>JACYXH010000343.1:1882500-1920000 GCA_026745465.1 Lota lota | reverse complement strand
TATAAGCTGCCACAGACTGTATCCTCTCTCGTTTTTTAAAACACATAAAGACCCGTTTCGGGGCGAGCCAATTGCAATATAGCAACATCTGCTCTCTCTCTCTCTCTCTCTCTCTCTCTCTCTCTCTCTCTCTCTCTCTCTCTCTCTCTCTCTCTCTCTCTCTCTCTCTCTCTCTCTCTCTCTCTCTCTCTCTCTCTCTCTCTCTCTCTCTCTCTCTCTCTCTCTCTCTCTCTCTCTCTCTCTCTCTCTAGCTTCGGGATGAACCATGATGGTATTGGGAACTCGTGTGGCACCAAAGGCCACGAGACGGCTAAGCTGATGGCGGCTCACATTACAGCCAACACCAACCCCTTCTCCTGGTCGGCCTGCAGCAAGAATTACATCACCAGCTTCCTTGAGTAAGTGGAAGAGGGCTATTCGGCTGGCTGTGTGTGTGTCTGCCTGAGTGCCTGTGTTTCATGATGTGTGTGTGTGCCTGTGTTGCATTTGCTGTTTAAATTTGCATGAACGTGTGCGTGAGTAACTAGAAATCCTCTCCACTGTCTGGAGGATTTGGGCTGTTGGCAGCCCAACGCCCTGGTATGCAGTTTAAACTCCGTTCTATCATCGTTGTCTGTGTATGATGCCTTTTGTTGTGGTAATCGTGAGCACTGAGAGTGTCTACCCCATGGGAGAATATGGCAGAGTGGCACATGGATAGACCAGCTGCGGTCTATCGCCCAAAGGTGTTGGGTTGTTTTTCTTTGTCGCTGGGGTATGATTTGGCATCGACCACTTGGTTAAACGTAACAATGTGAGGGAAGGCCTACACTCCCAACGACCAACTCAAGCAAACTTAGATCCCCCATCGATTTAGTACATTTACCATTTACCCTTTAGTCGTTTAGCAGACACTTTTATCCAAAGTGACTTACAGTCAATGGAGAGGGATTAAGGACTAGGTAGGGGGCTAGGTGCATCTCGCTCAGGGATGCCTAGAGGTAGACTACGGACATCTGAGGGATCGAACCCAGTACCATTTTATTTGGCAGGGAGTGCTGCAGACTATGCTGCCCCCTTTCCAATCTGATGTAACAGAGCCAGAACAAATAAATGTGTTGTTCCCATGATATGACATCATAGATCACGTGACATAACATCTGGGCCATTCCTGTCACTGAATGGGTTAGGAGAGTCATTGTTTGTGGGATTTGTTGATTCTGACCTCATTGATCTTGTTCCGCTCGGAAAGAGCTGAAAGAATGATTTGATGACATCGAAACCTAACTATGACGCGCACACAAAATTGCATTGTACCCATAGAACGTTAGAGCTATCAGACCAATTGTAAAAATACATGGGCTTTTCAAGACTGAAAAGTACATCAACATGTGACTGAAAACTGTCAACATGTGTATAGCATTGTCCAATTACTACACGCCACCTAGGTGGCTCCCATACTCCACCTAGGTGACTTTCCTCAGGCTCCTCCAAACAATTGGACACAGGGTGTTGATGTTCAAAGACCAGTTTATTGCAAAGGTTGAGTACGATGGCACATGCAGCTGGTGCCCCATACTGCCATGTAGGAGATCTCTCTCTGAGTGTGTGCGGTGAGGGCTGGTTTAACCTGTGCACACTGATTGCTCAATGTGCAACAGGTGTGCAGCCTCACCCAGCTCCAGACTCCTATCAGTCTGACTCGGGCCAGGTGAGGCTGCTTAAACCAGCCACCATCCACACACACTCCCACAATGTGATCTAACCAAACATTTCCAGCCCATACAAAAGGTTTATAGAGGGCTTTGAGACTAGCCATGATTAAAGGCTATTCAAATGCACTGGACTTGACAAGACTAGCAGGGCCAATTATGTTGGCACTGCTCTCTCTGCTGTTGCTTTGGTCAGTGACTCTTGGTCAGCATATGAGGCTTGCTGTAAGGAGGGAGGACTTAGGCTTATAGTGGAAATCCAATCTATTTCAGTGTTTCACTATCGCTTCTTTGATTTGCTTGCAAAAAAGATTCTCTGGCATTTTGTCTTTGTTTCAATAAATGTCTTTCTTCAAGAACTACGTGGTGAAATTTAATCTGAACTAGCCATACAAAGCCTTTGTAATGTATTACTCCTGTTTAAAGGCTGGAATAGAGGAATAGTTGGTTTAGCGAGGAAGAGATCATTTGTACCTACTCTAAAGCTGAAGGCTCAACATGAGAAGCTTAGCTCTAGTGACCTTCTCTATTGGATAGCTTTGTGAGTAGTAGTCTCTGGTCTATATGGACTAGACTATTATTATCTTTATGGATCTTACTTAACAGTGGATTTTCAACTGTTCTTGGCTTCTCCTCTTCCCTATCTTCATCTTCCTCGTCCTTCTCCATCTCCTCCCGATCCCCTACATCTTCTCTCTCTCTCCACCTGCTCCTCCTCCCCCTCTCCTCCTATTCCTCATCCTCCTCCTCCACCTTTTCCTCCTCTTCTCCATCTCCTCCTCTTTCTCATCTTCCTTCTCCTCCCGTTATTCCTCCTCCTCCTCCTCCTCCTTCTCTTCCTCGTCTGCCCTGCCATCTTTTCCTCCTTCTCCTCTTCCACCTCTTCCCCTTCTTCCTTCTGTTCCTCCTCTCTCCCTCTTTTTCTCTGTTTGTACGTGAGCAGGAGCGTGTTTAGTGTAGTGAGTCCCTCCCAGACATAATGGTGGTTCTGGCTGTCAGTTGGCATTTCCTGACGACAGCTGTTGAAGGGAAGGTTCCCAGGGACGCTGAGCTGAGGTGACAGTGTCGCAGTCCTGCTCCTAATTGGAACACAAAGAGGGATTTTCCACTGTTCTTGGCCAAAAACAAATGCTTTGAGACTGATTAAAGCAATGGACCAATAGGTAAAAGAGGGTTGCGAGGTCGCAATGTCCATTGTGTCTTTGTTAAATATATCTTTCATGTTGGAAGCTTTTAACTCTTGACGGTAATTGTTTATTTGAAAAGGGGCTTTGTCTTGCATCTCCTATGAAGTTTTTCTCTTCCTCGATCGATAACGCCAGTGGGTATTTTGGAGCCGTGAAGGGTTTCTGCTTTTCATTGTGAGCGGCAACTGTCACAAAATGTCGCTTATTTTAGTAGTGTTGCTTGTATTGTGTCCCAAAATGTCCTTTTATTTTAGTAGTGTTGCTTGTATTGTGTCCCAAAATGTCCTTCTATTTTTCCTCTGTCCCACAATGCCACAATGTTGCTCACGTCACAATCCTATTCTCTATAGCGTTCTTCCTCCATCCCTTATCAGGTCCTCTCCTCCTCCTCCTCCTCCTCCTCCTCCTGCTCCTCCCCCTCCTAGCATCTCTCTAGCATTTGTGTTGTCACCTTGCCCGATGCTCCTTTCCAGGGATGGGACTCATTCCCCCAGCGGGGGAAGAAGCCGATGTTATAGTAAATAGTTGTGATGGTATTCTTGGAAGAATCCTCCGCCGCTGCTGAGCGAGACACAGAGCGCTTTGGTTACTTTGCTTTGCAATGTATTTAGTATTCATCAGTAACTCATCATTCAGCTCGATGATATGAAAAATAGGGACTAGAATCAAGATACAGAACAGAAAATAAAAGCCTCTCCTCCAAAATAAAAGCAATACAATAAAACTGTATCTGTAAGTGCATTGCCTTCCCTCCAGACATCAGGCGAGTAAAGCATTTATAATGTATAAATGTATACTTTTCACATATATATGTGAAAAAAGTATATATAGTATAATTTTAGGACTATTACTGCTCCAGGACACAAAATTGCTGTGCGTTTTTTTTCTTCTTTCAGCAAGTTATTTGGGAGCTCACATATATCTGTCTGACAAAGCAGACTAAACATTATCCGAGGGGTCGGACACATGGCCCATAGGCCTCTCTCTCTTTGTCTCTCTCTCTCTCTCTACACTCGTGGCGTTTTATTGGCTCTGCTTTGTAACATACAGCGTAGACTAGGATTACAGAGCCACATAATCAGAGAGGACTGGTGGTCTTTAAGTGGACAGGCAGGGCCCCTCAGTCTTCTGCTCTCGTAGGCCTACTTTTCTCACTGACCGGTATGGCTCCTGTCTTCAATGCTATTTCAATTTTCGTTTTTTACATTGAAGACAAATCAAATGGAGTTTTAGATACTCCATTTTAAACAATAATTACAAGCAATCTGGTTCCTTTGGCAAGGCTTTTGCGTTGACAGTAGAAATATATGACAACCATCAAGAACCAGAAGCTGATAGCTTTAGCTAGACAATCATTGTTGGTGTAGTAAGGGCTATACCCAATTCCCTGAACACTGCTTTACAGTCAAGTGTAGGAAATAATTTGGGTTAGGTGAGGGCTAACCTGGGCCCGATCATCTGCTGTTAGGTCAAGTGTAGGAAAAAGTTGCTTTGCATAAGAAACAATTCTATTGTAGGTTTGTTTTTCTGACAGCTCAGGTCGGGGGACGTGTCTGGACAATGAACCTCTGAAACGAGACTTCCTGTACCCAACAGTAGCCCCCGGGCAGGTGTACGGCGCAGACGAGCAGTGTCGCTTCCAGTATGGATCGTCCTCCCGCCAGTGCAAGTACGGGGTAAGAAACCAGCATCCAGTCACATCGTAAAACCTGTTCACAAACCAGCTCTCAATTGGTTATGAAGGTAACTCTGCTGGTATGTGTTTCACCAGCATCGCTTCACAAAAAATCACTAACTAGCTAGTTAGGTGAACGCTAATTAAAAGTATGCTAGCTGGTTTGCATGATAGAAACCTGCATCAATTAATTTGGCCTCGCTTTAAATTGAGCTCTCATTTCATCCAAAGTAACCTCAAAATTCACTAGCTAGCTAATTAGCTAAATACGAATAAGTTTCCAAGCTGGACGGTGTGAGACAATACAGCATCTTTAACAGTTAAACCCTAACCTAACCCACCTTGTTTAAACTCTAACCCTAACCCTAACCCACCTTGTTTAAACTCTAACCCTAACCCTAACCCAACTTGTTCAATTCCCATTTGTCCAAAATAGCCATGATACCTATATGTGATTCAAATGCATCATATCATTAAAATTGTTATTCAATAGCAAGCTAATTAGCGAAGCTCGGAAATTGGATTATTTACAGAGCTCATTGGCTACACACAAATTCAGCTTTTGAGGAAAATCTTTAGTGTTTGGCTCTTTTGAGTCCAATCCCAGACTAGAGTTGCGGAGCAAGTCTTGCCAGACCAGACCAAACAACTTGTAGAGAAGTTGTGTCTTTATCCAACAAAAAGAGGTTCTGCTACCACCAATGTGTTTAGTCTTTGGAAAGTAGTTAAGTAGTTTATGGAAAGTAGGAAAATATAACTGAAGAAAGGTTATAGTGACAATTTGGGCAGAGAGTTGAATGGATTATGTGCAATTTATTTTATTAAATATTCCAGTGCTAACATTTCCAAATAATAGCTATGTTCTACACCAGCAGTTGGGGAAGAATAAAGAGAGAGCTAGATAATGGCTGACTGGTACCAGGCTGGTGAGATAAAGCTCTTGGCTGGTGTTTTGTGTTGGAACTTGTCTGCTGTGTTCTGGGCTGGCTCAGTAGAAGGAAACTTTTTAACATTGTCCTTCACACAAAAAGACAAACAACTAAAGACAGACTATTCCAATTCCTCGCAAGGAATGGAAAAAACAAACCAAAAACAGGTATTTGTTATGGAGTGAGTGACTTCATCATGGGTCTCTCGGGCGTAAACAGAGGATGTTGCTGTGAAGACTTATGTCTGAAAAATATGTCTGACATATGGATATTATATATAGTTAGATTGTTTTAAAACTTTTAAAACCTTTTAAAACCTTTAGACTTATTTTTGTTTGTGACGGAGTTGGGAGTCACCGAGCTCCCTAAAATGTTACTTTTTAAACTTTGAAAAATAATAAGTACATATGTATAGATAACAAAATGAAACAAAAACTTCAGACAGAGTGATGACTCTCAGGGATTACAACACACAAGGATTAGCATCAATCATTTCTCTAACAATATCATCAAAGTAGCATACATTAAATAATAAAGAGTGGATTTGGCTTCTCTGACCTCTAGTCTCCACTGGATAATAGTTACTAAGCCATGAGGGATGTATTTTTCCCCTCTCATCGACAGTCAACTCCCTATCGTACAGTATGGGGATGAATTAGTTTTGATGAACCCTCCAGAGGGTAGCACAGTTAAACCACAGCCTGAAATAATTGATGATGTAAATTATATTATAATTAAGACTATTACTAATCTTTGGCCAAAATGTTTTGCTGACTCATAGGCACAATGTGATGGTTTGGAATCAGCATGAAGGAAGTCCATTTATGACAGGAGGAATAAATCCTGTGTATACACAGCTTCTATACATCTAGACTGCCACAGACAGACAGAGATAATCATGTTTCTCCCCCAACACTTGAATTGAGACATCTAATATATTATTGCTCCTTGTAGGACAGATGAGTTTTGTTAACAAAGCTGTGGTCTTGTCAATAAAGGTTTCCTTTTCAATAGAGCATTTACATTTACATTTACATTACATTTATATTTACATTTACATTTAGGGCATTTAGCAGACGCTTTTATCCAAAGCGACTTACAAAGTGCACCATTAAGATTCACACTATTGTAAAACAGGTTTTACTATAGTACTATAATGTAACACTCTAAAATGTAGATACTTAGGTTTTATTATGTTCAATGTCAAGCACACAGACAACAAAAAGATGTTGAGTCAAAATAGCTTATTTGTACTTTACTTTACTTTGATGCTAACTCCCTCTGCACCCTCCTTGTCCTATCACAGATAGAGACTTCTTCTTTGCATTAATCCGTCAGCCTCAACATCCTCACAGGATCGGGTTTGGAGGCGCTGACCTTTCAGCGGTCGAGATGGAGAGTGGAACCACGGGGGGGGGGGGGGGGGGGGGCTTATTGGAACCAGCTGGGGGAGGGAGGAGAGGGGAAAGGGGGGGAGAGAGTGGCAGTTTGCTGCTTTATTGAATCTGGATAGGCTCAGAAAGCAGTAGGGCCGAGGGATGTGTGGGGAGGGTGGGGGGGGAACCTAGTTGCTGACCTCGTTGCACGGGGGGTCAGTATGTGTGCCGCGCTATCATAACTCTTGTTCATGGACAGCTCTTCTGCTATACACAGTTGTCCTGTAAAACGGCCCTTTGAAGTTTGGAGATCGGAGACGCAGCCCAGTTGTTGTTTGGGCTCCTAATGCGTGCTGGTGCTGGCTTGTTCTTGTAACACACACACACTTGTATGGTTTTATTTATTTGGGGGGCGGCCTGGTTCGACATTGTTCTCCATCGGTTTGTGTCAATCTCTCTCTCCCTCTCTCTCTGTCTCTCTCGCTGTCTCTCTCTCTCTCTGTCTTTCTCTTTCGGCCTCTTTATGAGTCTCTTTCTATGTTCTCTGTTCTCTATCACACACTGACACACACACAGATACACACACATGCATGCATGAGCACATCACACACACACACACCTTTCGTAATCCTCCAGTAATCCTTTAGTAATTAATTTGGACGTGTTTCAGAACTTAGAAAAAGGAGTTTCCTAGTGTTCCAGAATGTTCTAGACGGCGGAGGGAGGAGGGTTCTAGAATGTTCTAGACGGCGGAGGGAGGAGGGTTCTAGAATGTTTTAGATGGCGGAGGGAGGAGGGTTCTAGAATGTTCTAGACTACAGAGTAGAAGAAGAAACATGTGAGAGATGTGAAGTATTAAATATTTGCCAAAAAGTGTTTTCTTCAGAGAAACGGGTTGTCTGTTGCTCAACGTTAATTCCTCTAAAGAGACAGGATAGGATTTGCTGAACTGATGTCACATCCCCCTGTGATCTCGGAGATGAATGTCAGCAAACAATGAAGGCGGTGAGGATTCAGCGGACGATGAATCTCTCCTAAGAAAACATTTGCAACGGCGGATGACCATACTTGTATTGCTAATGATGAACAATGTACTGTGATCAAAAGCACATGGGCTGTGGAAATACGCTACAATAAAAAAAATGGTGTTTCAGGGTTCGTGATTGACCTCCAATACACTTATTAGTCGATCTTGCAGAAAGCAGAGGAATAGATCTCAAGGGGCAAAATAGTGCAGAGAGAAATGTTTCTGACCCCGATATCTTCTCTCCCTCCAACATAACCCTAACCCTAACCCCCACAAAGACGGTTCCCTCCAAATAGGGTCCCCACAAATACAGTCTCCACAAATCCAGACCCAATAAAGACAGTCTCCACAAATCCAGACCCAATAAAGACAGTCTCCACAAATCCAGACCCAATAAAGACCGCTCTTCTGACCAACTTGCTTTTGCTTTCTTTCCTAGGAAGTGTAACCTAACCTAACCTAACTAAGTCTAACCCTTTCCTAGGAAGTGTAACCTAACCTAACCTAACTAAGTCTAACCCTTTCCTAGGAAGTGTAACCTAACCTAACCTAACTAAGTCTAACCCTTTCCTAGGAAGTGTAACCTAACCTAACTAAGTCTAACCCTTTCCTAGGAAGTGTAACCTAACCTAACTAAGTCTAACCCTTTCCTAGGAAGTGTAACCTAACCTAACTAAGTCTAACCCTTTCCTAGGAAGTGTAACCTAACCTAACTAAGTCTAACCCTTTCCTAGGAAGTGTAACCTAACCTAACTAAGTCTAACCCTTTCCTAGGAAGTGTAACCTAACCTAACTAAGTCTAACCCTTTCCTAGGAAGTGTAACCTAACCTAACTAAGTCTAACCCTTTCCTAGGAAGTGTGCAGAGAGCTCTGGTGCCTTAGCAAGAGCAACCGCTGTGTCACCAACAGTATTCCCGCTGCTGAGGGAACCCTCTGCCAGACGGGCAGCATCGAGAAAGGGGTGAGTGACCTTTGACCTTTTATACTTCCATACAGTACTGAAAACAAATGACCGAAATCAACGAACGAACCACGTTGACCGAATCACCCTTATTCAGCGGCGCGTTTTTGATTCGCCTTGTCTTCACAAAGCTCTGGAGTTGGGTTCTATTCCCAGTGTCTATTCACGCATGCTTTCACATAAGAATATGCTTACACACACACACACACACACACACACACACACACATTGGTGCCAAGCTTTATGTCATCGGTCAACTGTCCACTGTACCGAGCCAGGTTAAGAGAGAGAGAGAGAGAGAGAGAGAGAGAGAGAGAGAGAGAGAGAGAGAGAGAGAGAGAGAGAGAGAGAGAGAGAGAGAGAGAGAGAGAGAGAGAGAGAGAGAGAGAGAGAGAGAGAGAGAGAGAGAGAGAGAGAGAGAGACAGATTTAACATGGATTATGGCAGCCATTGTGAGCGGATGGTCCGGGGTCTCAAAGGGAAGAATGGCAGCGTGTCACAAGCTGTCACCCATCATTACCGTTAGGTCAGCGGACCCTTTCAGGATCTGGGGCCCACCGGAGAGGGGGGGGGGGATTGCGCGGTGCAGGAGGCCCCAGGTTGAGCCCGGGGGCTTTGAAGTAGCTTTTGGGGCAGCGATGGGAGAGCCGGTTGCCCCCGCCCGCTTCAAAGGAACGTGGATGGTCAGCCGAGATGTAATGGAAAGAGATGGAGAGAGGCCAATAGGAGGGAGGTAGAGGACCAGCCAATAGGAGGGAGGTAGAGGACCAGCCAATAGGAGGGAGGTAGAGGACCAGCCAATAGGAGGGAGGTAGAGGACCAGCCAATAGGAGGGAGGTAGAGAGGGGCCTGGCCAATAGGAGGGAGGGAGAGGATCGGCCAATAGGAGGGAGGGAGAGAGGCACGGCCGAATGGCGAAAGAGGCCTGACCAATAGGAGCGAGGGAGAGAGTAGTTCAGCCAATAGGAGCGAGGGAGAGAGAGGTCGAGCCAATAGGAGGAATGACAGGAGCCGGCCAATGGGAGAGAGAGAGAGGACCAGTCAACAGTAGCAAGTGAGAGAGGAGGGGGAGAGGGAGTGGTGAGGAGGTGAAGGGGGAGGTGATGGAGAGACAGGGAGGGTGGAGAGGGATGTGGGCGGTACAGTGGAGATGCTAACAAGTTGGTCAGTAAAGGTTCCTGGGTGTTGGACCAGACTGACGGTCCAAGACTGACGTGAGTCAGATACTGTACCTCATTGTTACTTTACTGTTAGTATCTATTACAACTCACCCCTCGCATGGTAATCAAACTGGGTTTATATGGTATAAATCAATAAACATATTATATTCACCCACACACATTTATGCACACACACGCACACACACACAAACACACGCACACATGCATGCACACACATGCACACCAGAGATCTTCCAATGCTTCCAAACACTTTGCAAAAATGCACGGCTCTGGATCTCTCTTACAACATGTCTCCCCGTGTCCCCGGAGCAGTGGTGCTTCCAGGGGGAGTGCGTGGGGTTCGGTACCTGGCCCCAGAGCGTAGACGGCGGCTGGGGCTCGTGGTCCACATGGGGGGAGTGCAGCCGGACCTGCGGGGGGGGTGTATCGTCCTCCATGAGGCACTGTGACAGCCCAGCGTAAGTAGGCAAAGTAAGCCACAGCTCAACACATCCAGTATGGAGTGCGTTCTGGCCACCTTCAGGTGTGTGTGGATGGATGCATGACTAAGGGTTTGTAACAAGTGTGGTGTATGTGTGTGTGTGTGTATGTTTGTGTGAGTGTGCATGTGTGTGTACGTGAGTGTGTGTACGTGAGTGTGTGTGTTTGTGAGAATGGCTAAATAATGCATTGTTACTGCACTTCAAGAGAGACCAAGTCCAGCCTCTTTTCCTAGATCCAAGGTGGCATCTTTCATCAACATAGAAGGGATTTAGTGAAAAGAGGAGGATAGGGGGGTGAAGCACATGACCAAACAGAAGGAGGAACAGAGAGATACAGCGGAGGTAGCTAATCTGAAATGTAGTGTGTTACTGAAGTACAACTCCTTTGTTTACATGTTGGATTTCTCTCTTAGCCCGTCAGGAGGAGGAAAGTACTGTCTTGGAGAGAGAAAGCGCTACAGATCCTGTAACACAGACGTGAGTATACATAATGACCTCCTCCTTGCTTCCCCTCGCCTCACCTCCTCCCTTCTCTTCTCCTCCTGCCTTCTCCTCTCCTCCCCTTTGTCTTTCTCTCCTCTACTCTGTCATCTTTTCTCCTCTCCTTTCCTCCTCTCTTCTCCTTTCTCTCCTCTCCTTTCTCTCTCCTCTCCTCTTTTTCCCCCTCTCCCGCTCCTCTCCTGCTCCTCTCCTCTCCTTTCTCTCTCCTCTGTCATCTTTTTTCCTCTCCTCCTCCTCGTCTTTTTTCTCCTCTCCTCTTCTATCTCTCTTCCTCGTCTTTTCTCCTCTCCCTTCTGTCTATCTCTTCTGTACTGTCATCTTTTTTCCTCTCCTCCTCTCCTCTTCCTCGTCTTTTCTCCTCTCCCTTCTGTCTATCTCTTCTGTACTGTCATCTTTTTTCCTCTCCTCCTCTCCTCTTCCTCGTCTCTTTTCTCCTCTCCCTTCTGTCTATCTCTTCTGTACTGTCATCTCGGTATTCTGTATAAAAGTCTCAAACCAATCGGTGGGAGAAGGGGCATGTCTTGCTGTAGATAAATGCTTGGCTCTGGTTGTGAATAGATGGAACAGATGCAGAGCGCGTCTGCCCAGACACACTGACCTTAGATGGATTTAGCCTGTCACTGAAGACCTGGTTATCCTTCTCGCTTTCTGGCTCTGCGTTCATGCAACTTTGTCTGTCTTGCAGTGAATTTAGATTGCGTTTTAGTTTCGTGTTTATAATCTTTTTGTTGACAGCAAAAAAGGCTGCTTGTCTCTGCCTGGTTTTTATTAGTAAAGAAAGAAATGAAAATGATTTTAATTATGCGTGCTTGTGATATAGTTTGATGCCCAAAAGTTATTTATTCTTCATAATTTGACGGATGTCATTTGTGTTGAAGCCTGGAAGGATTTTCCATGTGTACTTTATAAAGACAATGTGATTTAAATGTCTTAGAAGGGGTGGTGAATTTGCTTAAAACAAATATTTTTGCAGATTCTGCCTTTTTCACAACCAAATCAAATAAAGTATCTGTGGTCAAAACGGTACCAGTGAGTGGTGGCCCAGTAGGCATGAGAGACAACAAACACACATTTTCTTTCTTTCTGTTTCCAAGCCAATAATTTGACGTTTCAGGTATAAGTTCTCTAAAGGTCTGTCTCTACAATACCAAGGGATTCTTTGGTTTACCTTATAAGGTTCCCTGAATTGACCAAAGGATGGTTATTCTGCAGAGCAGTGGTAACCACACTGTAAGCAATTTAAGGTTAGAATGTGAACTGATGAAAGATTTTGGCTTCTTTGGGCCAATACGTCTCAGTGTTGTCAGCACCATGTCGTAATCCTGCCTAAATAAGTTACCTGAGAGACTTATTAGATCATTTATCTTCAAATAGACAGTCATTTTAGTGGATTCACTTTCTTTGCTTTTCTTCCCTCCCTTCCTTCCAACCTTTCCTTCCTTCCATCCTTCCTCCATCTTTCCTTCCCAACCCCTTTCCATCGTACCCCTACAAGGTCGATCGGGGCTCTCAGGGTTGGGTTAGGGTTTGGGCCCGTAAGAAGACCTAGATACTTAGACTCTTAGATACGTAGACCCTTAGATACGTACTCTTACATACATAGACTCTTAGATACTTAGACTCTTAGATACGTAGACTCTTAGATACTTAGACTCTTAGATACGTAGACCCTTAGATACGTAGACTCTTAGATACGTAGACTCTTAGATACTTACTCTTAGATACGTAGACTCTTAGATACGTAGACTCTTAGATACGTAGACCCTTAGATACTTAGACTCTTAGATACGTAGACCCTTAGATACGTACTCTTACATACATAGACTCTTAGATACATAGACTCCTAGATACGTAGACTCTTAGATACGTAGACTCTTAGATAGGTAGACTCTTAGATACGTAGACTCTTAGATACGTAGACTCTTAGATACGTAGACCCTTAGATACGTAGACTCTTAGATACGTAGACTCTTAGATACGTAGACTCTTAGATACGTAGACCCTTAGATACGTAGACCCTTAGATACGTACTCTTACATACATAGACTCTTAGATACATAGACTCCTAGATACGTAGACTCTTAGATACGTAGACTCTTAGATACGTAGACTCTTAGATACGTAGACCCTTAGATACGTAGACTCTTAGATACGTAGACTCTTAGATACGTAGACTCTTAGATACATCGACTCCTAGATACGTAGACTCTTAGATACGTAGACTCTTAGATACGTAGACTCTTAGATACATAGACTCCTAGATACGTAGACTCTTAGATACGTAGACTCTTAGATACATAGACTCCTAGATACGTAGACTCTTAGATACGTAGACTCTTAGATACGTAGACTCTTAGATACGTAGACTCTTAGATACGTAGACTCTTAGATACGTAGACTCCTAGATACGTAGACTCTTAGATACGTAGACTCCTAGATACGTAGACTCTTAGATACGTAGACTCTTAGATACGTAGACTCTTAGATACGTAGACTCTTAGATACGTAGACCCTTAGATACGTACTCTTACATACATAGACTCTTAGATACGTAGACTCTTAGATACGTAGACCCTTAGATACGTAGACTCTTAGATACGTAGACTCTTAGATACGTACTCTTAGATACGTAGACTCTTAGATACGTAGACTCTTAGATACGTAGACTCTTAGATACTTACTCTTAGATACGTAGACTCTTAGATACGTAGACTCTTAGATACGTAGACTCTTAGATACTTACTCTTAGATACGTAGACTCTTAGATACGTAGACTCTTAGATACGTAGACTCTTAGATACGTAGACTCTTAGATACATACTCTTAGATACGTAGACTCTTAGATACGTAGACTCTTAGATACGTAGACTCCTAGATACGTAGACTCTTAGATACGTAGACTCTTAGATACGTAGACTCTCAGATACGTAGACTCTTAGATACGTAGACTCTTAGATACGTAGACTCTCAGATACGTAGACTCTTAGATACATAGACTCCTAGATACGTAGACTCTTAGATACGTAGACTCTTAGATACGTAGACTCTTAGATACGTAGACTCTTAGATACGTAGACTCTTAGATACGTAGACTCCTAGATACGTAGACTCTTAGATACGTAGACTCCTAGATACGTAGACTCTTAGATACGTAGACTCTTAGATACGTAGACTCTTAGATACGTAGACTCTTAGATACGTAGACCCTTAGATACGTACTCTTACATACATAGACTCTTAGATACGTAGACTCTTAGATACGTAGACCCTTAGATACGTAGACCCTTAGATACGTAGACTCTTAGATACGTAGACTCTTAGATACGTACTCTTAGATACGTAGACTCTTAGATACGTAGACTCTTAGATACGTAGACTCTTAGATACTTACTCTTAGATACGTAGACTCTTAGATACGTAGACTCCTAGATACGTAGACTCTTAGATACTTAGACTCTTAGATACGTAGACTCTTAGATACGTAGACTCTTAGATACGTAGACTCTTAGATACGTAGACTCTTAGATACGTAGACTCTTAGATACGTAGACTCTTAGATACATAGACTCTTAGATACGTAGACTCTTAGATACGTAGACTCTTAGATACATAGACTCCTAGATACGTAGACTCTTAGATACGTAGACTCTTAGATACATAGACTCCTAGATACGTAGACTCTTAGATACGTAGACTCTTAGATACGTAGACTCTTAGATACGTAGACTCTTAGATACTTAGACGCAGGGTGTGTGCCAGCCTGCACCAGCTCAAGGCCTCCTCTGGCTGAAACTGTGTTTCTCATTACCCACACAAAGACGTGTTTTATTATTCATTGCAAATAAACACATGCAAACAAAGGAGCATTCCTCCAAATGCAAAACACATTGTAGTGCATTTCTACATTGTCTGTAAGTTATTCCCCTAAATACTGAGTCGTTTATAATGGATATTGTTTTAATAAGCAGCACGGAGAAAGACGTGACATATATCATGATGAAAACATAGGCCTACTAACCCTGTTTCTCTGTGACATGATCCATGCCATTCCAAACCCCATCTCTTATCTGCCTTAGACATGTCTGGCTGGAGCTCGAGATTTCCGGGAGAAGCAGTGTGCTGACTTTGACAGCATGTCCTTTCGTGGGAAGTATTACAACTGGAAGCCCTACACTGGAGGTACGTTCAGAGAGAGAGAGAGATAGAGAGAGAGCTCTGCCTCATCCACTTATAGTCTGTTAGTGGTTCGCGAGCCGGCCGGCCATCTGCTGTGCTTCACGAGTCCTCTGCTGTCTTCTCTACTGCTTTCTTTCTTTCTTTTTATGACTCATCATCAGTGACAGTCTGGAGGGTGACCTTGTTGAGCAAACAGCCTGAGAGAGAGAGACAGAGACAGAGACAAAGAAAGAAAGAAAGAAAGAAAGAAAGAAAGAAAGAAAGAAAGAAAGAAAGAAAGAAAGAAAGAAAGAAAGAAAGAAAGAAAGAAAGAAAGAAAGAAAGAAAGAAAGAAAGAAAGAAAGAAAGAAAGAAAGAAAGAAAGAAAGAAAGAAAGAAAGAAAGAAAGAAAGAAAGAAAGAAAGAAAGAAAGAAAGAAAGAAAGAAAGAAAGAAAGAAAGAAAGAAAGAAAGAAAGAAAGAAAGAAAGAAAGAGAGAGAGAGAGAGAGAGAGAGAGAGAAAGAAAGAGAGAGACAGCGAGAGAGAGAGAGAGAGAGAGACAGCGAGACAGCGAGAGAGAGAGAGAGAGAGAGACAGCGAGACAGCGAGAGAGAGAGAGAGAGAGAGAGAGAGAGAGAGAGAGAGAGAGAAAGAAAGAAAGAAAGAGAGAGAGAGACAGAGAGAGAGAGAGAGAGAGAGACAGAGAGAAAGAAAGAGAGAGAGAGACAGAGAAAGAGAGAGACAGAGAGAGAGAGACAGAGAGAAAGAAAGAGAGAGAGAGACAGAGAGAGAGAGAGGAGAGAGAGAGAGAGAGAGGAGAGAGTGAGAGAGTGAGAGAGAGACACAGAGAGAGACACAGAGAGAGAGAGAGAGTTTGATAGGGAGAGAGAATTCCAAACATTCCGTAGTGAAGTTTTGTGTGTCAGTTCTCCTAGAGGCGGCCGCAGCTTGTCTACTCTGCCCTTTGCACGCGTTGACTTCTGCGTTGTATACACGCATTCTGGCTGCTGCGGCCTGGAATGAGCTCAGCTTATGCTCACCGCATTTCTGGGTTCATTGTAGACTGCCACTGCTGATCCCGAAAAATAACAGATGTTACTGGCAGCAGGTTTCCAAGAATCGTAATCTTGTTCTGTTGCTGCAGTATTGGACCATTGTCATGTTGAGGTACATTGTAATCTTGTATTGGACCATTGTCATGTTGAGGTACATTGTAATCTTGTATTGGACCATTGTCATGTTGAGGTACATTGTAATCTTGTATTGGACCATTGTCATGTTGAGGTACATTGTAATCTTGTATTGGACCATTGTCATGTTGAGGTACATTGTAATCTTGTATTGGACCATTGTCATGTTGAGGTACATTGTAATCTTGTATTGGACCATTGTCATGTTGAGGTACATTGTAATCTTGTATTGGACCATTGTCATGTTGAGGTACATTGGTGTAGCATTGTTGTAATGCTGTGTAGTGTTTATATTTGTCAAGAGATGCCAGGTGTTACATTTGAGCAGAAGTCTGTTACTTCTCAGTGGCCTAAACACTCACCACAGCTCCTCCACATTGCTGTCAATACGATCGCAATGAGATCCTGTCATTTGACTGCAAATGGCAGCATCAAACCCACGTTTGAATGTTTCATCTGCTTGTACTTTGAGGTTGAACCTTTCTCTACATTATGTTTTATTATTTCCTCTTCACTAAGAAACACCCAGGTGTTCTCACCTGTTTAAGATCAACTGTATTCATTCCAGGTGGAAATGACTGTCACAGCAGCCTAATTGCAGGACGGTAAAAACTATTAAAAAGATCCACGTTTTGTTAGGAATATGCCAACGAACTACATCAAATATATACGAAAAATAAATCTATAATATGAGCAGTAGAAATGTATTATGAAAAATAAACACAGAATTTGAAGGCAAACATTATTCCAGTAGAGATAGACATTCTGATATGCCACATTGTTGACATAGCAGATGTTTAGCACTTCACCTGGACCTCATAAGCCTGGGTGAACAGTGTGTGTGTGTGTGTGTGTGTGTGTGTGTGTGTGTGTGTGTGTGTGTGTGTGTGTGTGTGTGTGTGTGTGTGTGTCTGTGTCTCTCTGTGTGTGTGTGTGTCACTCTGTGTGTGTGTGTGTGTGTGTGTGTGTGTGTCTCTGTGTGTGTGTGTGTGTCACTCTGTGTGTGTGTGTGTCACTGTGTGTGTGTGTGTCACTCTGTGTGTGTGTGTCACTCTGTGTGTATGTGTGTGTGTGTGTGTGTGTGTCTGTGTGTGTGTGTCTCTCTGTGTGTGTGTGTGTCACTCTGTGTGTGTGTGTGTCTCTGTGTTTGTGTGTGTGTCTCTGTGTGTGTGTGTGTGTGTCTCTGTGTGTGTGTGTGTGTGTGTCACTCTGTGTGTGTGTGTGTGTGTGTGTCACTCTGTGTGTGTCACTCTGTGTGTGTGTGTGTCACTCTGTGTGTGTGTGTGTGTGTGTGTGTGTGTGTGTGTGTGTGTGTGTGTGTGTGTGTGTGTGTGTGTGTGTACCCTAGGCGGCGTGAAGCCCTGTGCGCTCAACTGTCTGGCGGAGGGTTATAACTTCTACACGGAGCGCTCCCCGGCCGCCATAGACGGGACGCGGTGCCAGGCCGACTCCCTCGACATCTGCATCAACGGAGAATGCAAGGTAACCCCCGCCCTGCCGGACCCATCGCGCAGTAATCAGGGTGCTGTCGTGTAATAATCAGCGCAGGGTGCTGTCGTGTAATAATCAGCGCAGGGTGCTGTCGTGTAATAAGGATGAGCTCATTCCTTGTTTTCAGCATAGGGTTAGTGGACCCTAACCCAACACACAAAGAGAGGGTTAGGGTTAGTGGACCCTAACCCAACACACAAAGAGAGGGTTAGGGTTAGGGTTAGTGGACCCTAACCCAACACACAAAGAGAGGGTTAGGGTTAGTGGACCCTAACCCAACACACAAAGAGAGGGTTAGGGTTAGTGGACCCTAACCCAACACACAAAGAGAGGGTTAGGGTTAGTGGACCCTAACCCAACACACAAAGAGAGGGTTAGGGTTAGGGTTAGTGGACCCTAACCCAACACACAAAGAGAGGGTTAGGGTTAGTGGACCCTAACCCAACACACAAAGAGAGGGTTAGGGTTAGTGGACCCTAACCCAACACACAAAGAGAGGGTAAGGGTTAGGGTTAGTGGACCCTAACCCAACACACAAAGAGAGAGTAAGGGTTAGGGTTAGGGTTAGTGGACCCTAACCCAACACACAAAGAGAGGGTAAGGGTTAGGGTTAGGGTTAGTGGACCCTAACCCAACACACAAAGAGAGGGTAAGGGTTAGGGTTAGGATTAGTGGACCCTAACCCAACACACAAAGAGAGGGCTTGTGACGCTCCCAGTGAAGCACATGTAACGGTGAACTGGATTATGGTTTTACTTGTTTAATCCTTTAACCCGACGCCCCAGATGGTTTGTTACACAGAACCATCTGGGAAGTCGTCCTTGGAAACTGCTTGGAAAAGGCTATGCACGTTCAAAGAAATCTTTGGCAGGTGATTGGCTGAACCATCTGTCAATCACTATCTATCACGTAGATCACGTAGTTCCTCACAGGACCCTGATTGGTCCCCACCACTGGTGGTTCAGACAAACAGAAATCTTTGGCAGGTGATTGGATGAACCATCTGTCAATCACTATCACGTAGATCACGTAGTTCCTCACAGGACCCTGATTGGTCCCCAGCACTGGTGGTTCAGACAGAAACACATAAGTTGAACCCTGGCAAGATGGATTCTTGCACAAACTGCAGTCAGGCATTACTTTCCACCTATTTTGCCTCTCGCATACTGCGGAACAATCTAGCCTTCTGAATTGCTTGTAGTCGATTATGAATTATGATTCAAAATCATCAATAGGAATCTTATCACACTCTGCAGCTGTGACCAGAATTGTGTTTTGTACTTATTAAACAGGAAACCCACATGCCCAACTTTAATGTTTAGTTAAAATAAGCATGAAATAAACATGCATTATATCAGACTCAATGGGAAGCCATAACAACTGGTTTACTTGGTGGTGTGTGTGTGTGTGTGTGTGTGTGTGTGTGTGTGTGTGTGTGTGTGTGTGTGTGTGTGTGTGTGTGTGTGTGTGTGTGTGTGTGTGTGTGTGTGTGTGTGTGTGTGTGTGTGTGTGTGTGTGTGTGTGTGTGTGTGTGTGTGTGTGGGGGGGGGGGGGGGGGCAGACTTTAATGCCCTTTTTGTTACAAGATAATGGCATAGTGTGTAATGCAATGGGTGTGTATGTGTGTATCTGTGTGTGTTGTTATGGCTAACATAATGAGATAGACCTTTTGTCTTCCTTCTTTGTAGACCTCTGTGTGAATTTATGACCCACTACCTGGGTCATTACAACACCTCCAGAATGCTATCTGCAATGAAACAACTAACTGAAGATTATGTTCCTTTGTCTATGAGTCTGCTTGCAATAAGGAGAATTTGTCCACACAAAGCTGTATTATTGTTAGACCAGTAGAGAGTCTTCTTAGTTTGAGGGACTGGTTCTAATTGTTGTGATGGAGGTTCTCTGAAACACTGTCTGTTCCAGAGATTAGAAAAACTAAAATGACTGTTTGTGGACATGTGCTGAAGAGAGAGAGAGAGCTAGAGAGAAAGAGGGGTAGAGAGAGATAGGGAGCGAGAGAGGGGGAGAGAGAGATGGGGAGAGACAGAGAGGGAGGTAGAGAAAGAGAGAGGGAGGGAGAAAGAGAGAGCGCGCAAGGGAGAGGGAGGTGTCAGGAGAGAGAGAGAGACACACACAGAAAGACACAAGAATCAATGGGATCTCAAAAAGGACATTCAAGGATGAAAATCTCACACACAGCAGTCCCTCACAGCGTGTGTGTGTGTGTGTGTGTGTGTGTGTGTGTGTGTGTGTTCCCCTCGTCCTGCGACAGCATGTGGGCTGTGACAACATCCTGGGCTCCGACGCCAAGGAGGACCGCTGCCGTGTGTGTGGAGCCGATGGCAGCACATGTGAAGCCACCGAGGGCCTGTTCAATGAGTCCCTACCACGAGGAGGTACACACGCACACACATAACACAACTAGTCCCTACCACGAGGAGGTACACACACACACATAATACACACATAACACAACTAGTCCCTACCACGAGGAGGTACACACACACATAACACAACTAGTCCCTACCACGAGGAGGTACACACACACACATAATACACACATAACACAACTAGTCCCTACCACGAGGAGGTACACACGCACACACATAACACAACTAGTCCCTACCACGAGGAGGTACACACACACACATAATACACACATAACACAACTAGTCCCTACCACGAGGAGGTACACACACACATAACACAACTAGTCCCTACCACGAGGAGGTACACACACACACACACATAACACACACATAACACACACATAACACAACTAGTCCCTACCACGAGGAGGTACACACACACATAACACAACTAGTCCCTACCACGAGGAGGTACACACACACACACACACACACATAACACACACATAACACAACTAGTCCCTACCACGAGGAGGTACACACACACACATAACACACACATAACACAACTAGTCCCTACCACGAGGAGGTACACACACACACACACACACACACACATAACACAACTAGTCCCTACCACGAGGAGGTACACACACACACATAACACACACATAACACAACTAGTCCCTACCACGAGGAGGTACACACACACACACATAACACAATGAGTCCCTACCACGAGGAGGTACACACACACACACATAACACAACTAGTCCCTACCACGAGGAGGTACACACACACACACACACATAACACACACATAACACAACTAGTCCCTACCACGAGGAGGTACACACACACACACACACACACACATAACACAACTAGTCCCTACCACGAGGAGGTACACACACACACACATAACACAATGAGTCCCTACCACGAGGAGGTACACACACACACACACATAACACACACATAACACAACTAGTCCCTACCACGAGGAGGTACACACACACATAACACACACATAACACAATGAGTCCCTACCACGAGGAGGTACACACACACACACACACACACACACACACACACACAACACAATGAGTCCCTACCACGAGGAGTTACACACACACACATAACACAACTAGTCCCTACCACGAGGAGGTACACACACACACACATAACACACACATAACACAACTAGTCCCTACCACGAGGAGGTACACACACACACACATACATACATAACACAACTAGTCCCTACCACGAGGAGGTACACACACACGCACATAACACAATGAGTCCCTACCATGAGGAGGTACACACACACACATACACACACATAACACAACGAGTCCCTACCACGAGGAGGTACACACACACACACACATAACACAATGAGTCCCTACCACGAGGAGGTACACACACACGCACATAACACAATGAGTCCCTACCATGAGGAGGTACACACACACACACACATACACACATATAACACAACGAGTCCCTACCACGAGGAGGTACACACACATAACACAGTGTGCACGCATGTCCTTGTTGCATGTGTGTGTGTGTGTGTGTGTGTGTGTGTGTGTGTGTGTGTGTGTGTGTGTGTGTGTGTGTGTGTGTGTGTGTGTGTGTGTGTGTGTGTGTGTGTGTGTGTGTGTGTGTGTGTGTGTGTGTGTGTGCACATACGCTGAATTGTTTGGTCCAATTCAATGTCCTTGATGTTTTTTTGGCTGCTCAAACTCATGAACCTTTTTCGTCAGAATGATCCCTGGGTTGTCTTGTGTTGTTTCTCATAGGCTACATGGAAGTGGTTCAGATACCAAAGGGCTCGGTCCACATTGAGATCAAAGAGGTCGGCATGTCCAAGAACTACATCGGTAAGGGTTGTATATACAGGCTAACCCATTATTCACTCTGTTGTGCACAGTGCAATAATAACCCCAATCTGGGATCAATAACGAATGTAACGTTTATTAAATGAACAACAGGCACTTAAAGAGTGATATTAGGATGTTTCCATTGTCCGTCTTCTATCTTCTCTTTGTCACCCCCTACCCCGAGCTATAAAGCTGGTTTGAATCGTCTTGCGAAACCCTCCTGAGTCTCTCATCGATATGTAAGCCTGGCCCTGGTCTGCACTTCTCACTTCCAGACTAAACAACACCGGCAGGGTTGAAAACTAAAACAATCAAGAAAGTGGATTCAATTAGTTTCGTTTTTTGGAGCGTGCGCGGTGGGGATTGGAGGGGGGTGGGGGCTGGGGGGGACGGTGACTTCCATTAACCCCAACCATCAGTGGGTCGGCGTCGATTCATTTACTGTCAATCGCAGGGGTGGGAGAGAGGGTGGGAGAGGGGGTGGGAGAGGGGGTGGGAGAGAGGGTGGGAGAGGGGGTGGGAGAGGGGGTGGGAGAGAGGGTGGGAGAGAGGGTGGGAGAGGGGGTGGGAGAGAGGGTGGGAGAGAGGGTGGGAGAGGGGGTGGGGGAGAGGGTGGGAGAGAGGGTGGGAGAGGGGGTGGGAGAGAGGGTGGGAGAGAGGGTGGGAGAGAGGGTGGGAGAGGGGGTGGGAGAGAGGGTGTAAGACACGCTTCACAACAGACCGCAGGGCCCAATTTACCACCAATCTCTTGCCTTTCGGCTAAATTCAGTTCTTTTTTTCTAGTGGGGGGGGGGGGGGGGGTGGAAATGAAATATTTAATTCATTGTATGGCCATGTTTGAGTTGCTGCTTACGTTAAACTCGTAATTAAAGTGGCATGTTTGACTTGTCTGGATGTTGTGGAACAAAAGCACATTGTTTCCACTGCATTACAACCCTAACAGTTACTCTGTGTTTACATTCTCCAACACCAGCAGATCGCTGTCCTTAAAGGGAAGGGTTCTGTCTGAATTGTTATACGGTGACAGTGAAAACGGGTTGAAATTCCACCGAGAAATGTTGATAATATTGTCCCTGGTCCCATCTGTGTAAATACTGGATTGAAGGAAGAGTAGGAATACAGAGCCATAGAATATGGGGCCTCCAGATTTGGCGATGTGCAGAAAGTAGATATTTCAGAGCTGTTGTGCCTGGAGACCAACCTTTGTTGTGACGACCAGACGTATCTCTACCCATGAAATTCATCCAAGCTTTCACCTGAAGTGTGAGTGTGTGTGTGTGTGTCAGTGCACATGTTCATTATTAGCATGGGCATAAACTTTATTTTTTCGACCTTTTATTTTATGTGCAAAGCAATTTTAACGTTCGCTAAACAGATAAAGATGCAGACGGATATTTAAAAGTAGGCTTATTTTTGATGGCGATCAATTATAGCAACCCAATTAAAAACAGGCTATCTCATTACATTTAACCTACCGTTACTATTTACCATTCAGCCATCTAGCAGACACTTTCATTCAAAGCTTTTCTTTGGTGCACATCCTTAATGAGCAGGTAAGGCGTAAGGGCCCCCAAGCCTCCATGTTGACTTCCAAGCGTCAGGGTTCGGAACCCAGAACCTTTCGGCTGGGAGTCAAACCCCCTACTAGACGATCTTGCCCCATTCTCACTCGGTGGCTAAATCAAGTTTTCGCTGTTCTTTCCTGTGCCCTAGCGTTGAAATCGGAGGGAGATGACTACTATATCAACGGAGCGTGGACCATAGACTGGCCCAGAAAGTTCGACATCGCCGGCACCTCCTTCCACTACAGACGGCCGTCCGACCAACCGGAGTCCCTCGAGGCCCTGGGGGCCACTACCGAGATCCTGGTTGTCATGGTATACGGAATTCGGGAATGACCGTCATTCGTAAAATTCGTAAAAAGGCTCTTGACTCTGGCTGAATCTGGAGGGAGCGTAATCATGTCCATGTTTGATACTCATTTGTATCGGTGAGATTGGAACTTATTGGATATTGGAAAACAAAAGGAGAAAAAAGTGCTTATCTGTAGTCATGGGGGGGGGGGGGGGGGGGTGAACACATGATCGATTCCATGTGTGTGATGTCGATGATGCTTTATTGATCCCCTGGGGGGGAATTCAGATGTTTGTGCTGCTTGGCAGCTGTGACCTAAATTCGTTTTTTAGGGTAAAAAGTCCATAAAAATGCTCCAACAACTGATGTGGAGCAGTAACTGCCAGGCCTTATTGTCTGGTGTGTGTGTGTGTGTGTGTGTGTGTGTGTGTGTGTGCTAGTGTGCGTACATGCTTGTGTGTGTGTGTCTCTGTGTGTGCATGTGTGTGTGTGTTTGTGTGTGTGTGTGCTAGTGTGCATACATGCCTGCGTGTGTGTATGTGTGTGTGTGTGTTTGTGTGTGCTAGTGTGCGTACATGCTTGTGTGTGTGTGTGTCTCTGTGTGTGCATGTGTGTGTGTGTTTGTGTGTGTGTGCTAGTGTGCATACATGCTTGTGTGTGTGTGTCTGTGTGTGTGTGTGAGCTAGTTTTACTGGGTTCTTGGTTCCGCATGACATCGGCTAATATAAACAGAGCATCGTATGATCACATGATGACATGATGATTAAGGAATGAACGGATGAATGAGACAAACAATGAGATCAGGAAACGTTTTGTTGATAAACCTGTTAAGGATTTCACCTCTGTCTTCTTGTTAATGTTTCCCTGCCTATATTGATCAAATTCAGATCGGTTTTATTGTGCATGCTTAAGCACTTAGTAACATTTTAATAACGTTAAACAACATGCTAATAAAGTGTATGGAGATTAAGTTCGTTATGTATGAGGGAGTGAGAGAGTGCGCCTCTTTCACATCAAGACCCCGTCCTACATTATTCCGCAACGCAACAGAACAGAGTGGTTTATTCTGCTTAAACCACAGTTAACATTAGTTACTTTCATCTATATCATTCTTTTTATCGACTTAATCAGCTGACATTTGAATACTCTTCCGTGGCGCTTTCAGCAGATTGTCTGGTCGATCAATTTAACCTCTGTTGTTAATGTTGGGTTTGTAGCAATTGATTAGAAAGGTTACAAGGCAGGTGTCCCGTTGTTTAAAAAGAATGCACATTCACGGAACCTTATTGACCAATCAGAATCAAGTAATCGACAACGCTTTGGTATAATCAACATTCATATCATATTAATGTGGATAACAATATTAGTATTCAACTTGCTGTGTGTTCTCCATGCAGGTGCTGCTCCAGGAGCAGAACCAGGGCATCCGCTACAAGTTCAACGTGCCCATCCAGCGTACAGGGAGCGGGGACAACGAGGTGGGCTTCACCTGGTACCACCAGCCCTGGGCAGACTGCTCGTCCACCTGCGCTGGAGGTACGAGGGCATGCAGACTCACACTCCGACATACATGTGTATGCACACTCCAACAGACGCACGCACACACACACACGAACGCTTACTCCAACAGACATGCACATGCACACACAAACGCACACACACACACATACCCACTCCAACATACGTGCATGCAAACACACACACACACAAACGCACACACACACACACACATATACTCTCATAATCACTCCAACACACACACACACTCATTCCAACATACTTGCATATGCACACACACACTGTGTACACTACACACACACTCAGCACAAACGTGGAAGATTGCCACATAGAGTTATTCTGAAGTTATTTTTAAAAGGGTCTTACTTTCCTAGCCATTCTTGACTACATGCTTAGCGAGTGTGTGTGCACGTAGTGGTTCTTTTGTTCATATCCCCCACAGAAACTAAACGAAGTGTGCCATATCATCGTTTTAAGAAGGGTTCACCAAAATCATTACTTGGTACTTCTTGTTGGGGCCATAATAAATTTGGTCGTTTTTTTTCCTTTACCATATTTCAGCCGCAATTGATAAACATGGTGTCATTTCTATGAATGAGATGCAGTCTTATGGTTTACTAGCCTTGCTTGAGATATAGGCCACGAGTCAGGAATCCAACTATTTTAGGCCTGAAACCACAGCAGACTTCTCTGCCATCCCACCCCACAAGAAAAAAAACTACTTAACCAAACCTTTTAGCCCAAATGCAATGGGTTTCAAATAACAGAAAATAGTATTTCTTCCCAGTTGTCAAGCTCTGGAAGAGTTTTTCATATTTCTGCAGAAGCATGACCAAGTATGACCAGGGCTGCTTGGGGAGCCATAGCTGAAAAATACTTTGACTATTAGTATTCTGCATCACAGTGTCGTAAACTGGAATTGATCTGAGACCAAAGTGCACCAAATGATGGAGTAACTAAATAGTAACACGAGCCGTTGGGCTCTTCAGTACCGGTTAGCTAGGGCTAGGCTAACCCTAGCCCTGAAGCTCCGGTGTTATCACTATGATTTAGGGCTAGGGTTAGGCTAACCCTAGCCCTGAAGCTCCGGTGTTATCACTATGATTTAGGGCTAGGGTTAGGCTAACCCTAGCCCTGAAGCTCCGGTGTTATCACTATGATTTAGTGTTAGGGTTAGGCTAACCCTAGCCCTGAAGCTCCGGTGTTATCACTATGATTTAGCCCTGAAGCTCCGGTGTTATCACTATGATTTAGGGCTAGGGTTAGGCTAACCCTAGCCCTGAAGCTCCGGTGTTATCACTATGATTTAGTGTTAGGGTTAGGCTAACCCTAGCCCTGAAGCTCCGGTGTTATCACTATGATTTAGGGTTAGGGTTAGGCTAACCCTAGCCCTGAAGCTCCGGTGTTATCACTATGATTTAGGGTTAGGGTTAGGCTAACCCTAGCCCTGAAGCTCCGGTGTTATCACTATGATTTAGGGTTAGGGTTAGGCTAACCCTAGCCCTGAAGCTCCGGTGTTATCACTATGATTTAGGGTTAGGGTTAGGCTAACCCTAGCCCTGAAGCTCCGGTGTTATCACTATGATTTAGGGTTAGGGTTAGGCTAACCCTAGCCCTGAAGCTCCGGTGTTATCACTATGATTTAGGGTTAGGGTTAGGCTAACCCTAGCCCTGAAGCTCCGGTGTTATCACTATGATTTAGGGTTAGGGTTAGGCTAACCCTAGCCCTGAAGCTCCGGTGTTATCACTATGATTTCAGCAGACTTCAGGAAGACGGGTTCACTGACTTGACTTCACCGTTCTACCGTCAAGCTGTAGTTCCCTTCTAGAACAGTAGCCCAGAGTCGTTTTTTGTCTGGGGGCACGTGCGCACGCACACACACACACACGTTCATATTTTATTACATCTGCCAGACAAATCTGGTGCTGAATATGTTCCATGGGGATCAAGAGAAGCTGGTATGGCGCAGGCACACACACACACACCCACACACACACACACACACACACACACACACACCCACACACTGTGCACAGAGGGAGGTTGGTCAGCGATGGGGTAACTCTGTGTCTGCGAGCCAAAGAAAAGAGTTTCTGCTCTGTAAAAGTGATTTGCCAAGATATCCTGCAAAGAAAGAGGAATTTACATGTCTGGATTTACTACACGCTGAAAGGGGACCAGTTCAGCCCCAACAAGGCACCCAGCACAGAGGCAGACCAGTCTTACTATGGTGTTAAATGTGCATGGTCGTCTCTTTATTAGCCTATACTAAAGGGTTTATTGGATTTTTCTGTATGTATGTATAAATGCGTGTGTCACTGTGTGTGTGATTCATTATGTGTGTGTGTGTCTGTGTGTCTATGTTTGTGTGGGTGTCTATATCTGTGTGTACGAATGTGTGTTGTGTGTGTGTGTGTCTGTGTGTCTATGTTTGTGTGGGTGTCTATATCTGTGTGTACGAATGTGTGTTGTGTGTGTCTATATCTGTGTGTGTTTCTATATCTGTGTATGTGTGTGCAACAGGCTCCCAGAAGCAGGAGATAGTGTGTAAGCGGCTGGATGATAACTCAGTGGTGCAGAACAGCTACTGTGACCTCGAGGGGAGGCCCTCAGAGAACCAGAGGGCCTGCAACACGGAGCCGTGCCCCCCTGAGTACGTACCCCCACCCTGTCACCCTGTACCTCTTCTCACAAACCCTAACCCACCCTGTCACCCTGTACCTCTTCTCACAAACCCACCCTGTCACCCTGTACCTCTTCTCACAAACCCTAACCCACCCTGTCACCCTGTACCTCTTCTCACAAACCCTAACCCACCCTGTCACCCTGTACCTCTTCTCACAAACCCTAACCCACCCTGTCACCCTGTACCTCTTCTCACAAACCCACCCTGTCACCCTGTACCTCTTCTCACAAACCCTAACCCACCCTGTCACCCTGTACCTCTTCTCACAAACCCTAACCCACCCTGTCACCCTGTACCTCTTCTCACAAACCCTAACCCACCCTGTCACCCTGTACCTCTTCTCACAAACCCTAACCCACCCTGTCACCCTGTACCTCTTCTCACAAACCCACCCTGTCACCCTGTACCTCTTCTCACAAACCCTAACCCACCCTGTCACCCTGTACCTCTTCTCACAAACCCTAACCCACCCTGTCACCCTGTACCTCTTCTCACAAACCCACCCTGTCACCCTGTACCTCTTCTCACAAACCCACCCTGTCACCCTGTACCTCTTCTCACAAACCCTAACCCACCCTGTACCTCTTCTCACAAACCCTAACCCACCCTGTCACCCTGTACCTCTTCTCACAAACCCTAACCCACCCTGTCACCCTGTACCTCTTCTCACAAACCCTAACCCACCCTGTCACCCTGTACCTCTTCTCACAAACCCTAACCCACCCTGTACCTCTTCTCACAAAAGACACTTTAAAATCATCGATTCAAGTGATAGCAGCTCAAATAATCAAGTCTAGGGTTAGGGTCACCAGGGCATTTCACTTTCTTGTTCTCCACCAATCATATTGCTGGAGTGGGGATCTGTAAGTGCGTAATTGACCAATAACGGCGAACACAAACTCGGCCAGCATTGCTAAACTGTCTTTTAAGGTTTCAAACCAACACCAAATTACATACTCATAACAGTGAGTTTTCTTGGGTCGATTATCTCCGTAACGAAACAGGAAACAAGGTGTAACTCCACTTTCAGTTGTTGGTTTCCGACCCAGGCTCTGTGCCAGCCCACAGAAGTTCTAACATGGTAGGACTGCTGGATCCCATATTACTATATTACATAATATCCTATGGAGCTGGGTCGTCATGCCCCTTTCTTTCGCTAGCTGGCCCCGGATGTAATTGTATACGATTATTTATAATTGCAATACAGGACTGGATAGTGTAATGGCTAGGCAGTTTGACTCCCACTCAAAGCACCAGTGTCATCCTAGATTAGAAAAGAGGATGCTCTTAATTCATCTTAATTTAGCTCAAATAAAATAAAAGAATCCCATCTGGGATGAATAAAGTACATCTCATCTTATTATCATCCTCTTTAGTCACCTGACTCTCCCGTGTGCAGGTGGTTTATTGGGGACTGGTCGGCGTGTGGTAAAACGTGTGACGGAGGTGTGAGGACTAGGACCGTGCTGTGCATCCGGTGGATCAGACCGGCCGAGGAGGAGGCGGTGGAGGACAGCCACTGTCTCACCCACAGGCCCATGGAGCGGGAGTCCTGCAACAACCAGTCCTGCCCGCCACAGTGGGTCACCCTGGACTGGTCCGAGGTTAGCTACACCAAACGCAATTTCCATGGTTGTTTATGGTAGGAAGGAATGAAAAGAAAATGAGCTCATATAATTATCCAGCTATTCAAAGTATGTTGGTTTAGCTGTGGACACGGTTCCCTTTTTAACTACTGACTCAAGTCCGGCAATGTTTAAGTACACCATGAAATAAAATACTTATTTTAACGTAGCAAAACATACGGAGAGCAAATGCAGTGGTGCTCAAAATTAAAATAACATAATTCCGTGTCTGCCTCGACACAACTCATGCTTTGGCCTCTGTTCATCTCAAGTTGTGTACAGTTCTACTTATGGCAGAAGCTTAACAGCCAACTATACTAACCCTACACTTTACTATACTGCAATACAGTATAGTAATATAGTATAATAATATAGTAATATAGTAAAGTAACAACCACCTGCTGTCCCCAGTGCACTCCTAAATGCGGACTGGGCTTCAAGCATCGCATTGTCCTGTGTAAGAGCAGCGACCAGACCAAGACCTTCCCCCCCGCACACTGCCCCAGCCACGCCAAGCCCCCCGTCAGGATCCGCTGCAGCCTGGGTCGCTGCCCGCCCCCCCGATGGATCCCCGGCGAATGGGGACAGGTAAGGAGTCGCTCCCGTGCACGCACACGGTGGCCATCTTGGATCGATCTTTACCGTCGATCTTTAGCGTCGATCTTTACCGTCGATCTTTAGCGTCAATCTTTAGCGTTGATCTTTAGCGTTGAGGTGGTTAGCGTCGATCTTTAGCGTTGAGGTGGTTAGCGTTGAGGTGGTTAGCGTTGGGGTGGTTAGCGTTGAGGTGGTTAGCGTTGGGGTGGTTAGCGTTGGGGTGGTTAGCGTTGAGGTGGTTAGCGTTGAGGTGGTTAGCGTTGAGGTGGTTAGCGTTGAGGTGTTTAGCGTTGAGGTGTTTAGCGTTGAGGTGTTTAGCGTTGAGGTGTTTAGCGTTGAGGTGTTTAGCGTTGAGGTGTTTAGCGTTGAGGTGTTTAGCGTTGGGGTGTTTAGCGTTGGGGTGTTTAGCGTTGAGGTGTTTAGCGTTGAGGTGTTTAGCGTTGAGGTGGTTAGCGTTGGGGTGTTTAGCGTTGAGGTGTTTAGCGTTGAGGTGGTTAGCGTTGAGGTGGTTAGCATTGAGGTGTTTAGCGTTGAGGTGGTTAGCGTTGAGGTGTTTAGCGTTGAGGTGTTTTGCGTTGAGGTGTTTAGCGTTGAGGTGTTTAGCGTTGAGGTGTTTAGCGTTGGGGTGGTTAGCGTTGAGGTGGTTAGCGTTGAGGTGGTTAGCGTTGAGGTGTTTAGCGTTGAGGTGTTTAGCGTTGAGGTGTTTAGCGTTGAGGTGTTTAGCGTTGAAGTGTTTAGCGTTGAGGTGTTTAGCGTTGAGGTGGTTAGCGTTGAGGTGTTTAGCGTTGAGGTGGTTAGCGTTGAGGTGTTTAGCGTTGAGGTGGTTAGCGTTGGGGTGTTTAGCGTTGAGGTGTTTAGCGTTGAGGTGTTTAGCGTTGAGGTGTTTAGCGTTGAGGTGGTTAGCGTTGAGGTGGTTAGCGTTGAGGTGTTTAGCGTTGAGGTGGTTAGCGTTGAGGTGTTTAGCGTTGAGGTGTTTAGCGTTGGGGTGTTTAGCGTTGAGGTGTTTAGCGTTGAGGTGTTTAGCGTTGAGGTGTTTAGCGTTGGGGTGGTTAGCGGAGGCAGTGACTCAGTGTATTTTGAGATTGGAGCAGGTAGAGGTTAGGGACTCGCTCAAGGATGCCTACAGGTTAGGTTGTGGAAATTAAGGTTTGAACCCAGAACCTTTCGGCTAGGAGTCACCCCAACCACTAGACTATCCTGCACCGTTCAGCAGACACTTATCTGCTGTTGTACGAAGCCCATTAAGGAGCAGTTAGGGGTTATGGCTCAGGTTACCTGCTGTGGAATTTGGGTTTCAAACAGAGAAACATATTCCTTTAGCAGACACTTTTTTATCAGCCTTTATTCAAACCTACGACAGTTCAATTCAAATATTTGGTTCATGGATCATTATAGAGGAGTTCCGATTTTCTTGGCTGCTTGTCAGACAAAGCAAGCACATTTAAAACATCACTTTGGACTCTGGTAGGTTGTGATGCATTTGCTATTATTTACATTTTATAGACTAAATGACTAATCGATCATGCGGGAAAAATATAAAATAACAATTGTTTGATTAATCGACTATGAAAAGAATCCTTAGTTGCAGCCCTATTGGGGTCTTAGGGGCAAATTGCTCAAGGGCATTGGGGCTTCAAACCCAGAACAGCTGGGGGTCCAACACTTGAACCACTGCTAAACTATCCCACCAGACTATCCAGAGAGCTCTGGTTGTGTTCATAAATAAAGCCACTGTGTCAGCAGGGCTCTGACCTTTTGGCTTCCTCCAATCAACAGCAAGCAGGGGTAATCCTCTGGAGGATCCCAGAGGATTCTTTAACAGAACAAAGATGTACCAGACGGCCCCCAGGTGCTGTTGAGTGATGAACTTCATTTATTCTTGGAAGACACGCGTGCGCGTTTCAAGGAAAACTGATGACGTACACGCTTGTGCTTGTGTTTATGTTTGCGGTGGGTTACTGCTTTCTGTGTGAGTGTGTGTGTGGGTTACTGCTTTCTGTGTGAGTGTGTGTGTGGGTTACTTCTTTCTGTGTGAGTGTGTGTGTGGGTTACTGCTTTCTGTGTGAGTGTGTGTGGGTTACTGCTTTGTGTGAGTGTGTGTGTGTGGGTTACTGCTTTGTGTGTGCGTGTGTGTGTGTGTGAGAGGGGGGGGGTTGTGTCTGTGTGCTGTCTGCTTGTGGGGTTGTGCGTCAGCATGTGTGTGTGTGTTTGTATCTATGTGCATGTTTGTGTGGTTGTGTTCATGTGTAAGGGGCTGTGTGCATGCAACTGTTGGTGTGGTTGTGTGCGTGTGTGTGAGACAGACTGAATGTCTGTGTGTGGTAGGGTGCGTTTCAGCATGTGTGCTTCTGCTTGTGTGTGTGTGTGTGTGTGTGTGTGTGTGTGTGTGTGTGTGTGTGTGTGTGTGTGTGAGACCTGCTCCTGTGCGCATGTGTTTCAACAGGTCTGGTGTGTGTGATCTGTGGCAGTTATATCCCTGCTGGCTGTTTGAAGTTTATCTTTGCCTCTCGATCACTTCCAAGAACACGACTTAGGAGTAGGGCGTAGAGAGGGGGTTAGTACAGCACGTAGCATTCTCAAGCTAAAGAGAGAGCAGAGGGGGTTAGTACAGCACGTAGCATTCTCAAGCTAAAGAGAGAGCAGAGCTTGTCAAAAACATGTCCCAGTGAAATATAGATGTTTGTCATTCTTTAATATCTGGTTAACACTCGGTGTTAGCGTAAAAACGGGTTGTTTCAAACAGTCCTCACATGTGCAGGAGGAGGGTTAGGAGGACTATGCTTTGCTTTGCTTGTGATATGAATTTGTATGCACTCAAATGATTCTTGCACTTTTTGGGTTATATCTTCATTGTTAATTGCCCTTATTGTAAGTTGCTTTGGACAAAGCTGTCAGCTTAATACATTTCATGTAATGTAATATAAACGAGTCACCCCCAAAACACATCTCAGAAGTTCATCAGTGCCGGTAAACCTTTTTATACGTCAAGTCAATCAAGCGGAGAACCTCGGTGGCTGTCCACCGAGGACCAAAGTCCTCACAAGTAGGGTTAGTATAGGTAGTAGTACTAGTAGATAGTATAGTACTAGTATAGGTCAACGCTCCTGATCACACACAGCTGGTCCTGCTTCAAACACCACTTTGTGGTTTAAAACTCTTTCTCTCTCTCCGGGTCCGAAAAGGAAAGAAAAAAAACCTCGCTGGTTTCCCAGGCTAAAAAGGTCATTGGCTGAAATCCCTCTTAAGACTGGGCCCATTGATGCAGACCATCTGTCATGGCCCTAATAAAGACGCTGTAATTGGGAAGGGATGACATGTAGATCCCAGGCTTGCGTGGAGCCTCATCGGAGGTGACAGGGTGCGTGGTGGCTCTCCGGAGACAGTCAGCCAGCTCAGCTGTACTGCAACGCGGGCAACTTCAGTTGACATTTGACTATTCTGCTTGTTATGTCTGTCCATTATGGAACACATTGCACTGACCGTCCCTGGAGCAGGGATCCCTCTGTCTGTGTTCCCTCTCAAGGTTTGTTCCTGGAAAATGAAGGGAGTTTTTCGTTGCCCTTTAGAGGGCTAAGGTTAGGGGGGGGTTGTATAATGTGGCCTTTCAGGCTGTAACTGGGATTAAGGGCTATACAAATAAAAATGACCTGACTTGACTCAACGATGCAAATATAAGATGCTCTCGCCAAGAATGTGTAATTGTATAGATGACTTACAGCCATATATACATGACTTTCTGTGCCATGTAAGAGATAGAATCCCCCCGCATAGTTCGTGGATGTTCATTTAACAGAATAAAGTATAAAACGAGACCGTCGGATAGAACTTGTGCTTACTTGCTATCATGCTTCTTGTTTTTCCACAGCCTTATCTAAGTATCCCAATTATTTTGAAGAACCATAATAGAGCTATATCAGGGATTACAGGTACTAAACAGATTACTGCATTTTCTGGATCTCTGGTCCCCCTTCCTAAAACAATGGTTTATTTTAACTAATGTAAAATAACACAAGCATGGACTCATGTGGCCTCGGGGGTTAGGGTTAGTACAGCCGGTGAGAGAGCAGAGGGGGTTAGTACAGCCGGTGAGAGAGCAGAGGGGGTTAGTACAGCCGGTGAGAGAGCAGAGGGGGTTAGTACAGCCGGTGAGAGAGCAGAGGGGGTTACTACAGCCGGTGAGAGAGCAGAGGGGGTTAGTACAGCCGGTGAGAGAGCAGAGGGGGTTAGGGTTAGTACAGCCGGTGAGAGAGCAGAGGGGGTTAGTACAGCCGGTGAGAGAGCAGAGGGGGTTAGGGTTAGTACAGCCGGTGAGAGAGCAGAGGGGGTTAGGGTTAGTACAGCCGGTGAGAGAGCAGAGGGGGTTAGTACAGCCGGTGAGAGAGCAGAGGGGGTTAGTACAGCCGGTGAGAGAGCAGAGGGGGTTAGTACAGCCGGTGAGAGAGCAGAGGGGGTTAGTACAGCCGGTGAGAGAGCAGAGGGGGTTAGTACAGCCGGTGAGAGAGCAGAGGGGGTTAGGGTTAGTACAGCCGGTGAGAGAGCAGAGGGGGTTAGGGTTAGTACAGCCGGTGAGAGAGCAGAGGGGGTTAGGGTTAGTACAGCCGGTGAGAGAGCAGAGGGGGTTAGGGTTAGTACAGCCGGTGAGAGAGCAGAGGGGGTTAGTACAGCCGGTGAGAGAGCAGAGGGGGTTAGGGTTAGTACAGCCGGTGAGAGAGCAGAGGGGGTTAGTACAGCCGGTGAGAGAGCAGAGGGGGTTAGTACAGCCGGTGAGAGAGCAGAGGGGGTTAGGGTTAGTACAGCCGGTGAGAGAGCAGAGGGGGTTAGGGTTAGTACAGCCGGTGAGAGAGCAGAGGGGGTTAGTACAGCCGGTGAGAGAGCAGAGTTCTTCAGTTCTTCCTGTCCTTTTGGTGATTGGCTCAGACTAGGTCAGATTACCTGGCAGGATTAGGGATACCTGTACTACGTCATCCTATGGGTAAATGAATCACCCCCATGGCTCATTGATTGATTGACTGATTGATTAAATTGGTCCAAATAGGGTTAGGGAGGCAGGATGACGTTAAGTTGTTTGTCGGTTCCAGCCCCCCCATGTCTGCACACATGGGGGGGCAACACAACCATGGGGGGTAACACAACCCTGGGGGGGCAACACAACCATGGGGGGGCAACACAACCATGGGGGGGCAACACAACCATGGGGGGGCAACACAACCATGGGGGGGCAACACAACCATGGGCCATATGCCCTGATCTCGACATGTAGCGACGTGTCTGCATTTACTGCATTTAGCTAATTGTTTTAATCCAAAGGAGACTACCACATTTTAGCGTTGTTAAGATGACACACTCATACATGACTCACTACCCTTCACGTTGTCCAGTCGTTCTTTAGAAATTGAATGTGCAGCACTTACAGTACCAGTCATAGTTCTCCGATATTTGATTGCATGCAAAGACTGTTCCCAGCCTCACTTTGTAAGTCGTTTTGATATGAGAACGGAACGTAAATGTCCAACGTATTGCCCCCTTGGGTTGTCTCAGGACTTGATTGTTTGTGGTGACTACTAGTGTGTTTGTGTTGTCCTCCCAGTGTTCAGCCCAGTGCGGCCTGGGCCAGCAGATGAGGACCGTACAGTGTCTGTCCTACACGGGACAGATGTCTGCCGACTGCCCAGACTCCCTCCGGCCCACCACCATGCAGCAGTGTGAGAGCAAGTGTGACGCCGCCACACCCATCCTCATTGGCGACGGTGAGACCATCGCACACACACACACGCTTGTGCATGCCACATGCACGTACACAGACACACACACTCAAATAACATAGACAAGAGTGATGTGCCACGATCAGCAACCACAATGAGTGCAAATGGAATCACAACTATGTAGACACGACAATGTAGGAAAGAGCACTATCCAATGGTATGGCGACAACCTAATGATCGAGTGTGTGTATGTTGGCGTGTGTTACTTGAACATACACACAAAACTCCATAGACAAGAGTAGAGCGGTGCAGGCTTGGCGACCACAATACGAGAGAGAGAGAGAGAGAGAGAGAGAGAGAGAGAGAGAGAGAGAGAGAGAGAGAGAGAGAGAGAGAGAGAGAGAGAGAGAGAGAGAGAGAGAGAGAGAGAGAGAGAGAGAGAGAGAGAGAGAGAGAGAGAGTCGATTAGCCTTGCTGGATGGAAGAGCAGCTAGTGCTCTGCGGCTGGCTAATGGGATTAGCTGTATGCTAATTGTTCTGCTAGGGGACGGCAGTGATGCAGCGTCTTGTTCCAGTGGCTCGGCCAGGGCCCGGGCTGAGGCCTAATAAGGGAAGACACCAGGAACCTGATAAGGCTCTGTCCAGCCGGAGAGCGCGAGTGTGTGTGTGTGTGTGTGTCAGTGAGTCTATATCAGTGTGCGTGTGTGTGTCAGTAGCTCTATATCAGTGTGTGTGTGTATGTGTGTGTACATGTGTCGGTGTGTGTGTTATGGCACTCTGCCCGGGTGCTGAACAAGGCCAGGATCTGTCTCATTCTGTTGTTTCTGTGTCCAACTATAGTTCCAGAGAGTTCTAGCACTGAGGTTAGTGCAGTACCCCGTAGACCCCGTAACCACGGGAACAGAGGGGAGCCGCAGATTGCACTATGGATATTATTACACGTCACGTTGATAAAATCACAAAAAAGATATATGTATACACTGAAGTCCATGTCAACACGACTAAATTAGAAACATCACTTTTCCATCCAGGGTGACACAGTGGATCAACCCACTAGTGTGCTAACCATGTAGGCCATATATGTGATATATATGATATATATGATATATATATATCACATATCATACTATATTACGCCTTGCAGTGACCCAGGACCTGCGGTTCTATGCTACATGTCATTCGTCTCTTCTTCAACTCACTCTCCTTTCTCTATCTTCACCTATACTATATATATATATATATATATATATATATATATATATATATATATATATACTATACTATATATACGTCATGCCCATTAAGACAACCCAAAGATATAGCTATTTTTTAAATACTGTTTCCGTCCTAAATAGCATTTTCAACAGTTTTCCGCCTTTCAGATCATGCTTTCTTTCATGTGCCTGGCCGA
>JACYXH010000343.1:1812500-1877500 GCA_026745465.1 Lota lota | reverse complement strand
TGTGCTTTAATAAAATGAATAATAGTCCTAGTAAGAAAAATAAGAATACAAATAAAAACACAAGTAAGCAAGTGCTTAGCAGTAGAAATGGGTCTAAATGAACAGGGTTAGGGTTAAGTGTCCATTCACTGACAGTTTTACTGACAGATTAACGTACGTAGTTTATGTGTTCATAAGACATTATAGGGGCCCCTATTTTACCACCAGGAGTGATGTCGATTGGTCATTTCAAGATCTACCCTCCAGTGACATCAAGTGGGAGAGTCCACACAGGTGTAGCATGGGTAGACCAACCGTTAGGGACAGTGACATCAAGTGGGAGAGTCCACACAGGTGTAGCATGGGTAGACCAACCGTTAGGGACAGTGACATCAAGTGGGAGAGTCCACACAGGTGTAGCATGGGTAGACCAACCGTTAGGGACAGTGACATCAAGTGGGAGAGTCCACACAGGTGTAGCATGGGTAGACCAACCGTTAGGGACAGTGACATCAAGTGGGAGAGTCCACACAGGTGTAGCATGGGTAGACCAACCGTTAGGGACAGTGACATCAAGTGGGAGAGTCCACACAGGTGTAGCATGGGTAGACCAACCGTTAGGGACAGTGACTGAAGCCATTACTTGTTTTTAGCGGTGATAACATATCCCCCCCCCCCAACAAGCTGCGAGGCGACCATGTACAGTATTACACACAGGAGCACAACGCCAGCGGAAGCAAGGACAGACATCTGGTCCACTGGGTGTACTGGGAGAACATAAACGAGGGACAGGTCTATTTTAGACCCAGGGAATCGTGTTTGTTGTTGTCGGCTACTTTGCGCGTTCCTCCCAAGGGCCGTTTGGGATCAACTAGGTGTGAAGCAACTTGGTTTCCCACCCCCCAGTTTTATCAGACCCCTATCAAACACCGCTGGGGTTTCTAATCGACGGTGTCGTCAACAAGTGTTGTGGAAGCCGCCCATCGGCCCTTCAGTCGGAGTGAAGAGCCAAAAAGAGCAAAAGTGGCCCCCAGATGGTGTGATCCGAGACAGTGCACACATGGACCAAGGAGGTCTGACAGGCTGGAATGCTACCCCTCCACCCACCACCCCCACCAAGGAAGCCCTACTGGGATGTGAAGGTCATGGTGGTAGCACCTGCTATCCACTCAGGGCTCCGTTCAGTTCCCAGTGGTGGAGGAGAAAGATCAAAGTAACTCAGGGCTGCAGCAGAAGATGAAGAAGAAGAGTGAAAGTAGCCTCTTCACACTAGATTGCGGTTTCCACATTTCGCATGACAACAAATACACACAAAGGTCATGGAAGCCCCTTCAGCTGTGCGGCTGATTAACCTCTACAGCAGTGATCCTTTTTTGGCCCGTGACTCCGTTTCTAGCTCTGAAAATGTTTGCGACCCCAACTTTAACTTTTGTGAATCTGCTTTTACCCAAATAGTTTTTGGGTAAGTAGTGTGTAGTAATCGCTTTGCTCTACTACACACTAAGAGATCAGTAGTAGTTTGCTCGTGGGTGTGAATCATTAGGCAGTCAGTTTGTATATACAGGATGTCTGAAACCTTTTACAAAAAATGGTTTGCTAAAATGGATCATCAAATATCTATAGCTTATGTCCACAATCTCCTGCATTTGCATATCAGGGAACCCACCTCTCTACAGTCTGAGGCAAAACGATATCACACCAAAGACATTTTGAGGCTTGATGGGAAAGAGACGAATGCTAATAGAGCTGTCATATTGGAAGTCTGGTGTTTGTGTTTTAACGCGCACCACCGCTCCATCTATTGGTTTGTTTGTGCGGTGACTAAACGGTGCATTACGGCCACGATGGGCCATCCATATCAATGTGACATCACCCAGATGCGACTTGAAAATACAAAAGTCAATTAAAGTAATTGTGTTCTTGGCCAATGGTTCTGGCCTGGCAGGTAGCTGGGGCTCTCAGAGCATCTTCTTCTTCCTCCATCTTGGCAGACCGGGTTTGGCCCCCGTCACTTAAGTAGATTATATTTATAGAGAATCAATAGGCACTCTACTGATGGGGCACAAGTGTAAAGGGTGGATGAAGAAATGCGATCATAAGAGTGAGATAATGCATCGGGTGGTGTTCTCCAACTTCCTTTATTCTAAAGGTATAGAGGGAACGAGAGGTTATATTGCGATCCATCTCTTCTTGAACAGCATTGCAGCATCATGTTCTCTGTATTTGTACAATACTGGAAAAATACCATCTCAGAACACCAACGATACATACAAAAAGATGCATGAATTTGCATGTACAGAAGAACATGCAAATATGTCAGGTCCCTGCAAAGAAATGCAGATTCATGACGTAACGCTAGGATGCTACTGTGGTCTAGACCATCTTGATAGACAGAGAGCCAGCAGGGACACGACCAATGGAGATATGGCTACAGCCATGTGCCCTCTGCACCCCACGAGAGTGGTCAACACTTTCTGACAGAATGATGAGACATGTCCATGTGTGGCAACGCAAATTGTGGGTCAAAAAGAGCATTGTCGGGTACGTCCAATTCTAGGGTCTGTCTACCTCTGCTGCAGGTCAGTTCAGGTACAGTTCAAATCAACTTTCACTTCAACTGCCAATGTGTTTGGTTGTCATTACTTTCCAAAATTGCACATAAAGGATGAACGTGGTGAAGGTGAAGACAAACGTCTGTAGCTGATTCCATGCTGGGATGAACCCATTCAAGGTGAAGGACTAGCCAGCAAAACAGCAGCGTTAGCCCCTGTGCTATAAATAGAAAAGTCTACAGGAAGACCCATAGAGGATTGCTCTATGCTAATAGCGGTATCAAGCTAGTGAGACATCTCAGTTGTGGGAATAGAGCACATTTTTACCAACTTTGGTCAACAGACACATAAAACACTCATAGCCACAGGATTGTTAACAGACAAAATGGCAGCTGAAATTAAAATTATGATCAACTAAATTGATTATTAAATTAATGGATTACAGACGAAAATGTAAATCGCATTGAAGCACGTTTTAATAAATGTTGAAGTCACTGAAGTGGGTAAATCCGTGGTCTATGTTTATAATGTTATTTATCTAATCTTTCTTGTAAAGTTTTATAGCTGGCAAACAACAATATTTTTGCGATATAACAACACCTCAATAAATCTTCAACAAAAATGTTTAATGTGCAGTCGGTCTCTCAGACTTAAAAGCTCAAATAAAATTGCAGCAAGCCTTTTTGGATATGCTTGTGAAAAGTAGTAGTAATTAAATTTGATTGGTACTAGCTGTGATTTAGGACTCAAAGAGCCAAGAAGACACACTATGGCAGGGCCCTTCCCTTCTTGGATACGATAGTGTAATATTATTCTTACCTAAAGAATGAATCATTTAATAGCCATCTCTTAAAATATGAAAGAAAATCCTTAAATGGAGATATTTTCATAAAATCCATAAAAGAGGTTAGATAACAACCACCCTGTGTGTAATTTAATGCAAATTGACCATTTTGTTTGAGGTAAAATATTTTTGAGGTTTGAGTCTTTCAGCTTTGACCTTCCTCTTGGTTATACTGGTTGGACTAAATGTATTATTTTGACTAGCTTTCTTCTATGCCCGCACATTCTGGGAAATAGCACTCATTCCTGATTGGTCTCGTCCAATTCCTTCGGATACGAGGAATCTTATGCATAGAACTTATTTGGGCCCGCTAAGAGCTTGGCAAGCACAGCGCATGTTAGGGATAGCACACCTCGCTAAAGGGACCACAGAGCCACGAGCAAGAATTGAACACAATGCAGTCGACCCAAAGGCCCTCGACTCATTTTTCCATGTCCTAATGACGGAGTATTCTCACACCGCTTCTGCTGTAACACAAGAAGTACAGTTTGAATCCTATAAACACCAACTAGGGCTTTCAACAGAGACAAACCTGGCTTAGAGGAAAGGCCACTTTATGAAGTAGTTGGCATTGAAACACGATCTACGACAGCAGAATATCAATGAAGTGGTACTGTATTAAACAAATATTAATAAAATACCTGCTTCCAAAGCTCAAGGTTACAGCTATTAATTTATTGGGATGAATATTAGATTGTTAAGTTGGATCTGATATACAACCTTGCATATATTGAAGCTATCTTCATGATGGACCAATACAAAACTGCTCTGTCCTGGGGGAGGGTGAATGCACCACTGGAATAACAACCATGAAATAACATAAGCCGTTTTTGTCCTTTCAATCTCATAAATTGTTTGTATGTGTTTGCAACAGTAGGAAAGTAACATTGTCAAAATATTACCACCTTAAATACACTGCCATCCATCACACAAATGTAATGGAAAACATTCAAACACAAGACAAAGTGTCTGACACAAGAAGAGAGGCCCTAGATAAGTTGCTGTTCTACACGGGGCGAGAAAGGATCCGTTTGCCATTTATAACTGGGCCCACAAGGGCAAAGGGAGATAGTGGTCGAAGGGAACAGCATGATAATGCTGTTAGCTTCCCATCTCATCACCGGGGGAGTGATGAGGAGATGTACTTCCTGCTCTGAGCTGAGCATGGTGAGAGAGCGTCTGATGAGGGCGGTGTAGCGAGTGTTCTCCTGGTCGCCCGTGGGAGAAGTGACAGGGATTAACAGCTTTATTTTCTCCTCTTCCCCTTTAAACGTTCACCTCTGATAATGAAAAAAGGATTTTCCTATACTGAATGCAACCCACTTTTTTGGTGGGGTTGCATGAATGTTTAACCTTCTGTCTGGTACTGCTTTAGCTTTTACCCTAACTCTGTGGCATATTCCAACCCACCCAAATCCAAAGAGACAATTATGTCACTGCTTCAGTTTTTATTAAGTCAATTAGCAGGTGCCGCTTATATACAAAGTGACTTACAGGGATTTTTCGATCCATTTCCTTAATGAGTGGGTAGACTTTAGGTCATCATGCTCAGGGACACTTACAGGTGACTGCAGACATTTGGGTTCAGACCAAGAACCTTTCATCTGAGAGTCAAGCACCCTAACTGCCAGACTACCATAGCCCCAGAAATGTCTGTTGCAATATAAATATTTGTGTTAATTCTCGGCCCCCCTCCCTTCATATTATCATTAATTGGTGGCACATTCCAACTCAACTAAATGACTGCATCACCCATGTGATGCACCTACAGAAACCTTTTGGCGAACCAGACTCATTAAACCTAACATCAAAACTCTCCTTCCTGCACCACATGAGTCAAAGTAAAAGCTGAATCCCAGGAGAACAGTACAGACTGCTGGCCTGATAAGAGTCTCTCTCTCACACACGCGTAAGAGTGACCTGAGGTTGAGAGGACAACGGGAGGGAATAATAACGTTACCTCACTATACTTTCTACCTAGTCATATACCACCACATTTGTTCCCCATTTCCTCACTTAGCAGACCCTTCCTACGGGTTAGAGGGTATCTTGATCAAGGATGACTAAGGCTTAGGCTGTGGATATTGGTGAATCGAACCCAGAATCTTTTGGAGGTCGAAGGACCACTAAACCATCCCGATAATTTGCGTGGTACACTCCTAAGATAAGTTCTGGATCACAAAGGAGATTTAGAGACCAGTGAATACACAATGGATTTAATACACACCCTCCAAACGCCTTTAAGACAGCCATAACACTGTCTGCATACATTATAAGGTTAATCACTGCGTTAAGCAATGAATGGTTAATGGTGTGTGCACCACTGTATTAATTAAAACGCTCCAGCAATCCCACTCTGATTACAAATGTTATTTATTGATGAAGTCAATTTTCAATTTCAATTTCAATTATTCTTTATTTAGGAAATAAGAAAATTGAAATTGAAATTGATGAAGGAAGGGTACACATTTCAAAGAAATATCATACAACAAGACATATTTTGAACAGCCAATGTGAATCCTTGCGACTTTGAAAAAACCAAAACAAAAAAAGCTAATGACAAACTGTCTGTACCACGGAACCAGCTAAGTACTGTCAGGAGAATACGGAAAAAAGGACATTCCCATTACAGATTACAGCAGTGGTGCACATCAAAGTGGACATCCTCCATCCAGATGTTGGGACTAAAAACTGCAGAGATCGACAAAAAGTGGGGGTGTGTGTAGGTGGGGACTTCTTGAAGTAATGGAGCAGAACCAGTCTTTCCCAGGCATGACACCGACCCTTCACCCTGGTGACCTCACCTCTTGGCTTTCTTCTCCTTCATGATCTTCTTGCTCTCCTCGCGTCGGCGCTTGTTGACGGGGTTCCGCGGGTCGTAGATCTCAAACGTGTCCTCGTCCTGCATGTTGGCATCCTTGACTTTTCTGGTTTGCTCATCAAACTGCAGAACATGGGCCATCCTAAATCAGACGAGAAGGAGCACAACGGGGTTCAAAGCCAGGAGTTATTACCTGCAGACTCAACACATTTGGACTGAGGAAGTGAGCTTACGTAAAACAAAAAAGAAAAGAAAGAAAGAAAGAAAAGTACTTTGCTTCACAGAAGGAAGTGATATATTACGGATCACCAAGCCTTCCAAGAAACCATAAAGAAAGAAAATCAAAAATCAAGAATGACTTTGCATGACTCTGGAAGAGACTAATTTATGTGGATTCTCCACAAATGAGAAAGAAAAAGAAGAATTTGATTATCAAGTACCACCACCTCCAGCCTTTAAAAAGGTTAAACTAAACAAAGAATAAGCAAGGTCCCAAAAGGTTTAAGCCATTACTGAAGTTGATCAGGGGCTCAAACTTTACAAGACGGGTGATCTATGACTCAACCTGTTAGTGGTCCCTATATCACCATATAAGCCCATATGATCAGAGACTTGGATTATGCAGCGTTTTCAACACATGACATTTAGCGGAGGTTGGAAATGACAATCCACTCAACATCCTCTATTCTTCCAGGATCTGGGTTTTTATCGCCCTCCCCGAGACCCCCTGTTGAGACAGGTCCTCGTCATTGAGGATCTTGTTTTGTGGGCCGATGCCCTCTTGACATCCCATGCTGGAGCACATCTGTCCTTACAGAAACATCTTGGCGCAACAATGCAGATCCAATGGTTAACTATAACTGTCTATAACCAACATCGTAAACCAGAACGGGGAGACCCCTAAGGTCAAAGCTAAGGGAGTTGTACATCTCTGGATAAGTGATTATATACAATGTCATTATATGTCTGATAATAATTATCTACCAACACTCAACTGCTGATTTGTGGTTTTGGGTCTGCTTTGGAATCCGGTTTGGGTCTGGTTTACACCTATACTGGTTTGGGATCAGGTCAGGTTCTGATTAAGGGTTTTACTGGTTTGCTGTTAGGTTTGGGTCTGGTTTAGGTCTACACTGGTTTAGGTCTGGTTTAGGTCAATAGTGGGTAAAGTTAGGTTTAGGTCTGGTTGAGGTCTACACTAGTTTGGGTCTGGTTAGGTTTACACTGGTTTGGAGTTTGATTTTGGTCTGATTTAGGTCCATACTCGTTTGAAGTGATCAGACTGGTATCAGCTGGTTTACAACTAGGAGCCGGTGTCTCATGTAGTGATTGTTTTTGTTAAATCATTTATCATTTCAGAACCAGACCTGACAAAGTAACCATTTCATTGGATGAAGGCGACGTACTGACCTTCCATCAAGAAACCCAAAAGGTTTACTATTCATGCACATTCAAAATTCACCACAATCTCACACTGAATGCGAGCCGTCTGCTGCTTTGTTTAGTGGGTAAAACATATGGTTTGTGTCCGTCTCACTGTTCCCGGGACTGTGTGCACAAGCTCTGTGTGGTAGTGTTATTACTATGACCGTGTGTGTGCGTGTGTGTGCATGTGTGTGTGTGTGTGTGTGTGCGTGTGTGTGCGTGTGTGTGCGTGTGTGTCCATGTCTACGCCTAGGCTTGTTTGTCTGGTTCTTGACTTCCTCCTATTCGCTAGTATTCTCTCTCTCCCTCTTCTGCTCTCTTTCTCTCTCCCCTCCTCTTTCCCCCACTCAAACTCTCCCCTCCTTCCTCCTCCCGCTCTCGTTCCTTCCCTTCAATCTTCTCTCTCTCTTACTCTTTTACCTCAGCCCTCTCTCTGTATCTTTCCCTCTCTACCACTCCCTTCCTCTCTCCTATTTGAGATGGGCAGGAGTAGTGATGGTCCATCTAGTAGTGTATGTCATGGCACCCCAGAGGAGCTCACTCTCTCTCTCCTCACACACTCTCTCTCTCCATGATGCAAGCCTGCATGCATGACCTCTCTCCTGGATCTATTTTTCTGGCGAGTCGGTGAGGGTGGGACTTAGAGTAGAAGATGAAGAAGAGGAGGGCGGGCACAAGGAGGAGTGAGCACAGTGCACGTGCTACCAGAGAACGAGAGGGGGGTAGAGAGAGGTAGGAGATGGAGGGGGTAGAGGGAGAGATGAGTGATAGGAGAGAGGGAAATAGAGAGGTAGAGGCCGAGGGGGTAGCAAGAGAGAGAGAGAGACGACTTTTTGAGACACAGGCCCAGATGGAATAGTTTACCTCCTCCTGGCCCAGACTTGACTTCCAGTGTCTGACCTGTTGTAACCCACATTCTGTTCACCGTGAGCCCAGAGTGGCACTGAGGTCCCACTGCTGTTTATCTAGGACTCATTCTCTCCCAGCCCCCCCTCCATACCCAGCCTGCCTCCCTCTCACCAACCCCGGTGAGGTATCTAGGGCTGGAGAGAGAGAGAGAGAGAGAGAGAGAGAGAGAGAGAGAGAGAGAGAGAGAGAGAGAGAGAGAGAGAGAGAGAGAGAGAGAGAGAGAGAGAGAGAGAGAGAGAGAGAGAGAGAGAGAGAGAGAGAGACAGAGAGACAGAGAGACAGAGAGACAGAGAGACAGAGAGAGACCCCAGAGGCCAGCCAAGGGTTCACTCAAACTCATTAGGGCCCCCCCACACACAGACAGAAGGGAGGTAGGTGGGGGAGGGGGGGGTTAGGGAGACTAATAGCAACTACAGGTTTTGTTATTCTAAATCTCCTGCGCACGGCTACTTCGAAATTCAAACACATGGTATTCATTCCAACCCCCCCCCTCTACTCTATATGGTTCGAGACGTTGAGATCTCTGGTGAAATGCAGAATATGAGAGGAAAACACAGAGTCAGCTTTGATTTCCTGATGGCCAATCTCGTAGCTGTGGTACCTAGGATCCCAGCTTGACACACACGCGCACACACACGCACACACTTGAACTTTCACAGACATCAGTAGTGGGAATCAGGACTGGGTTACCTGCTAACTATAAATGTATGTGTTTGGTGTTGGGAGTGTACATCTGTAGCTTGTCTTTCCTAATAATAGGAAGGATGAATAAGAAATAATATGGTTCTTTTTTTATGCACAGTTTTTTCCTTAAAATTTGTCTTATTAGTTTAACCTTGAAACCATGGGGGAGTTGAGCCAGGTCTTGAATATACATTTAATTTCCTTCTAACTTACCTACTGTTGCTTTAATGTAATTGAATAGGACTGACGCATAATATCAATAAAATATTAGATTTGAGTGTTTTTGGTTAATAGCAGATATTCAAATGTGTAATTGCATTGAATTCCTCACCATGTTCGTCTTAATAAAAGTTCATTCTCCACACGATATTGCAAAGTACATTTCTCAGAGAGAGAGAGGGAGACAGAGAGACACATACACAGAAGAGAGACGGAGACACAGACAGAGAGACACAGAGAGAGACAGGCAGACAGAGACACAGGTAGAGACAGAGACAGAGAGACACAGAGACATGTAGAGACAAAGAGAGAGACACAGAGAGACAGGTAGAGACAGAGAGAGAGACACAGAGAGACAGGTAGAGACAGAGAGAGAGACACAGAGAGACAGGTAGAGACAGAGAGAGAGACACAGAGACATAGGTAGAGACAGAGGGGTTACTGGACTGACCAGCCTTTGTCGTCGTCCTCCGCCAGTTCCTCCTCCTCCTCCTCCTCCTGTTGCTCTGGGGTCTCCGTGATGGCAGAGGTCAGCTTGGTCTTGAAGCTCTCAAGCAGGGCTAGGGTCTACCCGGACAAATCAAAGGTCAAACATGAGTAAAGGTCATTGAGGGACATTTCTATTGCTTAAACAATCAATTAAAAGGTGATTCCCTGATGATGTTTAGTCTCTACAAAGCATAATAGGACGTATTTTACTGTGAATTACTATTATTTTGTGCATACTGTTGTCAAAAATAAAAAAGGCATAATCTCAATGAAATTGTTCTTACGGTCCTGTACTCATTTGGCATCTGGGATAAGAAAGTACATCTCGTTTTACGAATCAGCATCCCATGAAATAAATAGTGAACCATTCCTATCTGTTCTTCTCGACCTGAACCCTTCTTTAAATAAATAGTGAACCATTCCTACCTGTTCTTCTCGACCTGAACCCTTCTTTAAATAAATAGTGAACCATTCCTACCTGTTCGTCTCGACCTGAACCCTTCTTTAAATAAATAGTGAACCATTCCTACCTGTTCTTCTCGACCTGAACCCTTCTTTAAATAAATAGTGAACCATTCCTACCTGTTCTTCTCGACCTGAACCCTTCTTTAAATAAATAGTGAACCATTCCTACCTGTTCTTCTCGACCTGAACCCTTCTTTAAATAAATAGTGAACCATTCCTACCTGTTCTTCTCGACCTGAACCCTTCTTTAAATAAATAGTGAACCATTCCTACCTGTTCTTCTCGACCTGAACCCTTCTTTAAATAAATAGTGAACCATTCCTACCTGTTCTTCTCGACCTGAACCCTTCTTTAAATAAATAGTGAACCATTCCTACCTGTTCTTCTCGACCTGAACCCTTCTTGCGCTTCTGTTTCTTGAGCTCTTCATATTTCTTGCGGCCTTCCAGATATTCAGCCACAGCCTCGTTGGACGGCTTGTTATCGTCTGCAGAGAAGACATAGTTTGGTGCAATACTTCGTGAATTTGATCTTTAATTGTTGTTCATCGTTTCATTGTAACTGCTGTAAAGTTCTTTGAAAATAAAGTCGATGTCATCGATTTAAAAAAAGCAAGACAATACAATGCTTGCAGACCACCACATTATAAGGTGCTTTGTAGAATTTCTGCCTGGATACCCAGTTTCAAACTGATTTTCAATAGACTTCAACTGAGTATGGGGTTATTTACGAAATTGTTTACACATTTGTCCCTCGGATCCATTTAAGAATTCCAACCAGTAAAGGACCCAAAATGCATCGACTAAGACAAAAACAGAGTAAATGAAGCACAGTGTTGACAGCTCAACGTGACAGGGTACAGACCAAAGAAGACAAATACCAAGTAAAATCGTTGGGAAAAAATACCCCCAAAAGAGTCCAGTGGTCGATGCCCAGCAACCCCCCCCCCCACCATAATAAATGGAAGTGTCAACTGGCGTGCTGACGCCTGTGGACACGTTTACACACTCCTGTACATCCCCCACGTGGACCTGCGGCCCGTGATGTGTGGACACGTTTACACACTCCTGTACATCCCCCACGTGGACCTGAGGCCCGTGATGTGTGGACACGTTTACACACTCCTGTACATCCCCCACGTGGACCTGAGGCCCGTGATGTGTGGACACGTTTACACACTCCTGTACATCCCCCACGTGGACCTGGGCCCGTGATGTCATCGAGCAACAACAGGGCCGTTCGCTGAGCGGACTGACTTTTCCATCGCAAAAAGAAAGAAGAAAGAAATAATAGTCGTGATGTCAGTCAAGACGCTAGAGCCGCGGGAGCGCTAGCTATGAACCGTGAGCTAGCCAAACGCCTGCGCGGGAGCGCTAGCTATGAACCGTGAGCTAGCCAAACGCCTGCGCGGGAGCGCTAGCTATGAACCGTGAGCTAGCCAAACGCCTGCGCGGGAGCGCTAGCTATGAACCGTGAGCTAGCCAAACGCCTGCGCGGGAGCGCTAGCTATGAACCGTGAGCTAGCCAAACGCCTGCGTGGGAGCGCTAGCTATGAACCGTGAGCTAGCCAAATGCCTGCGCGGGAGCGCTAGCTATGAACCGTGAGCTAGCCAAACGCCTGCGCGGGAGCGATTATGAATGAATGGCTGCCCTGCTTGTGTTCATCAGAACAAAACACATGATGTCATGGGACACGCCTGTCACTCTATGAAGAGACGCTACGGATGCTGCAGGTGTTAACAAGAGGATCATTGTCTACAGAACGCTGGCTGCCCAGACTTGTTCAAAGACAAGCTCAAGTGGCCCTAGTGTAATTGTTATTACAGGCAAAGGGCCATGGCTTGCGGTAGATGTCTAACAATAATGTGTTTGGCCGCGTTTGGATATTCAACTTAATTTCTCCTTAGGAACCACTACACATCTTGGCAGTAACAGATGAAAAATGTTTACTTTAAGAAGATTTTGTTTGGAAAGTTGTTGCAGAATTTAACTGGATTGTGTATAACCTCAACAGGTTTATATATTGAATTATTGTAATTTGCTACCCAATTTACTATTTAGTCTTTCAGCCGACGCTTCTGTCCAAAGCAAAGCCTACAATGAATGTATTGATATAAAGAAAGGACATCTTGCTCAAAGATGTCTACAGGTAGACTGTGGACATTGGATTGGAACTCTGAACCTTTAGGCTTGGAGTCAAACTCCCTAACTACTAGACTATGTGTCTCATTCTTACATTGCTACTCTGAACCTTTAGGCTTGGAGTCAAACTCCCTAACTACTAGACTATGTGTCTCATTCTTACATTGCTACTCTGAAGACATATGAGGGACAACATTGCTGGTGTTAAATAAATGTACTGCTTTGGTCTAAATGCAAAAAAAAAGTATTCATACGATACGATAAAATATAAATTTGTATTAACCATGCGAAAATATCTCGTTCAACTGTACTGTTAGTTTATTCATATCTGAAGTAAATTCAAGGTAAAATAGTACAAAGACTACATTTGTAAAACTGAAATGGACTACGCTGCTCTGCAGTTCACTACTAATCTACCGAATGCCTGAATGAAAAGTCCCCGTCTTTCAGGAGGGTTTGGGATGTTCAACCCAAGAGGGGATCCAAGCAACAAAAGCCTCAAATCCAAGAGGTTGGGTGACGACCGCATTCGTTTTGGACACCATGCAATTACACTTATTACATCCCAGGGGCAAAATACTGAGCACATTCTGAGAAGTTATTGGAATTCCCCAGACATCCTACACATGTAGGTCACTCTGCCTCCACACTGAGCCATCCTACACATGTAGGTCACTCTGCCTCCACACTGAGCCATCCTACACATGTAGGTCACTCTGCCTCCACACTGAGCCATCCTACACATGTAGGTCACTCTGCCTCCACACTGAGCCATCCTACACATGTAGGTCACTCTGCCTCCACTGAGCCATCCTACACATGTAGGTCACTCTGCCTCCACACTGAGCCATCCTACAAATGTAGGTCACTCTGCCTCCACACTGAGCCATCCTACACATGTAGGTCACTCTGCCTCCACACTGAGCCATCCTACACATGTAGGTCACTCTGCCTCCACACTGAGCCATCCTACACATGTAGGTCACTCTGCCTCCACACTGAGCCATCCTACACATGTAGGTCACTCTGCCTCCACTGAGCCATCCTACACATGTAGGTCACTCTGCCTCCACACTGAGCCATCCTACACATGTAGGTCACTCTGCCTCCACACTGAGCCATCCTACACATGTAGGTCACTCTGCCTCCACACTGAGCCATCCTACACATGTAGGTCACTCTGCCTCCACTGAGCCATCCTACACATGTAGGTCACTCTGCCTCCACACTGAGCCATCCTACACATGTAGGTCACTCTGCCTCCACACTGAGCCATCCTACACATGTAGGTCACTCTGCCTCCACACTGAGCCATCCTACACATGTAGGTCACGCTGCCTCCACTGATGCACTAGGCTGACAACAAGAGAGCTACATGCCGCCTCTCCTCCTCGGATTTATAGGAGAGAAGAGCAAGTGACCTCTCCTCAATCTCCTCCTACGCTCAGGCTCCTGCGGGGGTCTCCTCCTGGCTACAGCCGTGTCATGCTCCTCCTACCCTTTCCTCACCCCCCTCCTTCCTCCCCCTCCTGCCACTCCTCCTCTTCCTTGTGTCAAACTACTGCTGCCTCCCTCCTACTCCCCCATCCTTTTCCTGCTCCGCCCTCCCCAACCCTTCTCTGTGACCCCCCCTCTCCCCATGTCATGCACCTCCTCCCCCCCTTCAGTTCTCCTTCCCTGCCCCCCCTCCTCTCCCCTGCTTCACCCTCTCCTTCGTCCTCCCCCTTCCCGTTCTCCCTCTATCCTCCTCCTCCTCCTTCCTCCTCCATCTCTGCCTCCTCACCCCCACCCTCCCCCTCTCTCCCCTCGGCCCCCCATGTCATGCAGGAGTGATGGTGCCCTGAGGTTGATGGGCTGCACCATCGCCCCCCTCCTCCAGCTGTTGTCACTAAGTGCTATCTTTGAGTTTGACAGCCCTTTCTAAAGCCTTACCGCCCACCACCTCTCTCTCCTCCCTCACCTGGGCCCAGGAGGGCTACAAATCCTGGCGGTTGCTTCCATTGTTGTTGTGGCAACCGGGATTGTTGTGGACAGGAATGAGGGGAGTAGGTCGTCTGTCTTTACCGCCTTCTTCAACAACCAATAGTTTGATGAGAATACTTCAAATGGGCAGCTAAGCGATAGGGACGGATAACTGTTTGTCAAATCAATCACCTGACTAATACACTATCTCATGTGGAAGGATAGTGCAGTGGAAAGGGGGTTTGGCTCCCAGCTGAAAGGTACTGGGTTTGAACCCCAATGTTCGCAGTCTACCTGCCTAACCCTTACCTGCTCATTAACGACATCAATTAACTGTAAGTCACTTTGGATAAAAGCGTGTACTAAATGGCTTAATAGTAGTAAAATAATCTGCCATCAGTAATCTAGCCACCTTCACAGTGGTTTGTTTACCATGGTTTCACTGGGATTTGATCTATTTTAGGAGTACACAACTTGGAAATTAAAAGACTGATGAATGCAAGAAAGGTTACGATTTAGTGAGAAACAGTCCTCTACTTCAGGAATAATTGTTCTTTAACACAACATAAATCCCATTTTAAATGTTCCCCCTGCAGCAAACTAAAAGTGCTTTAGAGAAACAATGCACTATTAAAGTAAAGTTAATGATTCTAAACAGCGAGTTCTGAACATAGTTAAGTGAGGAAAGTTAGACCAATATATTTAGTAGCGTTATTCATCAATGTTTTTCCCTTTAGCTGACACTTGCCATTTGTGAGCAGGTAGGGATGCCTACAGGTAGACTACCCTATTTTAACTGAGAACCCTTCGGATGGGAGTCCAACACCCAGCCCACTAGACTATCCGGCCTCCAGATGTTAAAATACCACCGTTTTCTGTTGATCCTAATTAATCAGTTTAAGCTGAGTCAGAACACGGCTTTATTAGCCTATGCTAACGGCTACGTAAACACAGACAGTTTGGTGCAGGTTACAGGGCAGGTTACAGACGAATAGTCGAATCACAGCAAAGAAAGCGTCTTCAGATCCTAAAGAACCAGATCAGGTTTCTTCACATTTATCTTTAGAAACCGAACTTGAGGAAATTAAAGAACAGTAAAAAATACAACTTTTTGTTTTTTTAAAGGGGACTCATTCCTACTAGGTCTAGGTCTGCTACCATGGCAACTCAGGAGACATGGAAATGAGAGCCATGGTTTGGGCTCTGTTGGCCCCCGTGAATGGAAAGGTAGTGTGGGTCGTCTGTTATCAGGCCTGCGGGAGATTGTGTTTAAAACATTTTTATGAATCCAATCAAAACAGTAAAAGGATTTATCAAAATGTAATTGCTTTACTTGGCGTTGAATAGGACTTTTATTCCCCAGTCTCTCCCGTGCCCTACAGGTCAACAAAATAAAACTACAGCAGAATAGAAATATGGAAATACTTCCTAAATCTACCCACGTTTTTACTCTCACCACTGAATCTAAAACGTGTTTACCAACTCTTCTACCGTACAGAAATACTGTTGGTGTTTTTGACCGAACAAGACGTGAGACGTGACTTCTCGTTTTATGGGACGTCTTGCTGACTGAGGGACATTGATATCAGTTAGCTTCGGTGTAGTTCACAAAAATGGGCCTGTCCTTTGCTTTGGCCAAAAATGCCATTATGCAACGTGTATGGGATGTTGGATTGGAGCAACTTACCATTGTGATAAACATAAATTGGTCATGGGAAACTAAGATCGTACAATGCCTGGTTCAGAATATCTGTTGTTTTACTGGGGATTACTGTTGCAATTTTATGCAATGCCGTTGTCTGACAACAATTAGCTTAGTTTAGTGCACCACCCAACGTGCTTACAGCTGCGACAGAGGAATTTGCTTGTGCAATAGCCACAATTGACTTTTTTTCTCTCAATAGGGTCAATAACCTTGGGTTTCTATTTAAAGTTATGTTTTTTTAAACCTATTTGACCCTCGTTTTTTATCCCTTGGAGTTAGGTTTATCACGACCAAAACCCTTTGACCCCTTTGTCCCTAACCCTAACCCTAACCCTATTGAGCTCACAAAGCAGGCTGCAGCTTAGTAATGAATTCAACACATTGGGGCAACTGTTTTAGATCATCTGAACGTAAAAGGGTCCTGTCCCACTCTGCCATTTTCAAATATAGGAGAGTATTGTTTCATATGCGGGTTGTGAACAAATTCCGAATACGTATAAATACTGAAAAGTTTAACCATTGACGTCATTGGTCCTGGATTTGCGTTCTCCATTCGGAAAAATTGCGTCAATGGTCTAACTTTTTCACAGAAAGTTATTTCCGATTTGTTAAAAAGACGCAAATGAGGCAGTCTTACTTATGAAAATAGCAGAGCATGACGGTTCCCCTTTAAGCACTTTGAGTCCATGGCCTAGCAATAGAACATAGTTAGAGCATGGCCAAGATGACAAAACACTTTGACATCTTGGGCCTATGTGGAATTTAGTCTAAGTCAAACAACGTCTGTCTTTAGGTCTACCCCAGTGCCCTTAGTATTAGATAGCATGTATTAGATAGCATGCCCACTGAACTCAGCATCCTCAACCTTGGGGTGCATGCTCACCCAAGAGGATCAAACAATGTTGCTTAACAATCCAGTCACTGCCCACACCCCCTGCAGGCATAGCTGGGTGAACCCAAGTGGTTTGGTTTTCATGAAATGTGTTTCAACATCAACAACAGGCTGAATGATGCCTGACTGCCGAACCACAGCAGTGTGGAACAGCTTAGAGGATTTGGGTCTGGGATTTGCAGACCCCCATAGCAAATTTATTATTCTGGGTCACCAACCAACAAACCCATTGGGTTGTGATGTCGGACTGTGGACACTACTCAACAATGTGCTGCCCACAGAGATCCCCGCACACAGAAATGTAAAACCCTTAGGGTGACGACGCACCAGGATGGTGTGGTGGTTTAAAGTATGACTAAAGGAACTACAACATACTCATCACTAGACTATAGCTGGTAAACAAAGGACTCCCGCTCTCTGCTGCCACAGCCGGGATGCTGACTGAATTAAAACCGAATCATGCCGTACTGTTTTGCTCCAGATTGCAATCACAAGACAAACAAGGAGTCATGCTCAGCTTGATTAAAAAAACACTAAACTCGAAAGAGTGAGCAGCATGTTTTGACTGACATCGGAGCTGTGGGGGAGACTGGCAGCTCAAGCTACCATAGACTGTACAGGCTACTGCGCTGACAGCAGCCTGTACAACCACCAAGGTTTCTGGGTAGTGCAGTTATAATTGAGAAATCAGGTAAATAAGTGTACAAATTTCCTTTTAAACGCAGAGATGGGAATATTATGCACTTTGAATCACATATATGGCCTAAGTTCCCAAAATCCATAATATGCTCAAAAAAGGTGACAACTGTTTTTCGTTATGGGTGAATAAACTTCTTCCGGCAATACATCCGGGACCGGCAAGCGAACGCAAGGGGCGTGACCGCCCAGATCTATAGGCATCCTTGAGCAAGATGCCTCGACACCACTATTTACATCACGTATTTACATGTATCTGTATTCTCTATAAGTAGCTTTGGTTTATCGCATAGTAAATAGTTCATAGATAATGTTACATGGACAAAGAACTTGTTCACAATTTAGGATCTTTTCGTGAGATAACATTTTTTATTAAATGAAACCCTTTTTATCCAGGTATTATTTTGAAGTTCACGAGACAAGCTTGTAATGAAATAATCAAGTGAATGGTCGATAGCGGCTCACAAAGAGAGAAGATGGGCGTGCGTAGACAAAGACACGTGTTGTACATACCCTCTTTCTGCTGCTCTTTCTCCACTTCTTTTAAGCTGTCCTCTTTCCTCTGCTTTATGGCCAGGAGATCCTTCTTCAACTGCCGTGACTCCTTCCGCAGTTCATCGCTGAGGATGCAACAAGAGTGGTTAGGGTGTTGGACTCCAAGCCAAAAGGTTCTGGGCTCAGAGACCAATGTCCACAGATGCCTACTATCCTACCTGCTCCTGAATAGCATGTATAGCTAAATCAATTCTCTGCTAGTCGTTTGGGATACAACTGTAAAATGACTCAATTGTAAATAATTACCATTAGAAACTCAGCGATACACTTTTAGCACTATAATGACATTGAGTTCACTCATTATAAGAAGCCATTCCGCTAAATTTGGGTTCTAACGAGGGGCTAGCTGACGGTTGGAACTAGTTAAATACTTACACAGATCCCAAGTCATGGATAAATTTAGTCTTGTACTGAATAAATACATATTTTGGCTGCACTTGCTGTTCGTGGCAAGCGAGCATGTACATTCATTTTCCCCAACTTTCCACATTAGTAATCTATAGTAAATATGCTTGACAAACAAATAATTATCTTGATATACTCCAGGCTTTTAAAACATTTTGTCTGTGGGTAATGTGTCTAGGTGTACTGGACTGCACAAAAGCTGTATACAAACTCTGTATACAGCACTTAAGGGTGAATGATAGACGTTAAAAGCTGGGCCATTCTGTAATAAATTACATGGCACATATGCCATGAGAGTTCAACAGAGTTCCCCAAGGCAGCAGAGAAGGTAAGACGATTCAACAAAGGCCTATGAAGAGCCTGCAGGAACTAAAGTGTTGAAATATTATTGAAGTCTAATGTTAGTGATTCAGTAATATTAGGACTAGAAAGAAGTTACTGTTTGCAGTCAGTTTAAGAAGGTTATGAAAAAACAATTTAAACTAATTAATTTAATTTGGGGCAGACTAGGATAATCTGGTTGTTACAATGTTTGACTCCCAGCCGTCAGGGTAAACCCCAATGTCCACAGTCTAAGCATCTTTGAGCATCTTTTATATAAAAGATAAAAAACGTAAACAGCAATTATTTCATTTATGCACTCTCACTGTAATCTTAAACTTGTTATCGAGAAATCTACAACAATTTCCAACTCCCGTGATAAAAACTTCCCCCAGACGCCTGAGGCAAACCAAGGCCTGCTCGTCTCTTCCAAGTTGTGTGAGGGTTGGTTCCCCTGCTGGCCCGACGCCAAAATGTCAAACCACGGCCCGGACACTTCAGGTGGAAAGACCAAGTGGCAGCAATGGCGTCCGCCGCTCTCTCACACATCACATACCAAACCCCCAGTGCCAGAGCAGATATGTAATGTTAGAGAAGGATAATATTTTCATACTGCCTGACAAGTTCTGTTTGTGTCGGTTTGTCCCGCTGCCGAGCTATAAAACACAGGTAAGCTGCAGTCCGGGCTCATGGCCCAGAAAGCCGCCAGATATCTCCAGACCAAACAATGGCAGCCTTTGTTTTATCTTTGTCTTCTCTCTCTCCCTGCTTCTCAGAACAAATGTTCTTATTATCCTGTCCTCTCCTTTAACATAAAGACATACATATATAAACCCTATACTATACTATAGTTAAAGTAGAAATATACTACTATTATCTAACCCTGCCACTTTCACTCCTCTTATGTTTGCAGCTTCCTAACTCTCGTCTTACCTTTAAATGGTTTTCAGACGTTTGCCAAGAACACCAACTGTGGGACTTAAAGCCAATATTGCCCTTTAACTATGTTTTTATGTTGGCCTCATCATTGTCAAGGTGTTTTAGCTGAAGGATCACCCAGACATGGAGCTGGTTAGATTCTTTGTTTTTATTATCTGGTAAAACTGTAATTGCCAACTATTGATAGAGATTTACGTGCACAAAATGGGCAAGCAGACATTTTCTTTTGCAGTGTTGGTGGTTAAAAAAGTGCTTACTCTGGACACTTGGTGCCAGGGCACCTGACTTCATAGACAAGACTCACTTTTGTATTCATTATTTATCAGGATCTATGCATTGACATTTTATAGGCTCAATAGGATCATTCAATGTCAAACAATACAAGGTAACCGAGGTGACAGAGTCAACAGTTTTTTGATGGTGCATACATAGGTTTGGTGGTATAGGTATGGTCACGCCATAAGCCATCATGCAATCTAGAAAGGGTCTTAAAGAAGAACTTCTGGATTTTTCCCGATCATTTTGGGTCCAAAGGACTCAGGTAGACAACGATTAGATTGGTAAAGTATTGAGAGAGAGGTCCTGTACCGTCCTGTTTTTGTGGCTGACTGGCTCAGATTATATTCTATCATTATGGAAAGGATCCCTGCAGAGAAATGAAACTTGTTTCTTTGTTATTGTGTCAAACCAAGTCTCGCTCAATGAGAAGTCTCACTCTGAAATCTAGTTGTTGCAGGATAGTTCCTTATTGTCATTGCAATCTCAATTCTCCTTCGCCCGAAACACTAAACTAGACTTTTCGTAGTCCAACACAACAAACGCTCCTCTCTCACATAGGTTTCCACTGTTCTCTCTTGTTCTCTCTCTGCAACAACTCAACTCTCATTGAGCTACACTTAGACACAATAATCAAGCGAAAGCTGGGAAACAAGTTTTATTTCCCGCGTGGATCCTTTCCATAATAATAGAATATAATCTGAGCCCGTCAGAGACAAAAAACAAGCACTTTTAGGGGACGTGTTTAGATGGGTTAGAAAGCATTGCAGTCCGTTTTCACAGATTACGTCTGTAGAGAGAGCGAGAGAGAGAGAGAGAGAGAGAGAGAGAGCGAGAGAGAGAGCGAGAGTGAGAGCGAGAGAGAGACCTTTTGTGAGTGAGTGATCTCTCTCCCGGCCTGTCTTGACACGCTGCCATCCGAAAAACAAGAGACATTTCCACGGCAACAGGCAAACAATCGGCTCCACAGTCCCTCCTTGCCAATAAAGAGAGAGGCCAGAGAGGACGGGGGAAGGACCCAACAACACCTGTTATTGCACACCTTAGGGCTGAGCAAATTCCTCCCAGAGCCTTCAACTTGGAACACAAGACCTTTTGGTTTGAGCATACCTGGAATCACCTCAATGCTCTTCATGCCCACAAGAGAGGCGCATACTTCAGAAGTCCACAACGGAGAAAGTTGAATTGGTTTGATGCAGCTGCTTGCATATTCAAGTGCATACCTTCACATGGATTTCACTTCATATTCATTTATTTTCAACGATGGCCATCCTTAACATCAATGAAGATGAGGATGACAATTCATTAATTGCTATGTTTTAATGGCTCTTAAAAACAAAGCATGGCTCCTTTGCCAGATATAATAAAAAACAAAAAATGAGATCAGCCTTCAAATATGTTTGACTAAAAACCATATGGTGTTTTTTTTTCAAAAGGAGTTCAGAAAATGAGGCCAGACGGAAAGCTTTTTGGGCAATACGGGGGTAAAGTGGTGAGCCTCAAAAGAGAAGAACTATTTTGTAGCAGCGTACAATCCCGTGTTGTGTTGCCAACACCATCCTAAAGCCAGAGCTGCCATCTGAACCCTTTGAAGGGGAGCAAATGAAAGAGGATGTTGGAGACGTTCCAGAGAGCTTCTCTTTACCGAGGGGGTTTGGGGCATCCCTTCACCCCGTCGTCCCCTCTTTGCCCTCACAAGCACAACGACAGCCATTCAGCACGACGCTGTCCACCTGCCAACCACAGAAGAGACTGTGGCTGCCATCTTTAAAAGAACGGAAGGCCAGGAAGAGGAATCAATGAGGTCGGATGGTGTCGTTGAGCTGCCAGACAAACAGTCCCAACAGAGGCACAGAGAGATACATGGAGAACCCTTGGTTTTAAAAAGAAATGAAAGAATGAAGCCTCCTTTGGGACACTCTATAAGGACTGCCAGTTACTGGTGCACATGCTTGGCAAGGCTCGGACGGCGATACAAAGTAATGACCTAGGTCAGTATGATCTAGAGGAGATGCTCTTTTTTTATAGGCTCATCTGCTGCAGTCGTTATGCAGCAGTAATTATGTGACCATGATTTTATGCTGAAACATGTACCATGGGTTAGCTAACCCTAACCATGAAGAGTCCTATACCACACACTTGACCTCCATGGACGCCAATCCGTCTGCCACAAGGACGCCGATCGCAGCCACCCAGGCGTTTGCCTGTGAGGACGCCCACCGCATTCATAAAGGGAGCGAGTGATCCGGATACGTGTGATCCTCCTAATTCATGTGCTAGGTAGGGTAACAATGCTGGCAGGCTGACCTTCCCCTCAGGGAAACTCTTCAGGGCTTGAGCGTTAGTCAAGACGAGCTGTGAGCTGGAATCAGAGGAACCGGACCTCCACAGGAGTCCGCAGAAAGCCTTGGACAGACACGCACACATATCACCCATACAGCGGACCAAAAGCAGCTTCTTCTGGTCTTGCTTTACCAATGCGTTCTGGTGACTTATTAATTATTTTTTATATATTAATGATATATACAATTATTAAATTAATTGATTTTTAAATTGAGAGGCAATTAATTGATTTAAAATTGTATTATCGTTTCAATGTTTTAGTCACTCATCCAGAAGTAAAATATGTGGTATCGTTCTGTTTTAGAGAGTAATAAAAAATGGATTGATTGAAAATTGTTGTAGACCTAGGCCAACAACTCGGACAGAAAACTCAAATTGAATATATGCAATTAAGGAGCAGGTAGGGGTTAGGCTTGTCTTCATGTTAGGCTGCAGACATTTGGGATCAAACCTTTATAGTATCTTGCCCGGATAGAGTATTCCATCATTTATACAGGAACTATAGGGGCAGAATAATGTAGTATATGCAGTGTATCTATGGCTCCCTTAATACCCGGTATCAGCATTCGCTGTAAGACGCTTTGGATAAAAATGTATTTGGCAGTAAATAACCTGATCATTACCCACAAAGCCTGAACTACAAGGCCAAGAAGGTAAAGAAAGACTGTCAGACATGATGTCTCAGTGCTTTCTCTTCAGGTGCTTTGTTTCTGGCTCTTCACGGACTTTAGACACACATCAGCGGTCTGGACCCGTTCCCAGTGGACCGGTCCCCCAGATGTTCAGCCAGGACAAGGAGATCTATGTGTAAAACCCCAAAACACACACTGCTCGCTTGCCAAAGAACTGGATTATCTCTAGCTAGTTTCTGTACACAGCTTTCTTGATCTCCGTAACCCTGCCCTGAGAAAGTGTTGGTTTATGAGTGATGACAAGAGACAGGTGTATCAAATTACTACAGGGTGACCCAGAGGGTCCCAGGGAAGGGTTGAGGTCATTGGGGTCCGAGGAGGTGAGAGTACCGTTGTCCTAAACTCCCTCCGTGCCATGGTTTCATTTCACTACGAGGATTTCAATCTTACAAAGAAGTTGTATGATGCGTTTTCCTCTTCCAACGCATTGAAATAGCTATGGTGAAATATCCAAAAAAAGAAGCCGATTCTGATTTAATGCAGGTCAAACAACAATCAAATTCTAATTTCCCTGGATTGAAACTGCTAAACATATGTCGATGAGGCAAATGTGATTCAAGATACGCCATGTAAATGTAAAGACAACAGTGAGACTCCAACAGCGTCAGTTATATAGATGCATTGGGGGTTCGATGTAAAATACTGCTAAGTGATACTGATAACAACAAAGCTAAGAGTGTGAGATATAAAGCCTCAGATCACAGCATTGTGTGTGTGTGTGTGTGTGTGTGTGTGTGTGTGTGTGTGTGTGTGTGTGTGTGTGTGTGTGTGTGTGTGTGTGTGTGTGTGTGTGTGTGTGTGACTTGGCTATCGATGGTACTAGGAATCAAAGTATTATTTTCAGTCTGCTTGAAGAAACCCCTAGCATTAAAGCCTGCCTGTTTTCTTATGTTAAAGCCAACATATAGTATTAGTATAGCACATCCAGCACAACCAGTAATACATAGAACACTAAAATAATTCTCTGCTGATAACTTGGTGAGTGTAAAATGTCTCTCTTCGTATATTCACAATATGCTCATGACTATGTGTGTCCACATACTCATTAAATATAAGCATATAAAGTTGAGATTGAAATTATGATAGATAATTTGACCTTATAATCAATATATGCAAATCACATTATCCCAAGTGAAAATATCAATAAAAGTTAAATATTTCAGAGCTTGTACTTAGCATAACCTTGAGGATGCTGTTGATTTACATGACAGGGGTGTGTGTTCATCTCCATAATGGTTTAGTATGCTTTATGGCTCAGTATCTGGCCCATGAGGAACCATACAGGTCATTGAGTGAATAAAGGAGCTGTCACCAATGCATTAGCATTTGTTGGACAAACCTGCCACCTAGTGGGAAGGACTGTGTAACATAAGGATTTCTTGAACACTTTTCTAGAGGTTTAGCAGTTTGTAACATCACAAGAGGGAGTGGCCACTCAGGTCAGATGAACTCTAATCCTACCAGTTGATAGAGTCCTTCCAGTTGGTTGGACACTCCCCCATTGTGACGTCACAATAGGTTGGATTCTGTAATGGCTCATCAACATGACACCTGGAGGTATTATGGGGCCTTCTAAGAAGTCCTGATAGAATAACTATAGTAAGGGGCACCTTTTGCATGCGTTTACCTGCGACTTGTCTTCTTCTCATGCTCTCCCTCCCTGGCCTCCGTCTTGGCATCCTCTAATCTTTTCAGCTTTTGAGCGATGAGAGCTCTCATTTTCTCTCTCTGCTCCGAGTCATACTCTTCACCACCCTCAAAGTCTTCAATAGCATCGTCATCACCATCTACCTGGGACAGTAAAAATGCATGCATACATTATAGAAATTATATAGAACTAAACACAAATAAATGGTTTTCTAATTGTATTTTAAACCTACCTCTTCTGTGTTGTTGTTCTTCTTTTTCCTGCAAGTTTAATAGCGAAACAAAAAATTCAGCATATAGACAATGTTGAACAAAGGCAGCTATGGTTAATCCCTATGAGATGTTACACATACTTATCCACTGCTGGGACAGAGCTAAGTCTGGGGTCATCCTTTAATAAGTCATGGCTGCTTTTGCCTTTTCCCTTTAATGTCTGGAGAAACAAGAGACCCAGATACAAAACAGCAATATATAGGTTAAGATATTTAGCACAATCATTTTTGAGACAAGGTATTGTAGAGTGTTCATCTTCCAGGAAATGAATGGACATTTAATGTATTCCAACATTGATTATAAATAATAATATTCATAGTGCATTAGAAATGCCCCTTTATCCTTCAAATATGCTATATACATGAGTGAAAAAATTATGCCTACTCCTTAACATGTACTTAAAAATCTGGTGGCGCAGACACAAAGTATATCCATCCATCATAGTATAACAGAGACCTTTTCATATATAGGAACTAGATAGCTAGCTTACGCTAAGCGACAAGTGTTTAAAGAAATACTACAACTTGTAACTCCTTACCTGGCTAACCTGTGTCACCATCTCCTCCTCTTCTTCTGCTTCCTCTCCAAACGACAAGAGACTGAAGTTCCTATTTAAAAACAAATACAATTAATAAAAATAGAAAAAAGGAAAGGATACAGAAGGTTTACAGCTATGGAAAGTCAGAGACAGCAGTCGACTCACTTCGTGGCTTTTGACTGCGATTTCTTTCCCTCCTCTTTTTCCTTATCCTTTTTGGACTTTTTACTTTCCCGAGGAATAATGTCCTCAAACGGAGAATGTAACACCTGGCAGGAAGGTTTATAAAAACAATGAAGCCAAATAATAGTATATAGTACATTCCGTTTGGTGATGATATTGTTTAACAGATAATGAATTACCATGCTACAACAATGTTATGTCTGTAAGAATATAATAGCATTAGCTATGCAGATATGTGTCTTCGGAGCAAAAGGCCACCAGTTTAACAGTATGAGGTATGGAATAGGAACGAATTGAAGCTAAATATCCCTTAGTATTGTATTGGACTAGACTAAAAATGTTACATGACAAGCGATTCAAAGTAAACTGCTAAATAGCACCTATAGGACACATTAACTACAAGTTCGACTACAGCAATGTGCACTAGCTTGTGAATGCAATAGTTACACCCAATAGTCTATACCTCGGTTGTTCTGATCTTGTGAGGGTTGAGCGGTCTTTCGTCCCCGTCACATTCCACCTCTGCCAGTCTGAGCATGTTATAAACTGTGTCTCCGGTCACCTGTGGCGGAGAAAGTGAGGAAAAGCTGTGATGTCAAAAATAAGCATTTTCATGAGGTGCATTTATACAATGGATGAATGGATGTAACTGTGTGGACTGTAGCTTTTATTTTTCAAGAACATAAATATGCGCAAATTGGTGGATGCTTTAATCTATGAGGCGGTGTGAATCAAACCCTGAACCCCGAACCCCGAACCCTGAACCCCGAACCCTGGCAGTGCGCTACCAACTGAGCTAGACAGGCCCAGAGCATGTGTACCTTGCCAAATATAGTGTGCTTGTTGTTGAGCTCATCTGCCCGTGCCAGTGTGAAGAAGAACTGGCTGCCGTTGTCGTGGGGGCCCGCATTTGCCATGGCAACCAAACCTCGCCGAATAAACCGTAATCTGGAGTGAAATTCATCCTACAACAACAGAATGAAGGGTACATGAAAAGCCCTGAATAAATGGTTGATTCAAATTGTAACAACTATGGAAGACAAAAAGAGTACAGTACACATGCAAATCCTATAAGGCTGTGGTTTGGTTGCAGCTCTGTAATATCCCTTTTTTTAAGGACTGAGGTTCTAATTTCTTCTTTAACATCGCCTGCATCTCAACCCTCTTCTTTACAGAAGGTCCCATCCTGGGGCATTTCAAAAATATTGTTCTTAACCAATATAGAGCAAAGTAAGAACAAAATCTGCTTTTTTTTATGTAATAAGCAAATATTTGGGGTAATTGGAATCTGCAGATAAATGAAGAATCTTTAATCAAATCTCATTTTCAAAAGGGGTCAAGACCTTGAATGGTCGTCCATAGATGGACTCTCCTCCACTTCCTGTTCCTGTTGGATCTCCTCCCTGGACAATGAACTCTTGCACAACGCGATGGAATGCTGTGTTGTCATAGTAACCTATAAAACAGAAAAATATTTGTTCAATGAAATGATGCTCATAATTTAATCTGCCATCAAATGTTCAAATTGTGGTTCAGAACCTTAACCACAAGGCTGTCTTCCTGTCATTTAAACACATGTTTCAGGAAATCAATATAGTGATGAAATGAATGACGGCAGGATGGATTATCTGACAAAAAGCAACAGGATTGCTCTGGGACTTGTTTTCTTGTGCATTTTGACCACAATGATTATATAACTACTGTTCAATAGAAGACAATACTTGTAAGCAGGAGGAACACATTGTTGTTTGTGCTATATTCCTTCACATGAAGGGCTGAAAGGTCATTCAATTTAAATGTTTATCTAGCATTTGACCAAATGTTCACCGAGGTCGTGCATTACCTTCCATGCACAGCTGTACAAAGTTCCTGCATGCTTTTGGAGCTTCCTTGGACCATAACTCAATATCAATATCTCCCGCTGAGGTCTTCAGCAGAACCTAACAGAGGAAACGATAGAAACACATTCTCCAACACACGCACTTTCCACATTTTGGCCATCAGATCATACGTATAGTTATATATAAACGTAAGGAAATCAATTGTGGTTATTCTTGAAAAGTGTTGGACATATAATAATGGGAAAATAGGACCAAACTTGCAAACATTCACGCTCACCTTCCCATTTGTTGGAGGTTCTTGAATGTAAATGTTGCTCATTCCACCGTTTCTTCTGTTACTCGAATACAGAGGAAGTGTTCTGCTGTTTCGTTGCAATTAATGTGCGAGAAGTAGTTTAATTAATGCAAACGTATAGGAACATTGTAGCTAATTTAAATAACTATACGAACGAACTGAATATACTCTACGGCCATTTTTGTAACACCAACACAAGCGAGCACATTGTTTACGTCAAGTACACGGGGGGGGGGGGGTACATGTGACATAGGAATATTTACTTTTGAATATATCACTTTGAAAATGCAAAATAACTGGTATTATTGTAATTTATAGTATTAAATATATTTGTAATTCATAAATTTTAACTTTTTCAAATGTAAAACAACCAAACAAAACGACTAATAGTCAAACCGCCCCTCTACTCGTTTTGCTGTTGGGTTACTCGTGTGTGTCGCTCTAATGGACCCTCGGAAACAACGCCTGTGACATATTCTGTCCAGGTACTGGTAACGTGTTCACAAGTCTATGTGACTTGTGAAGTCCTCTTCACAAGTCTATGGTGAAGAGGGGTTTTGGGAAAATGTTTACGAGGTTATAATTAATAAGCCTTCCTTTTTTTAAATACACGTTTCCCCTGTAGTTTTAAATGTCCCAATGCACTTGACACAGCCATGGCCCCTCCCAACCCGCTGAACCACACATCCACTCCCTTCTCCTCTTCAGATGGTGACACATTTTCTCATGTAACCCTGATGTAAACATGTCATTTTACTTCAGTACTAATTGAAGGAGCATCACATGTTTTAAAGCAGTGAATTATGGTATCAGTGATATCACGAAAGCTAAATCAAAGAGGGGACCACTGATCCAGCTTTTTGTGAAGTGTGTACGGTAGGGGGCGCTGTTATATTTTTTAACTACGCGTCAACGTGAAACGGATACGGAACAAAAAAAAAGTATAAGCACAACACTTTGAAACCACGATGGCGGCTGAAGCAAATAATGCCGATTTGAAACGTAAAGCAGATGAGAATGCTACTGGAGAAGGAGAGGATGATGACTGGGTCGGGCCCATGCCAAGCGAGGCGTCGCAGACCAAAAAAAGAAAAGGTTTGTGGACTGAATGGATGTGTTGGACGTCCCGCTTTGTTTCGTAACACGAGACCCTGGAAAGTGGTCATTGATATGTTTCTGTTTTAGTATTGGAATATGAACGCGTTTATCTGGACAACTTGCCGTCGGCTGCCATGTATGAGAGGAGTTACATGCACAGAGACGTCATCAGTCAAATCGTCTGCTCTAAGTAAGCCCCATTTGTTGTCACTTCGTTATCATTGTGTCTTCCATGGTGTGGTGAGGAGGATAATGATGGCTTGTTGTGACTCGACCTTTGTCTCTAACGTCAATCCTGTGCCCTTTATAGGACGGACTTCATCGTTACTGGAAGCCAGGATGGCCATGTCAAATTCTGGAAGAAAAGGGAGGACGAGGGAATAGAGTTTGTTAAGCACTTCCGCAGCCATCTTGGTAAGAACACAGTGGCCCGTGCACAATTTGTATACAAAGACGCATTCAGTGTTGTGACGTCATTATATTTGAAAACATGTTATGATTTTTGCAGGATTCATGGAATGCATTGCGGTCAGTTCCGAGGGGGCAATTTTCTGCTCTGTAGGAGACGATCAGGCAATGAAAGTGTTCGATGTTGTCAACTTTGACATGATCAACATGCTGAAACTAGGGTATGTGTTAACTCCTCCACAAAGCATTGTTTGACATAGATACGGTGCCTGTATTACCAGTAAAAAGGGGACACTGCTGTATGTCTAATGGTTGTTTGACTGTGGGCAGCTTCCACCCGGGCCAGTGTGAATGGATTTACAACCCAGGGGACCCCATCTACACCGTGGCCGTGTCTGAGAAATCCACCGGCAAGATCTTCGTTTTCGACGGACGTGGGAACAGCGAGCCTCTTCACATCTTCGACAAGATGCACACCTCCCCGCTGTCCAATATGTGCTTGAACCCCAAATTCAGGGTCATCGTTTCTGCAGACAAAGCAGGAATGATAGAATACTGGACCGGCTACAGAAACGAATTTAAATTCCCCAAATACGTGGATTGGGAGTACAAAACGGAAACAGACTTGTATGAATTTGCGAAGAACAAGACGTACCCCACCAGCCTTACCTTCTCCCCCGACGGCAAGAAAATGGCCACCATGGCCTCTGACCGGAAAGTGCGAATCTTCCGGTTCCTCACGGGGAAACTGATGAGAGTGTTCGATGAGTCGTTGCCAGTAGGTTCTTGTCTTTGTGTCTAATCGCATGTCGCATCGCCCGTGGACTCACTGATATTTTCAGTTGTATCCACTGAGAATAACGGCTAACATTCGACTCTTTGGCAATTACTTTCTGTTGATCATGTAAAGCTATATTTGTTGTGCATCTAAAGTGCTGATATTCCGTTAGGATCTCTTATATTTTCTTGTTTCCGGCCCTATCCCCCAGGGAATAGGAAAGTGTACACGCTGGATGAAGCAGGTTGCTGATGCCTCATCCATCTCCATGTATTCTACCCCAGATGTTCACAGAGCTGCAGCAGATGAGGCAGCAGTTGCCTGACATGGAGTTTGGGAGGCGCATGGCCCAGGAGAGGGAGCTGGAGAAGGTGGACGGCATCCGACTGACTAACATCATCTTTGACGAGACCGGACACTTTGTCCTCTACGGGACCATGCTGGGCATCAAGGTCATCAATGTGGAGACCAACAGGTACACACCACATGGATGGAACCTGCTAGACTGGTTAAGCCCAAACTAACATCAATGGAAGACGCCACCCAGATGATCCATCCAAATGATTTATCCATAAAACCTTCTTTATGAACTTCACTTGCTAAACATGACAAGTGTACACCCTGTGGTTATCAATCAAATAATCCCATAACAAACCTCTTTCCTCCTGACCCCCCAGGTGTGTGAGGATCCTGGGGAAGCTGGAGAACATCCGTGTGGTGAAGCTGTGTCTGTTCCAGGGAATCGCCAAGGCCAGCCAAGTGGCCCCCACCGTGGAGATGAAGGCCTCAGACAACCCCGCCCTGCAGAACCAGCAGCCCGACCCCACCATCTTCTGCACCGCGTTCAAGAAGAACCGCTTCTACATGGTGTGTACACTCAAGACAATGTAACACACTAGTGTTAACTAACCCTAACCCTACAGGTTAGGGTACCTACCCTAACCTAACCCTAACCCTGTAACACACTACATTAGGTAGGGTTAGGGTACCTACCCTAACCCTACCTAATGTACAGTGTGTAGACTTAAGACAATGTAACACACTGTACATTAGGTTAGGGTAGGTACCCTAAGGGTTAGGGTACCTACCCTAACCCTTAGGGTAGGTACCCTAACCTAACCCTAACCCTGTAACACACTGAACATTTCAAAGAGCAACATGCAGTGTGTCTAGTGGGTTAGGATGTTTGACTCCCAGCTGAAGCGTTCTTGGTTTGAACCCCAATTTCTCCATCTACCTGTTGGGCATCCATGAGCAAGATGACCCTTTCCACTTGCCTGCTCCTCAATGAATCAATCAAGGAATACTCCTTAATTCTGTCCAAGTCATTTAGGCTCAAAGCCTCTGCCGCTAAATAACAAAGTGGTCACACTTCTATTCATGCCTCATGTTCAGTTCTCCAAGAGGGAGCCAGTGGACACCAAGAGCGCAGAGTCAGACCGGGACGTGTTCAACGAGAAGCCGTCCAAGGAGGAGGTGATGGCCGCCACGCAGGCCGAGGGCCCCAAGAGGGTGTCGGACAGCGCCATCATCCACACCACCATGGGGGACATCCACATCAAGCTCTTCCCAGTCGAGTACGTTGCACGTCAGGACTTTGAGTGGAACCGGTCTGGGTGATCAAACCATTGTTTGACGTGCGTGCGCCTACCACGAATGTAAACAATTTAAAATAGTGTTAAGACTTTTTGTAAAGTACTTGTATGGTGAGTACTTTTGCCAAAGGATATTGGTAACGGTTGTTTTAGTGAAGCCAGTAGAGATGGTTTGATCACCCGGGCCGGTCCTATAGATTACAGCTCTCACTGACCCAGTCCAACAATGTGTACATTAGTCGCACCCTATTAGTTGGTCCCTTTGAGTTATTAATTAATGGCACATCAGTTTATTTTTGTACCAGGTTAAACGCAGTGATTTAGATTTGATTTCTGTATGCATAATAAGATGCCTCTTGATGTATCACAGATGCCCCAAAACGGTGGAGAACTTCTGTGTCCATAGCAGAAATGGTTACTTCAACGGCCACATATTCCACAGAGTCATCAAGGTACGTTTGTTTTGGTCCTTTGCGCAGGGTGTATGAATTTAAAATAGATTCTCCAGTATTGATGTAACAGTTCATAGATCGAAAGTCAAGTCATTTTCTTTCTTCCTTAAAAATTCCAAACACGTGCTCCCTTCAGCTTCAGGAATGCTGTGTTTCAGATCAATTCATTCATACAGTCCTGGTGACCAATCACCTTTAGGTAGACAATTACCCGTGGGATTAATGACGTAATCCAAAGACCTTGCATGCATCCTCTAGTATTCCATCCGTCTCCCCGACCAGGGCTTCATGGTCCAGACAGGGGACCCCACAGGCACAGGGATGGGCGGCGAGAGCATCTGGGGCGGCGAGTTTGAGGATGAGTTCCACGCTACGCTGAGACACGACCGCCCGTACACACTCAGCATGGCCAACGGGGGCCCCGGGACCAACGGCTCCCAGTTCTTCCTCACCGTGGTGCCCACCGTGAGTCACCTGCAGGGGGGTCCGGGGGGGGGGGGGGTCCAGGGGGGGGGTCCAGGGTGGGGGGGGGGGGGGGGGGTCCAGGGTGGGGGGGGAAAAGGAGTCTCTGGAGTTCTCCTTTTCACTTCAGAAATCTATTTAGTTCAAATTAGAAGCTTGTTTTCTTTGAACAATGTTTTTAAAGATAGAATCCATGGCTTGATTGAGGTGTTCACAGGTGGATTGTTTTTGATTCATTTGAAACCTTGTTGAACAAAAGCGAAGGCTGCAGCTACACTGAAAAAGGGGAGGGATAGTCTAATGGTTGGGGGGTTCGAAATACAAGGTCAGCATTTTATCTGTAGGCATCCTTGAGCAAGCAAGTGTCCTAACCCGTATCTGCTCCTTGATGAAATATCTCAAATCCAATAAAAACAAAGGAAAAAGGCGACCTAATCCTGTTTTACCACCTCGTCGATGCTTGTGCTTTCAGCCGTGGCTGGACAACAAGCACACGGTGTTCGGGAGGAGTGCTAAAGGGATGGAGGTGGTCCAGAGGATCTCCAACGTCAAGGTCAACCCCAAGACGGACAAGCCTTACGAGGACATCAGCATCATTAACATCACCATCAAGTGATCACTGTCCCCTTTTTAACTCTTTGTATTATGTACAGATGTGATCTACTAGCCTTTTCTTTACAGAATAAAGTTTATTCAATGACTATTCTATCGGATTGTAAGACGTTCAGTGATTTACAGGAAATGCTGAAAGGAGCAGGAAGTGGATCAAACCCGGTACCGTTTAGCTGGTAGTCGGCCACTGCACTATCACGACTCACTCCAGTAAAAGGCTGTATTGACACAAGCAAACTCCTTTAACATGTACCAAATGCAATAACTATCCAGGCAGGAGCTCAACTTTATTTTACAGCTTCACATAACTTCCAAAAGCCTTTATCAAGTCCAATGGTAACTGTGCTTCAACGTGTAGATAAAGGGCAATCCCCACAGTTAACAAAAGTAAGGAACCGAGGAAGAAAAGGCGGTGCATACATGCAGGATGTTATAAACATTACATAGCAATGACACTTCTAACCAAATGATGGCTCCTTAATATGCAATATAAAACATTTTATTGTTAATGCACGACTACCTTTCACATCTACTTAGATATGTACGTTAACTCAAAGGGTTTGCACAGGTCATACTCAACGAGGCAGCGAGAAAAGGGGACAGTTTTGTTTGTAACACAATGGACAGCAGATAGTTAGTCCTCAAAGTGGCAACACAGGAAGTGGACAAGTGCATTCAGATCCTCAAATAAGAAGCTCCACTAACTCTAAAAAGGCAGAACACTCATAAGTTTTCCTTCCTCGCAACTGCCACTTTTCTCCACTTTTAAATAGTCATTAGTAAACTTTGTTCAGTAACAGAAACATTAGATTCAATGCAAACCAATGTACAGAGGTAACTCAAACCAAATCACGTGCCATTTAAAGACCAGCTGTGGCATTAAATATGTTCATACACTTAAACGTTAGACGTTTCCCCCCAAAAAACTCAGAGGAAACACAGACTCCTTACAAGAAGCACACCCTCTGCAGTAACTACTTGGTAAGTACACTGGAATTAGAAAAATGTCCATCCACTGATGCTCAATTTGTTCGTATGCTGCGTTTCCTGTTCCATAGCAGTCTGGAGAACAGCGAAAGTGCGTTACTATAAACCACGTCTTGTATTTTGAATCATTGATATTCTTCACATTGTTTATGAAGGCTAACCTAAAACCCAAAGCACAGATATAATTAACCCTTAGTGGTGGGATACATGTCTATACATTTGACCAAGAGTAAATACATTAAGGATGTCTTAAAGGTGGAAGTAAATAAGAATCACAGAGGTTCCTAAACAAGTCAACCCATTCACGGGGTATCCCATAGGAATCCTGTAAGCTTTTAAGTTTGAGTTTATGTACGATTTACGATTATATTTATGTGGAATTTAATTCCATGCGTCAAATCCTCTAATCAGTGGCATCAGCCATCAAGTTCTTACACTAGATCACTCCAGAGTTCTTACACTAGATCACTCCAGAGTTCTTACACTAGATCACTCCAGAGTTCTTACACTAGATCACTCCAGAGTTCTTACACTAGATCACTCCAGAGTTCTTACACTAGATCACTCCAGAGTTCTTACACTAGGGATCACTCCAGAGTTCTTACACTAGATCACTCCAGAGTAAACCAGTGTTAGTATTGGAAGGCATTAAGCCAGTTAGAACTCGGTCACGCAGTAGTTATGGGGGTTTGGTATTGGTGAGCAGAAGGGACCATATTGGGGTTAATAGAGAAGGTAAAGATGGCGGAAGGACCCAGATGAGGGATGGAAGGGGGTTTAGGCCACATCCAGGACCCCAGCGGCCACCAGCTGCCTGGAGAGCCAGTCCAGGCCCTCATGGAGGCCTATCCCACTGCGGGCGTCGCAGCCCTGGATGTGCCAGCTCCTCCCGCAGCACAACTTGTGGAGACTCAGGAGCTCCGTCATTTCCTCCACAGACACCACCCCCGGTACGTCCTGCCGCGCAAAACAAGAGGATTTGTTTTCAGGGGCGGTTTTCAGGGGCGACACCTTGGAGGGCATACGTGTTTTTATCAGAGACGACAGGACGACCCACGCTGCATGCTGTTTGCTTTCGACTGGAATAAATACCCTGAGTCATGCCTGGACATTGACCTTCACAACTGCCTGAGCACAACCCTGTTGGCCCTTTTTGAGTTACCTTTATTTTGAAGAAACATTTTAGTAAAAAGTAGCTACTACAGTCAGTGTCACTACACGGACAGTGTCACTACACGGACAGTGTCACTACACGGACAGTGTCACTACACGGACAGTGTCACTACACGGACAGTGTCACTACACGGATAGTGTTCGCTCGCTAGCTTTACCATGTGGATAGTGTTAGCTCGCTAGTTTTATTACGCCGACAGTGGTACCTCATTAGCTTTAACAAGCGGTAAGCATTAGCTCACTAGGTGTACCACGCCGCCAGTGTTAGCCAATCAGCTAACTCTACCACGCCGCCAGTGTTAGCCAATCAGCTAACTCTACCACGCCGCCAGTGTTAGCCAATCAGCTAACTCTACCACGCCGCCAGTGTTAGCCAATCAGCTAACTCTACCACGCCGCCAGTGTTAGCCAATCAGCTAACTCTACCACGCCGCCAGTGTTAGCCAATCAGCTAACTCTACCACGCCGCCAGTGTTAGCCAATCAGCTAACTCTACCACGCCGCCAGTGTTAGCCAATCAGCTAACTCTACCACGCCGCCAGTGTTAGCCAATCAGCTAACTCTACCACGCCGCCAGTGTTAGCCAATCAGCTAACTCTACCACGCCGCCAGTGTTAGCCAATCAGCTAACTCTACCACGCCGCCAGTGTTAGCCAGACCCTACCTGTTTGTTAGCGAATATGAGCAGCAGCGCATCCCTCAGCTCCTTCTCTGTCAGTAGCTTAGCTAGCTCGCTGTGGGCCTCCATCAGTCTGTCCCTGTGACAGCTATCAATCACAAACACCACCGCTGCGGAAACAACAAAGAGGACTGAGTTAAACAAAAAAGAAAACATGTTGATCTTACTATTCCACCTAAATGAGTTCACATTTGATGATGACAGATATTATAAAAGAGCATAGAAGTTACCTTGTGTATTCAGATAGTAGTGTTTCCAGAGAGGCCTGAGCTTGTGTTTACCGCCCACATCCCAGATGGTGAATTTCAAGTTCTTGTATTCCACTGTCTCCACGTTGAAACCTGGAATAGGGAATGGAATCATTTTATTCTGGTACACTTTAGCCCCCCCCCCCCCCTTCCACCACTGTGGGAGGGGGGGGGGGGGGGGGGCTAAACTGTCAGACAACTGTTAATGTCGTCTGATAAATAAATATATAGCTAACTGTAGCTACAACTCAAGCCACTAGAGGCTGCTAATGGATTAACTTACATAGTGCAGGTTTAAACATTATATATTAACACTATAAAAAGCTCTTAATATCTGATTGAATGGAGATAATAGAATAGAACAGCAGAGGCACTTCCGCTTATGAATGATTTACCAATGGTGGGGATTGGCTGCATGAACTCATCTTGTTTGAGCTTAAAGAGGATAGTTGTCTTCCCTGCTCCATCCAGCCCTAAAGTTACAACTCTTATCTCCATCTTGGGGCCAATGTGCACTCGGTTGTCCTGGAAACCAGAAGCACCTCAGCACATTGCAACGCAACACAACGCTTCACCTGACTGAAGGCAATTATTACATCTTTTTTAAACATATGTTTCTTTTTTCACCATTTTACACTTTTTTGTAATTGAACACTTCCAAAGCGTCTTATGGTGACCTTATAAGACACCCATCATTAATGAGCAGGTAGGAGTTATGCTCAAGGACTGTGGACATCGGGGTTCGAACCCAGAACCCTTGGGCTGAAAGTCCAACTCCCTAACCGTGTCCTAAAAAGGCACCTTAGTGAAGGTAACGGGGATGCCTGCGTCCAGCTGGATGTGCTCTGCTATCTCAGTGAACTGGTGCTGCTGCTTCTGTAGGGTCTCCAGCAGGCAGTTGATCTCCTGCTTGGCCAGAACAACTCTGCAGTCGTCCTGCAACACACCAAAACATACATTAGTTACTTCATATGGTCAAAGGCAAAAGTATTTTACTCGTCATATGCACGGTATACCACAGTGGTTAGGGTCAGGGTTAAGGGTTACGGTTAGGCTTCTGAACAGTGAAGTCCCTTGTGACATGGCAAGCAACCAATACACGATAGGAGGTATCAAATGATTAAAAAGAGTCACAAATAGCAAAAATATGGCAAGGCTAGCAAAACATATTGGCTACATGATAAAAATAAAACACCAGCCGCATTCCAAAGAATGTAAAAATGGGGAATATAGCATATCCCCATTGTATCCTGGTGGTTATAGACAAAATGAGACCATTAATAAAGAATATAAATATCAAATATTATAAATATATAGTGGAGGTATGCCAATTAATATGTAGATTACATTTAGGTCATTTACAATGAATTAACAACGGACCATAAAATGTATGGGAGTGGTCATGTGATCAATATGACTAGGAGTGGTCATGTGATCAATATGACTAGGAGTGGTCATGTGATCAATATGACTAGGAGTGGTCATGTGATCACTATGACTAGGAGTGGTCATGTGATCAATATGACTAGGAGTGGTCATGTGATCACTATGACTAGGAGTGGTCATGTGATCACTATGACTAGGAGTGGTCATGTGATCACTATGACTAGGAGTGGTCATGTGATCAATATGACTAGGGTTGCCGGTTGAAATGCTTGACTGCTTGGGGGAAAAATGAGTTGGACATCTGAAATTAATATTGAAATTGACCACAAATACAAACAAATGCCAAATCTTGGACCCCCAATGTACTATTGTTCTCCTTATCAGGCTAAGGAGCAGCGATTCCTGCACGAGCTTTCATTCATCTTCAAATGGACAGTGAAAGTACTTTGAATGTAGACAAAAAGCATGCAAAAGCAAGTCACAACAACACAAAAGCTAGGGATGTTTTGACTGAACACATTGTCCACCTTTTCTCCGATAATTTGCTCGTATACGTCCATACACTAAGGAACCTCACATGGTGTCTTGCCAGGCAAAGCTTTAAAACAACAGTTCTTACTATGGGGACCAAATACGACCCCCACAATATTCTTCCCTATGGGAGACTTCATCCAAAGTGACACACGAGTGAACCCAGAGACAGGCCATGAGGCAGCAGGGGTGTCGAGTACAGGTCAGTACCAGTCCCTCACCCACCTGCTGTAGAGTCTTCTCGCAGTGCAGGCAGGCGGTGGACACCTGGGACAGCAGGATGGTCATGTCCTCCTGCTGCTGCCGGAGCCAGATCAGCCTCTCCCGGACGTGGGCGTCCACCACGCTCAGGGCCATCTCCTCCTGCCGACACAGCGTCTCGTGGAGATCCGCGAAGTAGGCCCTGACGCAGGAGCGCGCGCTTTCTGCCGTGCCCGGAACCTGTTGAGGGAAGAAAACCAATCAGTAATATCTAGAAATGGGTCTATTCTTTACAAACCAAAAGGGTTTTTATTTATTAAAATCATGTATTGTTTTTATTCATCATCATGCAGACCACCAGTGTTAAATATTTAAGATGATAAAAACCACATTAATGATTAGGTAGGGGTTAAGGCATCTTGGGAGGATGCCAACACACAGACAGTGGACATTAGGTTTCAAACCCAGAGCCTTTCAGCTGGGAGACAAACACCCTAACCCAAGACTATTATACCCTGCATTTGCATCAGAGTGAAATAAAAACAATTTCAAAAATATCTTCAAGTTTTGTCCTCCATCACCAGATGAGATGGCTTTACATGTTCAGTGTGGGCCATGCCGATGCCGTCCTCTACCATCTGCTCCCCTCCCTCGATCTGCTGCACGATGCCCACCAGCTTCCGGGAGTAGTCGGACACCTCCTCCGTGAAGCAGCGGATGCAGTGGGCCATGTCCAGGATGGACGCACGGATCTGGTTGGCTTCCGTCTCCAGCAAGGCATGCTGAGAACGTACAAATCAGAAAGTCTATTAGGAGTTATTGTTTAAAACTATGTGTGCATAATAGTTACATCACATTTCAACAAAGTGTGTTCTAAAGTCAACATGAGCGCTAAAAACAACAGACATCCATCTACCTATGTCTGTGTCTATCCGTCAATACATCCGTCTGTCAGTCTACCTATGCATCCATCCATGAACATTCACAAGGGGGGTGACCCCTTCCCACCCTAACCCCACCTTGTGTCCTTGATGCTTGCCGTACTCCTTGCAGACGCAGCACATGAGAGGGCCGGTGGTGCAGGGCTCCTCCAGGCACACGAACTCGATGGCGTGCACCTGGTGCTGCGGACACAGCGTCTTCTCGTGGGGCTTGTCCGCCAGCGCCACGCGCCGGTGCTTGGCAAGGGTGCGCGTGGAGTGCGTGAGCTGGGAGCACTCTGAGCACAGGTGTGTGGCGCACACCGTGCAGTACATAGAGGCTGTGTGGCTCTCATCCTCGTCACAGCGGATGACGCACTGGGGGACACACACACACACACACTCAGAGGGGGGTCAAATAGACTATTCATTGAATTCATTTGTAAGATGCTCTTATCTAAAGTTTGCATCGCTCTTAAATCACAGTTCCAATCTCAAAGGGCTTCACACATTAGACAACTCCCCTTCATCCTGAACCCCAAGGCACGCAAATAGGATTTTGGAATCCGACACTTGAGTCCTATACAAAAAAAAACTGCTTCACTACATTCCCACTCTGTGTGCTTTGCTCTGTTAAAACAAAAGGACTCTTTTTGGGTGACTTTACCTCTCCGATGCCCTTCAGGGCGTCCTCGGCTATACTAGACTGGTTGGTCGCGCCGTTCTGTAGTCGCTCCAGCAGCTCAAGCAGAGCAAAATTCTTCTTCAGGCCCCAAACACCAGAATCTCCTGAAATGTAAAGAACATGTTACATTGGTAATTATACTGAACGGGAAGCTGAATACCAGCAAAAATGTATACCGATGTGATCCAGTTAGCCTGGGTTAACATTTAACAAAGAAAGATAGACATCTTGGAATCTTAAAAGATATTAAGAAGGGCAACCTTGTTTTGAGCTTAAGCCCATCAACCCATTAAACACTATTGACTGTTGAAATAGGATGCTAATGCTAATGGCTGCAAGGGGATGAAATGGAACACCAATGGGAACACGGTGGTGACGGTTGCCATGGGCGTGTTTGTCAATTGCAGTCCAAAGGATTACTTGCAATGCTTAAAAAAATATGCTCATACAGTTTGACTAAATGAAATTCCCATGTTCGCACCAGTACATTGTAGTACCTGCACATGACTCGTTGCACTTTCCCTTTTTACAGAAGGGCTTCCAGAGCCTTGCATCGTCACTTCCAACAAATAGGCATTGCCCCTTCCAACATTGAAAAGCAGCTACTAACTTACTTAGCAACAAGACAAAGAGTAGGACAGATTAGATGGGGAATTTAAAGAAACTCCTCACAAGCAGAAAAACAAGATACGGATTTAGCTCACCTAGCTCAGTGACCTGTCTGTCGAAGGGACAGCGAACCGCCCTGCCATGAAGGGGCAGCCGGGTCAGACAGTCGTGGCACACGGTGTGACCACACAGTAGAAGACGAGGGACTTTATCCCCCTGGAGAGAGAACACGTCCTCGCAGACCCCGCACTCCAGCACCTGGAAATGAACACACGACCTGGAATCACTGATCCGCGGTGCATGGCAAAGGTCTCCTGTCAACAAGCAACGCTTAGCATGATGCTAATATGATGTACTATTGACTGCAAAAGTATACGTTCAACATTCAATTTTCCACGTAGACGTCGTATTATTATGGTTAATATTAAGCGGTCTCCGAGCTGGCTCCTCTTCTGTTAGCATGGGCCACAGGCTAACTCAGAGCTAGCCTGTGTAATGTGGAAAGCCATTCAAGAAACCAATTGAACAGGTTGACAAATAAATATAAATGTGCAACTATCGCTTCGTGAAGTTTAATCATCGTCATTACAACACTTTTAAACAGGGTGTCCATTATTCTGGCGAATAAGGCAGCCGATAACTGCTCGGCACACAGTACTGCGGCCAACGCAGCAGCAAAGAGCCACCAGGACGGCATCCCTGCGGCTTCCTCGGAGACAACCAGGGGGCAAAGTGTGGATGAAACAGGCTGATAACGGACTAACCTTGACCGTGCTACCGTGAGCTCCCCTGCCGTGTCGACCACAGGTGTCCATGGTAGCTACCAGGGCGCCCTGCTTGTTGATGCCTGCAGCAGCGGCCATTCTGTGCAACCATACATGAATGGAAAAGGAGGATAATTGTTGTTCAATCACTTCCGTCTTTGCTAAATATTTTATTCAGAAAATATTTATTTTGTTTAAATTATGGAATTTAAGTGAGGTATATATTTTAACAACGATTGATAACGAAAATTGTATTATTATAATAAAAATATACAATAATTATAAACTGCGTTTGGCAGTTCGCACATGCGCAATTTCAGTGCGCTGCCTCAACCCCGTTCATTAAACATCTGTGCCTCGATCAGATGAAGGTGCTTCTAATTAAAAGAGCAAAATAGTGATGTGTACCTTTTCCACCCTTCACAAATAGAACAACACTATCAAACAAGTATTACTCGTCAATGATAAATCTATCAATAATTATCAATGGAAATCCTCCGATTCTTCTGAGTAATTCACAGATTGAGCGTTTTACATACATTTCGCCGTTTGAGGAAACAAAGTAGAGATTGTACTTTTCTTAGACATTAATGTACATGCCTTTGAATATGTACCATATATTTCCATTTTGACCATACAATGGCATAGACTGTAAAAAACGCGAAAGACATGAAAATGTGTATTTGAATCGATGACGACGTACATTCATGGTGACGACACCCGTTAGCCCCGCCTACCGCAGCTTAACATCACGTGACCGACTTCAAGCTTTAATTGTGGAAGAACGGGAAGTATCAAGGATAAAAAGAACAATGTCTGGACCAAATGGTGACCCCAACATTTCTATCGACGACACGAACATAGAAGACGAAGACGATTTCAGTGAAGAAGGTAGAAACACAGCTGTCATTTATCGGTTTCTTGCTCTTATGTGGGCTAACTGCTAATGCTGTGGCCTGCTGTCACCTTTCAACTTCTCCTTATCCATCCCATACCTTTCGAAGAATCGTTTATTTATTATTAGTTACATTATTAGTTACTACTAGACCAACACCAAACTGCTAGCATGATTGAAGGTTTTATTTGGACTCATTCAATCCAACAGAAGATTATTCAAAGTAGATCTGTACGCACCTACTCATTGTGTACTTGACTTTCAGAATATGCTTCCATCAACTCCATGCTGGATCAGATTAACAATTGTTTGGATGACTTGGAAGACCGCAATGACTCTCTGAATGGAAAACTGCATGAACTCCTGGAGTCCAACCGTCAAGCGCGGGTGGAGTTCCGGGCTCAGTTGGCTGGACCCCCGACGAAGGACATGGATGAAGAGGACTCCTCTTCATCACCCCAAAAAGAACAAGACATTGAAAAAACATGACTGTGAGACATTAGTGTAGAACGTATACTCTTCCTGTCAAATATTTAAAGTTTATTTTGTTTCATACATTTGATAAGACGGTGTACCACAGGTGCATACGGTATCTTAATTTATAATTAAACCAATGTTGTTTTTCAGAAAGTTTAACTTTAGGTGGAAGAAGTGGCATGCTATTGTTATAAATGATTAGTATTGACCTCCCCAGTCTGTTACCAGAACGATGTAGCTTAGTTGATTTATTTTCCTGCTGAGTAGCATCTGTCTGTGAATCAGTTGAAATAACATTGGATGGAAAGATAAGGAGACAATTTACGTGTTATCTTATACACTTCCAAACCATCTAGCTATTCCTTGATTTTTGGAAACATTCAGATCTGTGTATTTATTATATAAATGTGTTGTACATGTACATTCCATTTAATGTTTCCACACATTAGTATTTCTGTGTCACTATCAAAGGTGCATTCAGGAAATACTAATTTGTATTATGCTGATTATTAGAGCACCCTCTCCCCCCGGTCATTTAAATAAGAACAATTGTGGGAATTATCTGATATTTTAATATAAATTAAAATGACAAAACATTCAACTTTCAAAAATACATGAAACTTCCAGCAGTTGGAAAAAAACCAATAGCCGTTTGTTCATTTGTCAGTTGCTGAATAAAAATACAATAATAAAACATACAACCTTGATTTGAACTGTTCCTTTACAGACCTCTCGTCTACCTTCAGAGACACAAGCAAAAACTTGTCCTAGTTACATTCATCTTTTTTTCCATGCACAATTTAGTCCAGAAAACGCAAGTTGTTCTCCCTATGTTAATTCAAACACCAGCCAAGAGATCGCTATGTACGTTGAACTGCCAGATGGTTGAAAAGGTCCCCTCATTTTGTCATGTTTCAGAACATTTTAAATAGACCAGCATTGAAGAGAGAAGTGGTGTATCCTCTCAAGATGATCAACAATTTGAAACCAGTTATAAAATATACATAAGCATAAATCTATAACTAGGCAATCGATTAACAAATGATGCTAGGCTAACAAATTATTCTATTCTCTATCGGTCTGATTTAGAGGACCGTAGATGTGCTACATTGAATGGCAACTGGCGTTTTATACTATAAATACCACAAGAAGTATAGGCAATGTATAGTTGGGGCATTTTAAATGAAAACTAGAACTGCCCCTCCAGTGTATCGCCACAAAATGAATCAAAAACACTTCAGATTGAAAATGAGCAAAAAATAGGAAAATGTGAATGCATGTCATAAGCCCATGAACCACTAGTAACACTTGCAGCTATATCTTCAATAATGGTTCCAGTCCTCAAGAAACAGAGCAGTCTTTTGTAATGCATGGTTGAATTCCAGAGGATAATAGTTACAGCACATTTTAGATTTAGTTTGTTCCTCGTTACTGTGCGTCTAGTCAATTAGAAGCATCCAAATTAGGTTCCATATACACTGAAAGACATTTAAATGTCCTTTTAATGGTCAAGATTACAGGCATTTTGTGTTTTTTCTGAAATGAATATTAAAAAGAACCCACTCCATTGGGATTCAGATGGGACAAGTATGCTGATCTGAATGGTGCGGTCATACACATCTGATGGGAGGGCAACAGCAGCTGAGAATGTGTTGCACAGTTGAAAACACTTAAACACCCAAATGATTTACATACAAATGTCAACAACAAACTTGAACATCTTGGGACAACTTACTTTATCAAAGCTAGGATAAGACTCAAATGATTCAGTTTAATACTCAAGCAAACACTTTCTTCAAAGTGTCACCTAAATTATGATGTGGTTCCATGGAGCAGTTACATTCGACAATTCATAAACCAAAATAATAAAAATGGTGCTTCATGGAAAGCATTTGCGGTAAACGCCATGGTTATGTATCAATAACTCTGCTTACTTTGAGTGTATAGTATGTTGTCATTATGTTCTCCTTCAACCAACTTTCGAGGTGAAACCTTTTCACATCATTGGTCAAAATTAGTTTTCTGGAGAGATAAACTTTGGCTCAAATGTCCACCGACTTAAGTGGACATTAAACAAAATCTACCTGCCATTCATTTTTCACTGGTCATCTTTACCTTTTGATGAAACTATGGAACAGTCTAAACTACCTCATTTCTTAAACCATGGGTCAGATCAAAAACAAATACAATATCTTTTCATATATAAAATAATGCCCCAATTAGGATTAGCCCAGCTCAAATCCCGACACGCTAATATTCATTCATCAGGTAGATCAGACTTGTCTAAAACTTTATTTATCTAAGTAGGTGTTTTGTAACCATATGTGTCTGTTTTTTTTTGTTTTTTTGTTTTTTCAATTCTTGAAAAATTGTTATTACATTTAATCCTTTTTCTCCCCACTTTGATCACCAAATGTCACATTTACAAAACCAGCTCTGGTAACCATACACATACGCTCCATCTTATTCACACAACACGTTCAAAGTTTGGGACCGAGCTAGAGCTGGTTTCATGGTCAGATATAGACCTTTTCTCAAATCATTTTGTGACAAGAAGTAGAACAAAGTCACTGCAAGCTGCCTCATGTGCTACTTTGGGCCTGGTCTGCATATCTAGTCTTTTGCCTAACTAGTCTGTAAACTGGTAATGAATTCTAAACCTCATGTGTTGAATAAGAGACGTTAATGTCCTTGTTTCCCACAAGCTTAAGCCACACTCCTACTGAATGCCTGTTAGAAAACCTATATATCTGTTCCATGTCCCATCAAATATGACGCTCAGTTCCATGAGGACAGGATATCCACAACAGCAATCCATCTGAAACAAACAAAAGAAGATAACAAAAAGGAAAAATACCAAACAGTTCTAAGGTAGTAATTTGTTGAGTTTCTCATCTCAAGGTTGGACTCTCCTAGCGTCTCCTTGACCTTCTCTTGGGGGCAGCTTTCGCCTTTCCTGTGCTTGTCTTCTTCTCTGGTGTTTCTTTCTCCTCCTCCACTGCTGCTTCTTCTTCTTCAGCTGTTGGCTCCTCAGCCAATAGCGCGTCAGCCGGGGCCTCCTCAGCCAATAGCGCGTCAGCCGGCGCAACCTCCACCAACGGCGGGTCAGCCGGGGCCTCCTCAGCCAATGGCGCATCAGCAGGCACCTCCTTAGCCAATAGCGTGTCAGCCGGGACCACCTCAGCCAATGGCGCATCAGCAGGCACCTCCTTAGCCAATAGCGTGTCAGCCGGGGCCTCCTCAGCCAATAGCGCGTCAGCCGGGGCCTCCTCAGCCAATATCGCGTCAGCCGGTGCCTCCTCAGCCAATAGCGCGTCAGCCGGGGCCTCCTCAGCCAATAGCGCGTCAGCCGGGGCCTCCTCAGCCAATAGCGCGTCAGCCGGGGCCTCCTCAGCCAATAGCGCGTCAGCCGGGGCCTCCTCAGCCAATGGCGCGACAGCCGGTGCCGCCTGGTCACAGTCCGCCTCAGGCTCGGTTCCGTCAGGCAGCTCGGACGGATCCTGGGACAGCAGCTTCTCCTCCTCCTCCTCGGTCAGGATGGGGGGGTCCTGTCGGCTCTCCTGGGGTTCTACTGGTGGGTCGCTGGAGGCAGCGGGGCTACAGGTACTGTCCAAACACTGGAGGTCGCTGACGGGCCGGTCCTCAGAAGGGCTGGCTGTGGGAGGCCCGTCCTGCTGGCTGCTCTTCAAGACTTTGTACTTCTATAGAATCAATAAGACGCACATCCTTAGAGTCGACGTCATGTAGGTGATCATATTTCAGTACTACTGGATTCAATCTTTACAATGCGTTAGGTATCATATTACCATTATCTTGAAAAGGCACAGGACTGTTCTTATAAAAGGGTTTTTCTACCTTGTTCAAACTGACCTTGAGGTGCTCAAAGTGTGTGAGAGACTTGCAGTGGGAGTGTAATGCAGAGGACTCAAAGTGGTAGAATTTGTTGCAGAGGCGACAGAGGAAGCCGGCCACTGGCACTAGGAAACGAGAGCCTGTAGCGCAAAGGAGAGACACTTAATCACATGGGGTTTAACGACTGTAATACTGCTGCATCTTTACCCAAACATTTGATGTCATTATTAACACAGGTGCTTACTATAAGCTTACATTCTTGTTAAACTCAATGGATAATGGGTGAAGTGGACTTAGACATCACAAAATGACAGAGAGATGGTCAGCACTCACCATACACCGTGTTAGTCTTGTACTCCTCATCCACGCTCATTCTCTCCAAGGTCACCTCGGTCTGGGACGACGGCTTATCCTGGGGGTGGACACACAGAAACATCAACCATTATTACCAACAATTCCTTTTCAACATCTGTTCCAGGAGTTGTTTTCTAAAACGTGAAACGCTTGTGTCACCAGCTGATCGGAGCCGTGGCTCTCGTCCCTCTCCTCTCCTTCCACCTCGCAGCCGTCTTGGTGGTCCCTCTGGAAGCCCCCAGGATCCAGCCCAGAGAAGGCCCCCAAACCCTGCTTCTCCTGAAGACCATACGGAAACCACACCATGAAGATGTGCCCCAGTGCAGAGGAAAATGATCCATTCTATTCTGCAACTACATTAGTATTCTTTGTATCCATATCGTTTAGTTATTTATCTAAAAAGGTAGGGGCCTTGCCCAAACTTGCCTACAGATACTGCAGACATTAGGGTTTGAACCCAGGATCAACGAAGAGTCAAAAGGTCATTCTTGTATTTGCCTGTATTGTCTGTCTTGTTTTGTGTTTGTAGATGTGTCATACTGCAAATCAGGTCTCTCTTTAGTGCTTTAGCCTCAATGACAATAAGCTGTATAAATAAAAGGACAGTAAAAAGAAGGGTCCACTATCCGGCAGCATGGCCCTAACCCTAGGCCTAACCTCCTCCACCCTGTGCTCCTGGGACCCCACAAACAGCTGGGGGCTCTTGAAGGTCTTCCTGCAGACCGTGCAGGAGGGCCCAGGCAGGCTGCCAAGCTGCTTTTAAAACCACTGATTCATCTTAAACCTGCACTATGTTTGTTAAGCAGCGTACATTTTATTCTGAGAAACGTTCTAGTTCAGATATTGTTTTAATGGCGTAAATAGCGGCAGTAAAAAAGTAACATAGAATGTAGCTTTGAATTGAAATACTCAAATGTGCAAATTAGGGGGTTCCTGTAGTTGGTGTCACATGCTACAGTGGTCACATCGCAATGACCGCCGCCATTTTGGAAGCATAGCAGCATTGGAAAGTTAGTTATTATGGTAGTAGTAATGGTTGTATTGTCACTGTTTAGTAATCGTGAAATTATTTGTAGCTATGGAGCGTTTCTCATACGAGACGTGGGCAAACAATGTTTTCATTAGCGGAGCTTAGGAGCTTACAGCACTACGACCCCCGGTCCTCTCAATATGGCGGAGCTTACAGCACTACGACCCCCGATCCTCTCAATATGGTGGAGCTTACAGCACTACGACCCCCGGTCCTCTCAATATGGCGGAGCTTACAGCACTACGACCCCCGGTCCTCTCAATATGGTGGAGCTTACAGCACTACGACCCCCGATCCTCTCAATATGGTGGAGCTTACAGCACTACGACCCCCGATCTTCTCAATATGGTGGAGCTTACAGCACTACGACCCCCGGTCCTCTCAATATGGCGGAGCTTACAGCACTACGACCCCCGATCCTCTCAATATGGTGGAGCTTACAGCACTACGACCCCCGGTCCTCTCAATATGGCGGAGCTTACAGCACTACGACCCCCGGTCCTCTCAATATGGTGGAGCTTACAGCACTACGACCCCCGATCCTCTCAATATGGTGGAGCTTACAGCACTACGACCCCCGGTCCTCTCAATATGGTGGAGCTTACAGCACTACGACCCCCGAGTCCTCTCAATATGGTGGAGCTTACAGCACTACGACCCCCGGTCCTCTCAATATGGTGGAGCTTACAGCACTACGACCCCCGATCCTCTCAATATGGTGGAGCTTACAGCACTACGACCCCCGGTCCTCTCAATATGGTGGAGCTTACAGCACTACGACCCCCGAGTCCTCTCAATATGGTGGAGCTTACAGCACTACGACCCCCGGTCCTCTCAATATGGCGGAGCTTACAGCACTACGACCCCCGGTCCTCTCAATATGGTGGAGCTTACAGCACTACGACCCCCGGTCCTCTCAATATGGTGGAGCTTACAGCACTACGACCCCCGAGTCCTCTCAATATGGTGGAGCTTACAGCACTACGACCCCCGGTCCTCTCAATATGGCGGAGCTTACAGCACTACGACCCCCGGTCCTCTCAATATGGCGGAGCTTACAGCACTACGACCCCCGGTCCTCTCAATATGGTGGAGCTTACAGCACTACGACCCCCGGTCCTCTCAATATGGCGGAGCTTACAGCACTACGACCCCCGGTCCTCTCAATATGGCGGAGCTTACAGCACTACGACCCCCGGTCCTCTCAATATGGCGGAGCTTACAGCACTACGACCCCCGGTCCTCTCAATATGGCGGAGCTTACAGCACTACGACCCCCGGTCCTCTCAATATGGCGGAGCTTACAGCACTACGACCCCCGGTCCTCTCATGATACATTGTGATGCACACAAGCTAGTAAGAGAGTGTGGCGTGTTACCTGGTGTTCCTTGGTGCAGCGGTGGTCAGTGGCTCCACACGTCAGATGAAGTCCACAGCTGGGACACCAGTGCACAGGCTCTGCTCTTTTCTTCCTGGAGACACACAAACACGAGACCAAAAGGATATGCTGTATTATTCCTGCTACAGCGCTACTGGGTCATGTAAAGCTACAGCGCTACTGGGTCATGTAAAGCTACAGCGCTACTGGGTCATGTAAAGCTACAGCGCTACTGGGTCATGTAAAGCTACAGCGCTACTGGGTCATGTAAAGCTACAGCGCTACTGGGTCATGTAAAGCTACAGCGCTACTGGGTCATGTAAAGCTACAGCGCTACTGGGTCATGTAAAGCTACAGCGCTACTGGGTCATGTAAAGCTACAGCGCTACTGGGTCATGTAAAGCTACAGCGCTACTGGGTCATGTAAAGCTACAGCGCTACTGGGTCATGTAAAGCTACATCATTTAGCACAAGCGACTCACAAGGCTGCGATCAATCAAACAATAGAATCAATATCGGAGCACATATCTAATTACATCAAGAACAACTATAGACTATATAGACTATATATATTAGTTATATAGACTATAACTATATTAGAGTGCAGAGTAGATGCTGGGATCTGAGATACAAGGTTTGATGATTTTTGATTCCAATTCGTGGTCTACTACGACTGATACTGTTAATATCACACTATGTTAACCAAGTGTATAACCAACTCCCAAACAGCCCATGACATGTGAATCATTATCTAGTCAAGAAGACTAGAAGACAGAAGCTGTGGATGTGTGAAGACGGTACAGTAAGGGGAAGCAGTGTGTGAAGACGGTACAGTAAGGGGAAGCAGTGTGTGAAGACGGTACAGTAAGGGGAAGCAGTGTGTGAAGACGGTACAGTAAGGGGAAGCAGTGTGTGAAGACGGTACAGTAAGGGGAAGCAGTGTGTGAAGACGGTACAGTAAGGGGAAGCAGTGTGTGAAGACGGTACAGTAAGGGGAAGCAGTGTGTGAAGACGGTACAGTAAGGGGAAGCAGTGTGTGAAGACGGTACAGTAAGGGGAAGCAGTGTGTGAAGACGGCACAGTAAGGGGAAGCAGTGTGTGAAGACGGTACAGTAAGGGGAAGCAGTGTGTGAAGACGGTACAGTAAGGGGAAGCAGTGTGTGAAGCTGACCCGTCTTTGTGAGCAGCCTGAAGAGAGTCCTGCATGCGTGGCGGCAGCAGCGTGACCAGACAGGCGTTACTCATGTGCTGGATCTCCATCATCCTCTGCTGGTGGGAGATGCCGTTCATGTGACTGCGGAAGTTCTACCATGACACAAATACAGCCAGAGGTTAGGGAACACACCATGGCCATTCCAATGTGTTATGAGCATCCTTCGGTGGACGCTTTTATTGAAAGCGTCTTACAATAATGTCAGTTACTATAACTATATCTTTTTAGTTATAAATACATTCTGCATTCAGCTTCCCCACTGAGCTACTGCTACGATCTTAGATGTCCCCTATGTGAATAAGGGGACTCCACTATGGATGGATGGACATCCATGTTACACAGTGAGTGCATCGCCCCCACCTGCTGGCTGTGGCAGGTAATGCTGCAGAGGTAGCAGTAGAATTTGTTGGTCCCCTCCAGGTTGTCATCCTGGTCGTCGTGTGGTGCCGCGGGGGCCTCCTCCAGACACCCGTCACTCAGCTAGTCGGGGGGCAACAGAGAGGGTATGACCAGTCAGACCAAGTCACCATTTATCCCAAATATTAGGGCACCAGAGAAGAAGACAAGCACAGGGAAGGCTTTCACCCCAAGGGATGTAGTGATTGTTTTTTAGATGCATGTCATTCATGAGAAGGTAGGGGTTGGGTTTCTTGCTCAAGGATGCACATAGGTACACCGTGGACATTGGGCTTTGAACCCAGAACCTTTTGGCAGGGAGTCCAACACCCTTAACCTCTAGACTATCTTGTGTCACACACCACATCTCGGTATAAAGGCCATGGTCCATGGTTTCGTATTTCGTAAAGCAGATTATCTGAAAAGGCGCCACTAAAAAAACCACATTTATACTCAGATAACTGACCTCTGCATCTCCGGTGTCTTCTATTCCTTCCAGGACCTCAGATCCTGAACCAACCTCTTCCACAATGGTGCAGTCTAACGTAGAGTCACATGGATATACAAGAGGCAGGCATAACCAATCAGTTGCATCGATTTACCAGTAGTGGCAATCAATATATTGAAAGCATAAGGAAGGACATATTTTGAAGTAATTCTGAAACTTTCTACCAACTGTTATAATTAATCAGTGTTCTTACCGGCATCCTCTGCTGCGTTGTCACTGTCTAGATTGACGGTCTCCGTTTGCTTGGCCGGCTCCTCTGACCTGAGATGGGGGAGGATTGGTTGTCTAAAAGTGAAAGCTTAACTGACACAGCACATTAGAGGCAAGTCGTCAGCACTAATTGGTGCTTGTTTGCTTCACTCCATGTCTCTGGCGAATGAGGACCTTGTGTAGGAAATAGGAGGCTAACTGTAAATGGCTCGTATCATACATGGAGCCATCGGTCGACAAGACCTAGTCTGAAAGTCATCCTGATCATCATTTGAATCCATCGTAAAGTGCATCTCATCTTTCCAATGGCCACAGATGAAACAAACAGGCGGTCACAGGCAGGAAGAAGCCTGAGTGCTCAGGGGTTCAGGTTATGAAATACAGAAACACATGGTGGTCACGGCAGTCATTACCCTTCGGTCCTCGGCTTCTTCACAGCCGGCTCGTCTGTGAGATCCACCACGGTGGTCGTGCTTCGACCAGCTTCCCCCGCTGCTGCTCCACCACAAAACAAACGCACCCTTCTGATTACCCAGCTTTTCTTTCCAATTGAGATACTCAAACACACTATCTACTCTCAAAAAGATCACATCAAAGTAGGTACATATCTCAAATACATTTAAATAGATACAGAATTAAACATTTTACATTTCCAAAAAGAAGGTAACCCATGAGGAGTTTGTTGATCCAGCTCACTGAATCTCAAACTAGGGAACCAATCCAATCCTTTTGGCCTGATACTGAGCTGCTATTGGCAGATAGCATAGCACAAAAGAAGTGGTAGTTTATACTGTTTACACACGTTCCTACCGATAGCAACATGACATCCCCATTTGAAACCCGTTGAATGGCAGCAGCCGTACCTGGTTCCACCCTATCACTGCTGTCTGCTGTAATGCTGGCTGCCGATTGGCCGTTAGCGCTCGCTGCCGCCCTCTGCTCGTTGTCTCTCTTCCTGTCTGGCTGCCGATAGTCCTGGACACACAGGGCCCATAAGAGGATTACTGACCCGTTAACATGCCTGGGCTTCAGGCATTCAGTCCACATTTAGAGCTGGCCCAAGCACTGTTCAATGTGCACCATGAAACAACATACACATTCAAATGGCTTTTATTCATAATGACAACATGCTTTCAGAGCATTGTTTTCTTTTTGTAAAATACTAGAATATTTCTGGTTAGGTGTACTGCCACAACTCTGCAGGCAATTCATTGGGTACACGTCACCTCCTTGTATGGGTACACGTCACCTCCTTGTATGGGTACACGTCACCTCCTTGTATGGGTACACGTCACCTCCTTGTATGGGTACACGTCACCTCCTTGTATGGGTACACGTCACCTCCTTGTATGGGTACACGTCACCTCCTTGTATGGGTACACGTCACCTCCTTGTATGGGTACACGTCACCTCCTTGTATGGGTACACGTCACCTCCTTGTATGGGTACACGTCACCTCCTTGTATGGGTACACGTCACCTCCTTGTATGGGTACACGTCACCTCCTTGTATGGGTACACGTCACCTCCTTGTATGGGTACACGTCACCTCCTTGTATGGGTACACGTCACCTCCTTATATGGGTACACGTCACCTCCTTGTATGGGTACACGTCACCTCCTTATATGGGTACACGTCACCTCCTTATATGGGTACACGTCACCTCCTTGTATGGGTACACGTCACCTCCTTGTATGGGTACACGTCACCTCCTTGTATGGGTACACGTCACCTCCTTGTATGGGTACACGTCACCTCCTTATATGGGTACACGTCACCTCCTTGTATGGGTACACGTCACCTCCTTATATGGGTACACGTCACCTCCTTATATGGGTACACGTCACCTCCTTGTATGGGTACACGTCACCTCCTTGTATGGGTACACGTCACCTCCTTGTATGGGTACACGTCACCTCCTTGTATGGGTACACGTCACCTCCTTATATGGGTACACGTCACCTCCTTCCCTTTTCTCTTTCTTAAGTTCTCCTGTTGTTACACATTACATTCCACTGTTCCTCTTCCTACATTATGCTTTCACATAGCACGGTGTGCAATGTGAAAGCCAATTCCTCTCTAAATGACTAAGATGTGTACGACTTTTTGGAAAGCTGTTATTCACAGCATAAATATATAACGTAATCCAAAAAGCTTTTTATTGCATTTTTTCCACGACAGTGAAGATAGACAAGAAAGTGGGTTTAAAGTGAGAGGGAACCACATGCAGAAAATGCCCACCGGTCAGAATCTAACCTGGCCCACTACAAGGCACCGACTGTATGGTGTGCGCTATAGCAGATTCAGCCACCCGATTCAAATGTATTTTTAGAACTGTTCTCAAAAATCCTCCAATTGGTCACATCTCAATGTATGTGTATTTTGAATGCTTTACTACCGTGCTGGTGGAGGAGTTGTTGTTGTAGAAGCGGGGGTGGGGGTGGTAGTGGCGGGCTGCAGGGTAGCCCATGAGGGGGGACTTCATGGTCATGCCCATGGGAACGGGCCCCAGCAGAGACGACCTGGCCCCCGCCGAGAAGAACTGCCGGAACTGCTGACCGCCCATCGCAAAGCCTCGCATGTTACCTGGACACCACAACACACAGAGCCTCGCATGTTACCTGGACACACAGAGCCTCGCATGTTACCTGGACACACAGAGCCTCGCATGTTACCTGGACACACAGAGCCTCGCATGTTACCTGGACACCACAACACACAGAGCCTCGCATGTTACCTGGACACACAGAGCCTCGCATGTTACCTGGACACCACAACACACAGAGCCTCGCATGTTACCTGGACACACAGAGCCTCGCTCGCATGTTACCTGGACACCACAACACACAGAGCCTCGCATGTTACCTGGACACACAGAGCCTCGCATGTTTCCTGGACACCACAACACACAGAGCCTCGCATGTTTCCTGGACACCACAACACACAGAGCCTCGCATGTTACCTGGACACCACAACACACAGAGCCTCGCATGTTACCTGGACACACAGAGCCTCGCATGTTACCTGGACACCACAACACACAGAGCCTCGCATGTTACCTGGACACACAGAGCCTCGCATGTTACCTGGACACACAGAGCCTCGCATGTTACCTGGACACACAGAGCCTCGCATGTTACCTGGACACACAGAGCCTCGCATGTTACCTGGACACACAGAGCCTCACGTGTTACCTGGACACACAGAGCCTCACATGTTACCTGGACACACAGAGCCTCACATGTTACCTGGACACACAGAGCCTCACATGTTACCTGGACACCACAACACACAGAGCCTTGCATGTTACCTGGACACACAGAGCCTCACATGTTACCTGGACACCACAACACACAGAGCCTTGCATGTTACCTGGACACACAGAGCCTCACATGTTACCTGGACACACAGAGCCTCGCATGTTACCTGGACACACAGAGCCTCACATGTTACCTGGACACACAGAGCCTCACATGTTACCTGGACACACAGAGCCTCACATGTTACCTGGACACCACGACACACAGAGCCTCGCATGTTACCTGGACATGCATTTACTTATTACAATGTCAAAATGATCAAGGTATTGTTATTGTCGATGATAATGACAAAAGCCCATGTATTCTACATAATAAAAGCCCTTGCATACTGTGGTACTGTTCTGTTTGGTTGAAAATGCAGAGAATACATAATGGTAGATAGATTTATATATGAGGCCCAATACCTCTAGTGCTGGATTCTGATAACAGAAAGCTGTATCTCGTATTGTACCTTGCATTTGTTGCATCAGCAGAGCTCCCTGCAACATGGGGTTGGGGGCGATGATTGTGGTCTGGGTAGCCTGGCACAGGTTGACCATCCTGGGCGAAGGGGCATTCTGGGATGGCATGGGCCTGTTACATAAAACAGAATCAAACATTGTTATTTAAGTTGATTTTATCCAGTGATTGTATTTGTGGTACAACTATTAACTAAACGGTGGTATCTATTACAGAAGCGCTGCACCCAACCATGTTTTGTTATCCAGAGGGCCTGCTCGATCCCCGACCTGGGGTTCACCTTACCGCTGAGCCTGGTGGTGGTGGTGGTGATGCGGAACATGGTGTTGTGGGGGCGGCTGCGGAGGCGGAGGTGGAGGCTGTTGCTGGAAAAGTTGCTGGATCTGCCGCAGGTGTTGGTGAAACTGTTGCTGCTGCTGCTGTTGTTGCTGCTGCTGCTGCTGGTGAATGTGTGGGTTGAACATGCCGCTGTTGTGTGTAACTGTCCTGTTGTGTGTTAATGTCCCGTAGCAACACAACGGCGGGGTGCACACGGTCCTATCACGGTGTTACAAAAGGGTCTCTAGACAAGGAAAGACGGTGCTCTTATAATTCAGACTCGTCGCAATTCGTATAATGCATTATAAAACAAGTGCGCATCTCCAGACAACAGATCGCTCCCCAAGCCGAGGATCTGTGATACACAACTGACATGACGGTGGCTAACAACCGAACAATACTTTTCATTTTAGCGGAATAAAAGACTGCTTCAGAAGAAATCGTGGGCATTTCAGTTTCAATTGACGGAAAGGTTTTATGTATAGTGTAGTGCAATACACCGTAACTTAATAGTAATTTAATAGTTAGGTAAAGTTAACACGCTGCACCTGTCGTGCGAAAATGAATGCTAACATTAGCGAGCTACTTACAAAACAAGCTAGCTTAGCATTACAATCCACTGGGTCACTCCAAAGGGAAATAAACCTCGTTATAAACACTTTACGAGACGACATTTCATTGAATTAAGAAAACTTACCCTTTAAAAAGGACAAGTACAAATATGACAATGGACCAACATTTGCCAAAGCACAAGTAAACAATTAAAACTTGCGATGGATGGCAGTTTCCAGTGTGCTTGTTGAGCCAGAGTCAAGCAAGACAATAAAAGTACACTTTAGACTTCCGGTAAATTTAAAAACTAAAAGCCCTGCCACTGTTCTGTTGACCAGGGTAGCGGCAACAAATCGGCAAGTATGAAACAAAAAGAAGATATGTTTAAAAAAAAGTCTCATTAGTTCGAATATAGTTGTGATTAAAATAATAAATAATATTTTTAAATTATGTGAAATGATGTAATGCTTGGCTCTTTTGTTAAAAATGTAGCTGTTGAGCCTAATTATTATTATTATATTATATCAATTAATTACTTTATGTATTTATTTATTTGTATTATCACTGTTCTAGTCATATAAGTTTTTTCGCTTTCACATTGAAGCCAATAACAATAATTTTTCCTGCATTTATCTGCCCATAACCATTTGAGGTAGCTTGATGTTTATGTATACGGTAATAGCTTTGTCTCCGCCTGGTGGTTTAATTCAAGATTCACTTTATCGTGCTACTCGAAGACAGTTACAGCAATGCACCTTGGCCTACCAATTACTGATAAAATGGATGTCTGAATACACATACAAACAGGCTTAACGTCTGTTTATCAATGTAGTTTATTCGCAATTCACCTTTAGAAATACATGCTATGTTTAGCAATAATAGCTCATTCATAATGCCCATCATTTTAATGGTTGTAGGTTGAAGACATTACTAATTTAACAAACAAAAACTTAATTCCAAGGATGTATTATATGAGTTACTTTCGGTTACTGCACTCTGCAGTCACAGTGCGCATGTGCGAACGACAACAGGGAATCGCAAACTGTAGAGCGCCGGCTGTCGTCTTGGCGTTGGACTTTTTCTATGTTTCAGTACCCTGGACAGTTCAGTACACCTATTACTACGCACAGAATACTGCATGAATCCCTGTTCATTAAAAAAATGAATACTGGAAAAGTACACCTATTCCCTACCAATATGTGAAATAACAATAAGAGTTCCAATAAACATTTAATATTGCCTACCATCATGTTCTGTCACCACCCAGCGGCACATGAGCGCAGCTGCAACCTATATCTCTCCTGAGGGGGAGAGAAGAGGAGAGATTATCCTCATCCGCTCTGGTCCTCGGAGGTGGAGAGAGAACACACAACAAGCAAGAGGAGGACACTAGAGAGGAGTAGAGGGGACTCCAAGGAGAGCCAACAGATGCGGGAGACCACCACGAACACTATACCATCTACGGATTGTTTAGTCGCCAGGGGGACACATCTTCAGGGTTAGACGAGGGAACGATCTCCCACCCTCCCTCAATTTCATTCAAATTAATTTCATCAATTCTGGGAGATAGCACCGACCAACTCCTTCGCCAAGATGGGCAACAGAGGCATGGAAGATCTGATCCCTCTGGTGAACAAAATGCAGGATGCCTTCTCTGCAATCGGCCAAAACGCGAACTTAGACTTGCCTCAGATCGCCGTGGTGGGCGGCCAGAGTGCGGGGAAAAGCTCCGTGTTGGAGAACTTCGTCGGGAAGTAAGTGGATTTTTCTTTTTTTCTATCCGCTGGTGCGCCATTCATCCTATGGCCGCAGAGGCTTTCGTTTCAACACTTAGCCAAGCCCATCCCCCTTTGGCTTAAACATCCAAGCAGTTGTGATATACCGTGTGTCATTCATTATAAATATGGGTTGGTTTCTTTACAACATGTCTGTCTTCCATGTATACACACCAGGCCTCCCCAGAGCCAGCCCGAGTAGGCTTAATCGTTACATAACTGCTCATTCTAATTCTACACATAATTGATGCATGCGACATAATACTTCGACATAGGGTTTTAACAGTTAAACGCAGACCTCCATTGAAGAAAGTGTTAACCGTTGTGACACTTTCGTGTCTAGATTTGTATTGATTCGGAATCCCATTTCAGCTTGTCAATAAACCACCTGGAAACCCCTAAAACTGCAGCAGATAAAAAAAACGAACCTTTATTGTTTGGTTTTAAATGTATTCTAGGAGGAATTTATTCAAAGTCAATGGATTATAGACCTGCAATACATATGGAATTACTTTTTGTGAACACGTTTTGGTCTTATTTCTGCCAGGGGGCCAGTCTGTTGTGGTCCGTGTTTGTTGTAGTTACAGTTTTGTAGATTAGGGGAACCTTTTATGTGGACTGTATAGTTGCAGTTGTCTTGGGGAAAAAGTCACCTAATAGAGATTCCAGGATGCAAACACAGCATTTGGAATCAATGTGCTGCAGTCTGACCTTGCCAAAGAGAGAGAGAGAGAGAGAGAGAGAGAGAGAGAGAGAGAGAGAGAGAGAGAGAGAGAGAGAGAGAGAGAGAGAGAGAGAGAGAGAGCGAGAGGGAAAGAGAGAGAAAGAGAGCGAGAGAGAGAGAGAGAGGGAGAGAGGGAGAGAGAGAGAGAGAGGGAAAGAGAGAGAAAGAGAGCGAGAGAGAGGGAGAGAGAGAGAGAGAGGGAAAGAGAGAGAAAGAGAGCGAGAGAGAGCTTTGAGCCCTTTCAGCTGGGCTCAGCATCCATCTGTCAATGCTTGGGCAATAGGTGAACCAGCTTATTGCATGCTAGACTAACTATTAGTCCCACTGCGCATTCTTTCAACACATCTTCCACCCAAATCTGCCACCCTAGTGTTGTTTTTATCCCATATTGTTGGTCATTCCTTTCTTGTCAACTCTATTTACAACCTGTAGTTCCTCTCCCTGACAGCTTTAAATTATACCGTGACAGCTTCCTTACAACTTTGTAACTTCACTCCGAAATAATTAGTTTCCCCCAGTGCAAAACTGTGCAAAATACCTATTTGTGCTCTGCTCCTCCGTCCACTTGTACTGTACGTGTTTTGCAACGGAGTCAGCTGCAGTAGTAGTATTAGCAGACTAGCATTACATTATTATAATGTCCTAAGCCTCTTCATAGACGGTGGTCAATTTTAGCACCTAGCACTGTTCTGTTCCCCATGGAAACCCACTGTGTATGTGTCACAGAAGGCAGGGTAATTCATTCCAATTATTGAGTTGATTCATTCATTAAGTGAATCGAATTATAGAAGAGAAATAACTCAACAAAGACAGGATGATGTGTGAAAGTGCAAGCGAGGTGAGCTGCAAGTGGAATTCATTATTTCCAGACGGGTTGATGCTCCTCCTGACACTCTTGTGGTCAGATGAACCAACCAGTCAGAACTGACCCACAGCATCGGTACGGAACACCATATTTAGCCTTTAGCCTGAGAGAGTGGGAGAGAGACACAAAGAGAGAACGAGAGAGAGAATGGAAGATTAAGATGATTGCTGTTGAGTAGAGCAGTGTGTATGTAATACATGTGTGTGTCCTCAAAAAAACCTATTTTGTATCCATGTTATTATTGTTCAGTGGTACACAATACAATAGTCATAGTACGGAACATACATGCACAAAGCATATGTAAACACTGAGACACGTTGATTGGCATAGCCCTTTATTACAGTAACAGTACACACACACACACACACACACACACACACACACACACACACACATACAGACCTCTTTCTACACTGTGATTCAACATTGGTATTACAAACAGATTAAAGGTGTCGCCATATACAACATCCGATCTCAGATCTCAGATAAGCATTTTCTATCGTCTACGATCTTTGGCATTTCAAAAGCATGTCCCAAAACAAGGTCTCTACATACCATAACACCTTATACCCTGACAAAGGAGGTCCACCCAAGGTGGACATCGCGTCTCTCAGACCTATCATCATCTGTAACTCGGAGAGCGACCTATGACCCTGAGCCCCGTCTTTTGGCTGGTGTGACCGAAGACTAGCCCTCCACCACAATGCTGATGTCATGACAGAGCATTAAAGACACACACAGCGGATACTGTTCAAGGTTATGAAGAGAAAGTCCCCCCCCCCATGCCATCCAACCAACCCCCCATGGTCTTCACTCTTTGTCTGCTCAGTCTGGTACTTCCACATTAAGTGCTCCATGTCGCTGTACTGCCATGCATTTGATTCATGTAGTGGCGTGTATGAATTGTGTGCTAGAGAGCCTTTTTAGACGTTTCTTGTTTCTGCTTATATTTGGTCTGGGTGTAAAATATCAATTTATAAAAGATCTCACTTTCTTCAATAGGGAAAGAGAGAAAACAATCAAAGAAAGGAAGGCAGGGAAAGCAGTAAAGTGGTTGTTTTCAGTGCTTTGTGTTTTTCAATCAGAGGTGGTCTTGTGATGTCATTCTTGAAATAGGCAAATTTACAACAATCTGAAAAATAATATAAGTAATTTAGAATAAATATATTATACATATTCTTCAGTAAAAATAGTATAATGGCTTGTTATTATAAAAATAAAAGTCACTTTGGGCATTCTATCGTATGTTTTCCAATATATACTGCTATACTGTAATGTTTTCTGTTCATTTGTGTTTGCTAAATAAGCAGCGTTGCTGACTTGGCCTTCCTGCAGTAATATTCGTGTATTAAGGGAGCTTTTGGCTGTTATTCAGCGATGCCTTTGTTATATTGTAATGTTCATGAACTTTATACCAACATCCTGTTTGTCGTTAACCCCACCCCTCTGTGTTGCTAGGGTAATTAAAACTGCCACACACGGCTGTACTGGGAAGGAGCCTAGGACCAGGTCACAGTGACCTTTGACCTACTTTCATAAAGAGGCCTGGATTGTCTCTATGTTCTCTAGTCGTGTTCCACTAGCTGGTGTTTGTAACTGAAGTCTCGGGGTGTTTCGTAAGAGTCAGAGACGGCATTAGTCCCATCACTCCACTTCCCATGCTAGATTTTCTTTGTGCTTTTCTTTGATATTTCCCAGGTGTTTAATTAGCACCTTCCCATTGGAATTACACAGCAGAAAACTACAATACTCTCTAGTGAACGAAAGGAAACACACACACGCGTAAACACACATGCACACGCAAACACACAGGCGCGCACACACACACATGCACACACATCATAGATTAGAGTAGATTAAGTGGCATCGGAAAGGATGTGACACACAGACACACAGACAGACAGACAGACAGACAACATCATAATATCTAGTTTATATAATGTGATATGTCCAAAGTGATACTACATTATTAAATCATTGTGTATGAGGCCTATCCTGTGTATCCCACAGCATAGAGCACAGCTAGTGCACCTTCATCAGTGCAGGATAGCTGGTGTATTTGATCTGATTTGAGACACAGCCGACTTGGTCCAGATATCTTGTTTCAGGACCCTGGATAGCTCTATACAGCCTCAGACAGTGGACCCTTCATACCTGGAAACATGAACCACTTTTACCACATCACTCCTAGTTTCCAATGTCAGCGTATGTACAATTCCATGTTGTAGGATTGTAAATATAAAATATAAAAATGAGTCAGTATTGTATGTATAGTAGGTGTAGATAAACCAAGGTATTGTAAAGCTATCAAGTACTTTGGTTTTTCTTAAGAGTGTGTAGAACCTGTACTCTTTATACCGTAGTAGTTTAGTGTAGTTTAGTAGGCTACATGCAAGCATCATGATGTCATCAGAGTGTGCAGAACATGTACTCTTTATACTGTAGTAGTTTAGTGTAGTTTAGTAGGCTACATGCAAGCATCATGATGTCATCAGAGTGTGCAGAACATGTACTCTTTATACTGTAGTAGTTTAGTGTAGTTTAGTAGGCTACATGCAAGCATCATGATGTCATCAGAGTGTGTAGAACATGAACTCTTTATACTGTAGTAGTTTAGTGTAGTTTAGTAGGCTACATGCAAGCATCATGATGTCATCAGAGTGTGTAGAACATGTACTCTTTATACTGTAGTAGTTTAGTGTAGTTTAGTAGGCTACATGCAAGCATCATGATGTCATCAGAGTGTGTAGAACATGTACTCTTTATACTGTAGTAGTTTAGTGTAGTTTAGTAGTAGTGTGTAGAACATGTACTCTTTATACTAGCTCAGAAGAGGAAGCGTGAGTGAGAAGGGAATACCAGCAGTGATAGCGCTCCACAGGATTACCACTAATCTCTCGCTGCTCCTCGGCTAAAAGTATTTCCCCCCCTGGCCTGCGTTAATCTGTGTGTCTGCCACCTACTAACAAGCTTTCATTTCATTGGCTGATGATGGTATAGCCGCATGATGAGGTCATGTTTACTAGCTCTCATAACATAGCATCCTCCGCTCTCCCAAGAGCCAGGTGGCGCTCTGCAGGGAAGTGTGTGTGTGGTTGGATTGTGTGTGTGTGGTTGTATTGTGTGTGTGTGGTTGTATTGGGTGTGTGTGTGTGTGGTTGTATTGTGTGTCTGTGTGCGTATATGTGTTTCTGTGTTGGGTGTATACATAATTGTGCCATGCATGTAATTGTGTGCATGTGTGTCTGTGTGTGTCTGAGTGTGTGTGTATGTGTGTGCTCATGCGTGTGTTTGTGTGTGTTCAGGTGTGTATGTGGTCTGTGTGTGTTGAGAGTATGTATAATTGTGCAGCGCATGAGTGTGTTTGTGCGTTTGTTCAAGTATGTGTTAATGCATATTGTGTGTGTGTTTGTGTGTGTGATGCAGGCACAGCAGTGCTTATGTAAGAAAGGAACAATGACTCCACCAGAGGCTCTTTTGCAGCCTTTCATTATGGGTGATTAAGTGTGTGTGTGTGCGTGTTTGTATGTGTGTGCGTATGTGTGTGTGTGTAAGTGTGTAAGTATGTGTGTAAGTGGTTTGATGTGTATCATGTGTGTCACGTTGCCGTATTGCAGAGTGTGTTTGTGACAGAGAAAGAAAGAAGCAAAGAATGGAAAACCATCCTCTCTGGGCTGTGATGAGGGTTCAGCACTCCATTAACCTCCTTATCAGAACATGAAACAACCCCGTCGATTGGATTACCAGTAGTATCTATAGAACGAACATCACACACATTTGCACAGCCCATACAAATACCAAAAAGTCACATGTGCGGTCAGAATATCCCTTCTAGCCTTTACGATGTTTGACTTTTGACACGCAGCAATTCATTGTAGGTTTTGGGTTTCAGAAGTTAATGGCTCCCATGTTGCTGTGTTGTCCCTTACTGTACACCAGCAGAGATGATTCATTTAGCAGATGATTGTCTCTTCTCTGTCATGCTCTCAGTGGATGGATTCGGTGATGAGATTGCATCATGTTATTGCTGTTGTGGTTGTACTAGATTGTAGCATCATTGTTTATCGTTTAACATGGGATGTGTAAGTGAGTCAGTGGATGAAGAGAGAGAATAATAGTATTAGTCACACCTTTTGATCTTTACGAGGGTGTGTGCGTGTTTTTGTGTAAATGTTAATGTTCATATGTGTGAGCAAAACACACATAGTGAGGGCTTTTGCTCGTCCATCAATACAAAGTAAAGATGAGACAGGTGGAGAGAGCTGTCTGTCACCACAGCAGCCCAAGCTGTCCAATCATGTGAGGGGGAGGGAAAATAGAAGACAAATACAGAAGGATAGCATACAATGTTTTTCACTTGTGTATGATGGTGTGGTGTCTCTATGCAGGTACATATGCATGTATGTATGTATGTACAATATGCATGCATATGTCGGCATGAATGTGTGTGTGTATGTGTGTGTGTATGTGTGTGTGTGTGTGTGTGTGTGTGTGTGTGTGTGTGTGCGTAAAAGCCTGGTTTCCTCCTGCTGCTCTCATTTAGAGGCCCCATATGGCAGGAGAAGAGAGGAGAGAGAGAGAGAGAGGAGAGAGAGAGGAGAGAGAGGAGAGAGAGAGAGAGAGAGAGAGAGAGGAGAGAGAGAGAGAGAGGGAGAGAGGAGAGAGAGAGAGGGAGAGAGAGAGAGGAGAGAGAGAGAGAGGAGAGCGAGAGGAGAGAGAGGAGAGAGAGGAGAGAGAGGAGAGAGAGGAGAGAGAGAGGAGAGAAGAGAGGCGGAGAGGAGAGAGAGAGGAGAGAGAGAAGAGAGAGAGAGGAGAGAGAGAGGAGAGAGGAGCGAGAGAGGAGAGAGAGAGGAGAGAGAGAAGAGAGAGAGAGGAGAGAGAGGAGAGAGGAGCGAGAGGAGAGAGAGAGGAGAGAGAGAGGAGAGAGGAGCGAGAGGAGAGAGAGAGGAGGACCTGCAGTGAAGACCATCTGTCCTCCATGACAGGCATGGTTG
>JACYXH010000343.1:1800000-1807500 GCA_026745465.1 Lota lota | reverse complement strand
TCATAACTCCTACTGCTACTGACCAAGGCCCTGCTACAGTAAGATGACTCATCATAACTCCTACTGACCAAGGCCCTGCTACAGTAAGATGACTCATCATAACTCCTACTGCTACTGACCAAGGCCCTGCTACAGTAAGATGACTCATCATAACTGCTACTGACCAAGGCCCTGCTACAGTAAGATGACTCATCATAACTCCTACTGCTACTGACCAAGGCCCTGCTACAGTAAGATGACTCATCATAACTCCTACTGCTACTGACCAAGGCCCTGCTACAGTAAGATGACTCATCATAACTGCTACTGACCAAGGCCCTGCTACAGTAAGATGACTCATCATAACTGCTACTGACCAAGGCCCTGCTACAGTAAGATGACTCATCATAACTGCTACTGACCAAGGCCCTGCTACAGTAAGATGACTCATCATAACTCCTACTGCTACTGACCAAGGCCCTGCTACAGTAAGATGACTCATCATAACTGCTACTGACCAAGGCCCTGCTACAGTAAGATGACTCATCATAACTGCTACTGACCAAGGCCCTGCTACAGTAAGATGACTCATCACAACTCTGCTAACCCGACTATAGCCAGAAGCAGCAGTCAGAGTGCATTAACCCTCCGTCCTGCAGGATGGTGCAGCAGTTCTCGGTAGACTTTGAGAAGCGCATCGAGGGGTCCGGGGACCAGATCGACACGGCCGAGCTCTCTGGGGGCGCACGCATCAACCGCATCTTCCACGAACGCTTCCCCTTCGAGCTGGTCAAGGTGTGTTTTAGTGGTCGTCTCACAGCTCACACCCTGGCTCACATCCCGTCTCACACCCTGGCTCACATCCTGGCTCACATCCCGTCTCACACCCTGACTCACACCCTGGCTCAAATCCAGTCTCACACCCTGGCTCACATCCCGTCTCACACCCTGGCTCAAATCCGCCTGAACAGGATTTTTTTTTGCTCTCTCTCTCTCTCTCTCTCCCTCTCTTTCTGTCTCTCTCTCTCTCTCTCCCTCTCTCTCTCTCCCTCCCTCTCTCTCTCTCTCTCTCTCTCTCTCTCTCTCTCTGTCTCTCTCTCCCTCTCGCTCTGTCTCTCTATCATTACTCTGTAGCATGAGACAGGTAACATACTCTCTGGGGACCCTGAGGTCGGGCTTTGATCTATGACTAAAACAGCCACAGCTCCTCCTGCTCAACATATCTTCTACCTCTCCTGTCATCCATCAATTCCTCTCTCTCCCCTCTCTCTTCCTCTCTCTTTCCTCCCTCCCTTCCTCTCCCTATTTCTCTTCATGTCTCTCTCTCTCCCTCCCTCCCCTCACACATTCCTTTGCCTCCCCTTTACTACATCCCCTTATCCCTTCCTCCCTATAAATCTGCATCATTATCATCATTCTCTCTCCCTCTCCCTCTCTCTCTCTCTCTCTCTCTCTCTCTCTCTCTCTCTCTTCCTCTCTCTCTCTTTCTCTCTCCCTCTCTCACTCCCTCTCTCTGTCTCACTCCCTTTCTCCCTCTCTCTCACTCCCTCCCTCTCTCACCCCCTCTCACTCTCTCACTCCCTCCCTCTCTCACTCCCTCTCACTCCCTCTCTCTCTCTCGCTCTCTCTCTCTCTCCAACTTAACTTATAAATTCATTCTATCCATTTTCCATCATAGCTCTCCATCAGTCATCTTTATTGTTTTGTTTCATATGTCCCTGAATTTCCATTTCTACCTGTCTTACCCTCTCCACTAACATGCACACAGAAACACACATACACACACACACACAAACACACACACACAAACACGCACACACACACGCATACACACGCACACACAAACACACACACACACATGCACACACACACACACACACACACACACACACACACACACACACACCAACCGGTTGCACACACACACACTCAGAAGGCTGAAATGTGTCCCTTGACCTGAGGTTACATTTACAAAAATGACACAATGAAATGAAAATGCATCACATGACTATTTGCCTCTATGACTATATTACTATGATATTAGCTATGTTACATCAATCTACTGTTATGTTTTACATTCAAATTCCTCCTACATTTTGTCATATTAATGCTGAAGTTATTGCTGTCTTTAAACGGCCAATAGCAGTGCGTGTGCTATAGACATTATTACTCTGTACAGTGTCTGTATAGTCCTGCTTTAGATGACATTATATTTATACAGGTCCGTGATGGAAGGATCATGAGCTGCTGGGCTATTTTGAACTCCGTGGAAGGTTGAGAGAAAGAAACACACACGTTCGTATGTGTCAAGTGGAAAATTACATTTTGATTTTAGTCTCACATGACACGTACTCCCGTGTGACACGTGTGTGTGTGTGCGTATGTGTGCGCTCTACATCCTTGTCTGTCCTTGTGCATTAAGCCATGGACTGTACTCTCTCTCTCTCCTCTCTCTCTCTCTCTCTCTCTATGTTTCTCTCCTCTCTCTATGTCTCTCTCTCTCTCTATGTCTCTCTCTCTCTCCTCTCTCTCTCTCTCTCTCTCTCTCTCTCTATGTTTCTCTCCTCTCTCTATGTCTCTCTCTCTCTCTCTATGTCTCTCTCTCTCTCCTCTCTCTCTCTCTCTCTCTCTCCTTGTAGATGGAGTTTGATGAGAAGGAGCTCCGCAAGGAGATCAGCTACGCCATCAAAAACATCCACGGCATCAGGCACGTCCGCCCCCTAAACCCATCCATTAACCCCCCCCCCCCCAACCACCACCACTGTAGGGTCACCTCTACAGGGGGAAGGGGACATATAAAGTCTTGCGTTGCGCATACGGATGATGTCACCAGAAGGGGACAGAAGAGGAGATTTTAAATCAAATCTCTCTCTCCTCTTCCTGGGACCTTGGTGTTTTCTCTGTGTGTCTGTTTATGTTGTTGTTGTTGTTGTTGTCATGGCGTCGTTTTTAGAGTTTGTCTGTTTGTCTGTCTGATGGTTGAAATCTTAACATGTTTGATACTGTATGTATGACGATGTAAACTATGTGTTGAGTTCAGGAAGTTCTTGGTCCTCGGTATATACTTTCTGAGTGTGGGAGGGAGGTTAAATTAAAAAGACACTTTGAAGTCAATATTAGGATGTAATTAAGGGGGTGTACCTACTCCATAGATGCCTTATGATATATTTTCTAGAAAAAAGGGGAGAAATTATGGACTTGGTTTGATTAGCACATTTAATATGGCTTGGAAGATGTGTGGCGTTATGCATATGATACAGATTATTTGTAAATTGTTCAAATAACTGTTTTCCTAGCACAACCATTCCTATCAAACTATTATGAATGCTAATAAACAAGGGGAGGTTTTATATTTATATTATAATTGGCCCATGTCTGGCAATGTCTGCTCTAAAGCTAGGGTAGGCAATTTAGAGAAACCAGCAAGAGTAAGCTAGATTTGAAAGAATCCAACCGAAATAAAATGGCACCCCTCCATTCAGGCCTTCCTCTAAAGCTAGCTCGCTAGCTTTAGCAAAAGACTAGCTTTGTAGAAGACTCCGTTTATGCCCAATGATTGCACAGGCAGAGTGCGTGCAGGTAGCTAGGTAGGTAGGTAGACAGGTAAGCCATCTAATTATTGGACGGTCTTATTACAGGCCTGCGACAGCCACAGATACTGGATTGTGGGCTTTTTTTTTTGTCTGAGCATTTGATTAGACGCAAAATGATTATTCAATAAATTGCCTACCCAAACTTTAATGTCCAAAAATCAGGTCATTCTTAAATCAACACTTAATCTTTGTTCCAAGCCCCCTCTCTTTCCTTGCTCTTTCTTACTCTGTTTCTGTTTATCTTCTCGCCTGGTCGTCTTTCTGACAGAACGGGCCTCTTCACTCCGGACATGGCCTTTGAGACCATAGTGAAGCGGCAGATTGGGAAGATTAAGGAGCCCTGTACCAAATGTGTGGACATGGTCATATCTGAGCTAGTCAATACGGTTAGGCAGTGTACCAAGAAGGTAAACAAAATCACTCGGATAGCCGAAAGTTTTACTTTTGTTTTGTACCTTAGCTCCACCCTGCTCTCGTGATGGTGTTGTGGTGGCTGATGATGGTGGTGGTGGTGGTGGTGGTGGAGTGTCCCCTTCCTGACTACTATGGGATGGGGGTAGGCTGGCCATTAGGCAGGCTGTTAGCATGGCCTGGAGTGCTGTGGTGGGGAAGTGAGATTGGATTAGATGGATGCTGAGTTGGAACTGAAACATGGCTGCCAGTAAGAGTTGGCATTCCCCTTGACCCCCTCACGACCTCTGTTTTTATAAAACATATGCTAATTCATAGATCTTGACAAGGTCTTCACATGGCCATGCATCGGTTAAGGGGGAAATCGGTTTAATCCTAAATGCTCTAGCGATCCATTCGTCAAGGTCTCTTCGTCTTAAAGTTTTTTTTGCCTGGCAGCCATATTGCATGAGCTCAGCCTCCTGACTTCCTGTCCCTGTGTGTGTGTGTGTGTGTGTGTGTGTGTGTGTGTGTGTGTGTGTGTGTGTGTGAGAGAGATCTTTGGCTGTGCACCTGAATCAGACCTTTCCAGGTGTTCCCAATACCTGCCTCTCCCACTCCAGTAGTCATAAGAGCTTTATGACTACTGCCAACTACTACTATGATGGAGGCAGGTAGAGAGACAGAGAGAGAGAGAGAGAGAGAGAGAGAGAGAGAGAGAGAGAGAGAGAGAGAGAGAGAGAGAGAGAGAGAGAGAGAGAGAGAGAGAGAGAAAGAGAGAGAGAGAGAGACATAGAGAGAGAGAGAGAGACAGAGAGAGAGACATAGAGAGAGAGACAGAGAGAGAGGGAGAGAGATAGGGAGAGAGATAGGGAGAGAGAGAGAGATAGATAGGGAGAGAGAGAGAGAGAGAGAGACAGAGAGACAGAGACAGAGAGCGATAGAGAGAGAGAGATAGGGAGAGAGAGAGAGAGAAAGAGAGAGAGAGAGCTAATGTTAATTTGTATTTTATTATATCTAGTTTGTGTTTCAACGAATAAAAGTATATGTGTTTTGTGTATGTGTGGCTGCTTTTGTGTGTGTGTGCGTGTGTGTGTGCAAGTGTGTGTGTGTGTGTGTCTTTGTGTGTGTATGTGTGTGTGCCTGTGTGTGTGTCTGCTTTAGTGTGTGTGTTTGTGTGTGTGTGTGTGTATGTGTCATACTGTGATACCTTCCTTTGCTGTGGTGTGTGTGTGTGTGTGTGTGTGTTTGTGTGTGTGTGTGTGTGTATGTGTCATACTGTGATACCTACCTGTGCTGTGGTGTGTGTGTGTGTGTGTGTGTGTGTGTGTATTTGTCATACTGTGATACCTACCTGTGCTGTGGTGTGTGTGTGTGTGTGTGTTTGTGTGTGTGTGTTTGTGTGTGTGTGTATGTGTCATACTGTGATACCTACCTGTGGTGTGTGTGTGTGTTTGTGTGTGTGTGTGTGTATGTGTCATACTGTGATACCTTACCTGTGCTGTGGTGTGTGTGTGTGTGTGTGTGTGTGTGTGTGTGTGTGTATGTGTCATACTGTGATACCTTACCTGTGCTGTGGTGTGTGTGCAGCTGGCCCAGTACCCCATGCTGAGGGAGGAGATGGAGAGGATCGTCACACAACACATCAGGGACCGAGAGAGTCGCACCAAAACCCAGGTTACCCCCCCCCCCCCCCCCCACACACACACACACACACATACACACTTATACACACATACATGCACACACACACACACACACACACACACACACACACACGCATACACACTTACACACTTACACACACATACATGCACACACACACACACACACACACACCCACACACATACACACACACACACATACACACTTACACACACACATACATGCACACACACACACACACACACCCACACACACATACACACTAACACACACACACATGCTCACACAGACAGACACACACACATACACACACACATACACACACACACACATGCTCACACAGACAGACACACACACATACATGCACACACACATACACAAGCTCACACAGACACGCATGCACATACACACGCGCACACATGCGTGCTCGCTCGCACACACACATACACACACACACACACACCTTTGCATTGTTTCTTGAAAATATTTTGTATTTATGTACCTGTCTCTTTTTTATGTAAACAATGACCCTTACTTTGTCCTTCAATTTCACCATACAGAATCACCACGCTATACTGCACATACATTGACTTGAATTTGACACACACACGTAAACACACACTTCATGATTACTATTTCTTTCTCCATCCAGGTTTTGCTGCTGATAGACATTGAGTTGTCCTACATGAACACCAACCACGAGGACTTTATCGGATTCGCCAAGTATGTCATCTACTCAGCCACGACCATTGTTACATAAAACACTTAAAGCAGCACTATGTAACTTTCCTACTGCACTCATTAAAATAAGAACTGAACTAGAATGTTTCTAAAGAATAAGACTCGCCCATCCACGAGTCAATCAACCCAGGGAATCTTTGTCTATAAATCGTTTTATTCTGGTCCCACCGTTGGAAATTGACTTTTGTGTGAAATGATAAAGGTATAACTGTAGCAACAAGCCACCAGAGGCTGCTGATGGGAAGACGTACATAGTGCAGGTTTAAATACTGCAACGCTGTCTTTCCTTGTGTTGCAGTGCTCAGCAGAGGAGCAGCCAGTTGAACAAGAAGAAGGCCGCTGGTAACCAGGTACTAAGAGAACCCTGGTTTCATAACCCCCCCCCCCCCCCCCCCACGGTCTATAGATAGGAGATACGGGTGTGGATGTTACCGTTTGCTCATTTTACAACTAGAAGAACCATTCCAAAGAAAGATAGCGATTATAATTGGTAATTAAAAAACACATCCTCTCAAGAGGCGTTTGTCCGTTCTGGGCTACTGTAGAAACATGGCGGCCTCCATGGAAGAGGACCCGCTCCCTATGTAGATATTAAGGGCTCATTCTAAGGTTAAGAAAACATAGTTAATATTTTAATGAGATTAAACATACAAATAAACATTATATTTAATTTCTGCCAAGTTTGTTACGCTAGATGCCACTTCATTTTCACACCTTTAATTTTATGTAATTCATTTCCATTAAACTTTTGTGTACACCACAATGGACCCCTGTTGTGTCATCACATAAGAGCTCTCCTATTGGTCAAGATCATGATGATGTCATCAGCAGAAACAACGAGGGAAACTGAGGATTGGTTGATGCAACTAAATGTCACGTCTGCAAGATTCATTTTATACTCCCACAGGCATACATGTGAAAAGTTTGATGTGTTACATATGAATGAAGTTATATATTATACAAAAAAAGGTTGTCTAGCTTCAAGCAAGGGTTGCCGGTTCGATGCTGAGGTCCTCCGGGTGAAAAGCATTGAGGGGCCCTTGAGCGCATCTCCGATTCCCCTAATTGCTCCAGAGACTGTGGTTCTGGTTGGTCGACGTCAATGTGTTGGCTTTTACTCTTTTATCATAT
>JACYXH010000343.1:1792500-1795000 GCA_026745465.1 Lota lota | reverse complement strand
CACACGTGCACCTGGGCACATGCTTTCCAAGACCCACACACACCGTTTGTCAATTAGAAACGGTTCAACAACACCTTCTTTGTGGATACATTATGCTTGGTCATTTGTACTTTGTCTAAAATGTATAGAGGGACTCACAAACACACACACACACCAAACTCATGCAGCGCAACGCAGACACACACACACACACACTGATGCAAGTATGCATGAATGCATGCACACACGCATGCACACACGCACACAACACACACCCTCACTAATAATAACTTTCAAACTACCTAGGCCCAGTGATGTACTTAGTGTGTGTGTGTGTGTGTGTGTGTGTGTGTGTGTGTGTGTGTGTGCGTGTGTGTGTGTGTGTGTGTGTGTGTGCGTGTGTGTGTGTGTGCCTGGGTGAAAACCTTCTGGTCTGTATTACCACAGAAAATACCACTTCATGCCTCTGTGCCCATGACTCTGAAACAGAAAGAAAGAAGAAATAAAAAAACCTGTAAAAACAAGTTCAGTCATACTTCTTTTCAGCACTTTCAAACAAGTCCATTCTCCTCAAGCGGATACAATGGATAATAACACTGTATACATATAACTGTACATGAGCAACTCTAATCAATTAAACGCACAGCCCTGGACATAATGTCATAGCCATTAATCATACACACAGTAATGCGTAACACACACACGTATGTAAACAGTGTGTGCTGTCATTGGACGCTTTGTATCGACACACAAACAGCTGGCAGAAGGTTTATTATTCTCTTTCCACCAAACCTCTGGTATATTTCCGTCCCGAACACTTGGTCTGGGTTTCCCCCAAACTTTTCCAACTTGTGACGGCCTCAACGAATTACCACAGCATTGCTTCACTACAATCTTCTTCACTCTTTGCCATTTTATGTTCTCGCAGTTCTGCGTACTTTTAACCCTTTATTTTACGACTTCATTATGTAGCTGATTCTTTTCATCCAAGAGGAGTTGCGGTGATTTCAGATACAGGACACTTTGGAGCACCCAGGCGTTCTGGCTCAAGGGTGATTGCGGACACTGGGGATTGAACCCATAACCTTTCGTCTGTATGTCGAACACCCTGAGTGTTCGACATACGTGTGCGTGTGTGAGTGTGTGTGAGTGTGTGTGCGTGTGTGAGTGTGAGTGTGTGTGTGAGTGTGTGTGTGTGTGAGTGTGTGTGTGAGTGTGAGTGTGTGTGTGAGTGTGTGTGTGTGTGAGTGTGTGTGTGAGTGTGAGTGTGTGTGTGTGTGTGTGTGAGTGTGAGTGTGTGTGAGTGTGTGAGTGTGAGTGTGTGTGTGTGTGAGTGTGAGTGTGTGTGAGTGTGAGTGCGTGTGTGTGTTTGAGTGTGTGTGCGTGTGTGTGTGTGCACATGTCTTTGTGAGTGACTCTTTGCCTGCACTGCATAACTAAAACCGTGCTCATGGTTGTAAAGGGAAACATGTGGACATGAACGTCTTGATTTCTTTCATCTTCTGCAGACTGGTTACCATGAGAATGGGTTTTCCCGTCGTTGTCATGGTTACGCAGAATGTATGGGAGGGAACAACAGAAAGCCGACGTGCCACAGAACTGCGTAGAGTACAATGGAACTCACTGCAATACAATAGAATCAAATTAGAGGTAGAGTTGTACTTCTTGGGGTTTAAAAATGTGCATGATTGAGTTTAATGTGTTTATTTATTTATTTATATATTTATCAGTGCTCAGGGTCATGCGCGGCACACAGACACACACACACACACACACACACACAGACACACACACACCCACGTACACACACACACACTCACTCACACACACACACACACCCACGTACACACACACACACACTCACTCACACACACACAGACACACACACACCCACGTACACACACACACACACTCACTCACACACACACACACACACACACACACACGTACACACACACACACTCAGACACACACACACACACACACACACACACACACACCAAAAGAGCTGCTTCTAATACAATAAATAGAAGATGAATAACAATATATAAATATATATTTCTGTCAAAATACTTTTTTTTTATTCATTGCCAATAATTGTATTGCCTTGAAATATTATGACCCAATGAAACCAATAGCTCAACATTTCTATGTTGAATAATGAAAGAATGCAGAATAAAGCAGCTCCAATTTACTTTATTGAGAACAGAAAATCTTAACACGGTTTTCATTTAATTCAGCAAATTTGTAATTATGATAAATACAATGTATCTATTTTCTTATATTTACTGTCATGAGATATGATGATAAAAATCTTACCAATGCAACAATAACTTCTCTTTCTAGTCGATTGTGTACTACCAAAGTCATTCATTCCGTTTTTAAGTGTAATATTTCATTCAATTGATAATAAAATAACTAAATATCTGCATTTATCCAAACCAACCACATTGTTGTGCTTTCCAAAAGACCAAAATACTTGCCATACTCATCCTTCAAATCCTAAAACACACAAAGACTT
>JACYXH010000343.1:1705000-1787500 GCA_026745465.1 Lota lota | reverse complement strand
CTGCACTAAATTCAGCGTACTTTAGTCCGTATGACTATACTTTCACAGTTTTTCTCTCCGTTCGTGTTCAGTTTGCCGACCACAGATCCCCATAATCTCCCAGACTCAGAGAGTATGTGGAATCGTGTTCCACATACCATTGTACTGTAAGACATGAAGGGAATCAAACACACATTTCTGTTTGGTTTTTCAACCAAAAGCTAAGACAAAATAGACCTCACTGGAGAAATAATGGAGAGCTGGGGAGGAGGGAAGGAGGGAGGAAGGGAGAGAGGGAAGGAAGGTGGGAGAGAGGGAAGGAGGGAAGGAAGGAAGGAGGGAGGGAAGGAGGGAGAGAGGAGGGAGGGAGGGAGGGAAGGAGAGATGGAGGGAGGGAGGGAGGGAGGGAAGGAAGGAAGGAAGGAAGGAAGGAAGGAAGGAAGGAAGGAAGGAAGGAAGGAAGGAAGGAAGGAAGGAAGGAAGGAAGGAAGGAAGGAAGGAAGGAAGGAAGGAAGGAAGGAAGGAAGGAGGGAAGGAGGGAGGGAGGAGGGAGGGAGGGAAGGAGAGATGGAAGGAGGGAGGGAAGGAGGGAGGAAAGGAAGAAGTTGAGGAAGGAGGGAGGAAGGAGTTAGGGAGGAGGGAGGAAGGGAAGGAGGGAGGGAGAAAAGGAGGGAGAAAAGGAGGGAGAAAAGGAGGGAGCAGAGGAGGAGGGCTGTGTAAATTGCACTTGGCTGCCACCCAGGGCCCAGTCTCTGTGGTAATGGAAGGTTAGAGGCAGTCTTATTGCTCCCAGATGCTGTGTGGCTTCTACCCTAACCCTTTGATGCATGGTCCAAGTCACCAGGACTCTTATAGGACACACACACACACACACATATATAGTATGCACACACACACACACATATAGTATGCACACACACACACACACACACACACACACATATATATAAATATAGTATGCACACACACACACACACATATACACAAACGAACACACTTGCATGCAGGCCAGCAAGCATGCACACACACATGCATATGTAATTACTTACATGCATGTACATGCATGCATGCACGTCCCTACACACACACACACACACACACACACACACACACACACACACGTGCGTACCAACGTACAGCTGCCTGTAGAGGTGTGTATGCATTACCAAATATTCTGTAACCATATGGTTGTCCATATTCTTGAACACCATGTCAGTGTGACACGGTGTTGACCTGTGTTATCTCTACACCTTCTAAATGACAACATAAAGTTAGGACATGAATGTTGTGTGTAGAAAGGGAACCAGGGCCTCCTGTCTGCTGGAGGAGTGAAGGAGTGTTTCTAAGTTGGATAGGGAACTTCCTCTGGATTTAATAAGTCTGCTATTACTTACAATGGAAAGTGTTCCACTGTCCCGGCTTAACCAATGAACTGCTTGTGTGCGTTTACGTGTGAGTGCACATGAGCAAAAGAGAGAGGGAGAGAGAGTGTGTGTGTGTGTTTATATATGTACCATGTGTGTGTCCTGAATGTGTGCACACCAGCATGTGGGACCACACTCATTTCACACACATCTTAGAAAAGGTGACTCGTGGGGACCAAAACAGGAGTCTGATTTGTGGTTGGGTGGTGTGTGTTTTAGGGACACGGGTTCATGATGGCTTGGTCCTCACTTTACCAGGGGACACACCGTGTGTCCTCCCCTCCCGTCCTCACTTTACCAGAGGACACACGGTGTGTCCTCCGCTCCCGTCCTCACTTTACCAGGGGACACGCTGGTAGTGCCATGCATTCCACACACGGCACTGAAGTTGATGTTCAATTGTGGTAAGAGAGGAGTCCACAAGTGAATAAAAGAGAACGAGAGAGAACGAGACAATGGAGGAAGACAATGGAGGAGGTAGAGAGCAAGTCTGTCTGTCACTCGTTCTGTCTCCCGGACACGTCTTTTCCTGATTTCATTAGCTCCATCTGTGTACCACTCTCTCTCCAAACTTGGATTATAATATTGTTTGCTACAATATTTTTCGCCCCAGTGGTTTCCAGCTCACTTCTCTCTCTCTGCTCCGTGGGCTGAACTCTTGAGTGGAAACCGAATCCCTAAGCAGCGCGTAGGAAAAATGTAGCCACCAGGAAGCCTTCTGCTTGCCCAGGTTCTGAAAAGAGAGGAATGAAAGTAAAGTGTAAAACGTTGAAAACAGAGCAAGAATAAAGAGAGTGAAATTTGAAAATGAAAAAAACTTGTAAATCCTTGTCAAATGTTGTAAAGCGTTGTAAACTGTTGTCTATTTGTAGACAGGGAACCCTGGGTGTGCTAAACATCTGTGTGTGCGGGTGTGTGTTTGTGTGTGTTTATGTACGCTCGCATGTGTGTGAGCTTGCACGTGTTTGTTTACGACATGGTGATTTTGCGGGGTGAAACGCGAGTGTCTTATTTGCTTTATGTGTCCTCTGTGTAGCCCACTCCCCCCTCCTTCAACTCTTTTTGTCTGGACGTCCCGTCTGTGTGCGTGTGTGTGTGGGTGTGTGTGTGCGTGTGTGTGTGTGTGCGTGTGTGTGCGTGTGTGTGTGTGTGTGTGCGTGTGTGTGCGTGTGTGTGCGTGTGTGTGCGTGTGTGTGCGTGTGTGTGCGTGTGTGTGCGTGTGTCTGGCTGTTCGGAACATATGTGTATGTGATTGTACATTTAGAGAAGGAGGTGAGCGAAGGGGGTATGACCATTTGGGCTGCATGGTCGTAAATCCTTTGAAACTGGAAGGTCGTTCCCTCCACTCCTCCTCCTCCTCCTCCTCCTCCCCTCCTCCTCCTCCTCCTCCTCCTCCTCCTCCTCCTCCCCAGCACTGGGCAGGGCATGGCAGCCTAGTGGTTGGTGAGCCAGATGGTTTTGTGGTTAGTTAAAGACTAAGCTCAAAGGTGCTGTTTGAAACCAGTGGGGTATGTGTGTGTTAGTGTGTGTTAGGGTATGTTTGTGCATGCATGTGTGTGGGTTTGTGTGTGTCATATGTGTGTGTGTGTGTGTGTGTGCACGTGTGTGAAGGGTGCGTGTCTGTGATTGTGTGTGTGTGCGAGCTCGCATTGTAAGTGTATATGCTCACAACTTGCACTCACATATGCAAAGCTATATTTGACTGTCCCTCTCGTAATGCTAAATTTAAGTTTAGACTTTGAACACTGTACTTTGAGCGTGAAAACACAACTACCCACACAAACTCTTTGCTACAAAGAGTTATGAGGAAAGCATATATAGAGGTGTGTGTGTGTGTGTGTGTGTGTGTGTGTGTGTGTGTGTGTGTGTGTGTGTGTGTGTGCGTGCCTGCGTGTGTGTGTGTTATGGTACTGCGTGTGTCCAGTAGAAACCTCTGAGTGATGCTGGCTTCATAAATAGCTTCATGCTGGGTATCGCAGGCTGCGTATGGATTTAGCAGGTCTGAGGAGACTCCTACATTAGGCTCATTAGCTCCCTCTCTGTTTTCTCCTTTACTTTTCATTTAATAAGTCTCTTAATAAGTGTTATTATTTCACACCGCTGTTTTGTTGTTGTGTAAAATGATATCAACACAGTACCAATACATAACACATTACAATTTGCGATTTCATTCCACTTCTCATATCATATACTGTTTTTAATTTGCAACATATTTATACATAGGTCTTATACATGAACGAGGATTTATATGACACAAAGGAGTACGTCTTCTTTCTGCCTTTACATTTTGTTGCTTTTATTTTCTCTTGCTCTCCGTTTCTTTTCATTGAGTCTTAACAATTCTCCCATACTGTTCTATACATGCGGCTGATGTGTTGATCTGCTGCCCCCTGCAGGAGAAGGAGAAAAAGTACATGCTGCAGGTTGACAACCTCAGGCTAAGAGACATCGAGAAGGGATTCATGTCCAGCAAGCAGATCTTTGCCCTCTTCAACACCGAACAGAGGTATTGCGCAAACACACACACGCACACACACACACACACACACACACACACACACACACACACACACACACACACACACACACACACACACACACACACACACACTTGCCCACACACAGAAACACACACACACACACACACACACACACACACACACACACACACACACACACACTCACACTCACTCACACACACATACACCAAACGCCACTATTATTGCCTACTGAGATTATGTTCTGCATTAGATTAAATGTTATAGTATTGCATTCGGATTCCCTCATTGAATAGAAACAGTAGAATATAATAGAAAGAAGGGGGATAGAGTTTCAGTTTCAGAAGGGGGGGAGAGTTTCATTCAAGAGACAAACCGATTTGAGTTGACTGTGTGTGTGTGTGTGTCCTCCAGGAACGTATATAAGGACTACCGTCAGCTGGAGCTGGCCTGTGAGAACCAGGAGGATATTGACGGCTGGAAGGCCTCCTTCCTACGGGCTGGGGTCTACCCCGAACGTGTCACCGTAAGATATGAGCATCCAGTTCAGATATGAGCTGATATGAGCATCAGATATGAGCATCCAGTTCAGATATGAGCTGATATGAGCATCAGATATGAGCATCCAGTTCAAACACTGCCATTTGTTTAGAGTTCTTGTTTAAAGTCTTGAGGATGCCACACTTGAGTAATAGCAAACTTCCTGAGTTAAGTTAACACTTAAATGTAACAAAATACACTTTAGTTCAGTTTAGATTAGTTTAGCTTAACTAAGTTCAGTTTTGTCTTAAAAAACCATTCTGTCTCACTCTGTCTTTTTTTGTTCAGTTTTAAATACATCATTTTTAGTGTACCAAACTATAGCTAATCTATTTATGCTTCTGGTTTAGCTCATGTCAAAATGATCTTCTGAACTGGTACATAACCAACCGGCTTGTAGCGTGTGTTCCAATCTTTTCTGCAAAGCATATTGGTCCTGTGGCTTTGGTACATGTTGGCTGTTGATTTGAGAATCTTCTCGTCTAATCTTCTCCTGTTGTCCTCTGTATCGCTTGCTTGTGGACCATGTAGGACAAGGAGGGCAAGGTATGTGCTCCTGGTCTCCATTGCTCTCTGCTTCATGTCCATGCCAATCACACCAGAATGAATAATAATAATAATCATTTATATAGAATAAATCTCCATCATAGCAGTACAGAAAGCTGGATTGCCCCATCATACACTTAAATAAATATTTAAATATGTATCTTTTTATATAAGAAAGTAAAAGTAATTGCTTTTTTACAAACGTGGTCGTGAAGCATCAACATTTTGACTCTCACAATTTAGATTTGTTCTCCAGCTCACCTGTACATCAATCCCTGACTAAACCACCCCTCTCCCTCTGTCCCCCCCTTCCCTCTCCCCCCTCCAGAGTGAGGGTGGGGATGAGAACGGCTCCGACAACTTCATGCACAGCATGGACCCCCAGCTGGAGAGGCAGGTGGAGACCATCAGGAACCTGGTGGACTCCTACATGGCTATCGTCAACAAGACGGTCCGCGACCTCATGCCCAAGACCATCATGCACCTCATGATCAACAACGTGAGTCCTCCCTCATCACCTCCTGGTGGCCACTTCTCCTGGTGGCCACTTCTCCTGGTGGCCACTTCTCCTGGTGGCCACTTCTCCTGGTGGCCACTTCTCCTGGTGGCCACTTCTCCTGGTGGCCACTTCTCCTGGTGGCCACTTCTCCTGGTGGTCACTTCTCCTGGTGGCCACTTCTCCTGGTGGTCACTTCTCCTGGTGGCCACTTCTCCTGGTGGCCACTTCTCCTGGTGGCCACTTCTCCTGGTGGCCACTTCTCCTGGTGGCCACTTCTCCTGGTGGCCACTTCTCCTGGTGGCCACTTCTCCTGGTGGCCACTTCTCCTGGTGGCCACTTCACAATTAACGATATAGATGAAAGTAACTCATAATCATTATTGTTGGTAACTTGTATAAGCGGAACAAACCACTTTGGGTGTACCGTTACTGGAAAATAATAATATAATAAATAATGGTTTCCAATAACCGGAACCCATTCATGGTTTACTCCTTACTCAGTTCAGTTCAATTAGCAAACCATTATTCAGGAAATCTCTCTCTTTTCCTTTCTCTTCCTCTCTCCCTCTATCCCTCCCTCTCCCCTCTCCCCTCTCTCCCTCCCTCTCCCCTCCTCTCCCCTCCTCTCTCTCTCCCTCCCTCCCTCTCTCCCTCCTCTCCCTCCCTCTCCCCTCCTCTCTCCCTCTCCCTCTCCCTCTCCCTCTCCCTCTCCCTCTCCCTCTCCTCTCCCTCTCCCTCCCCCTCTCCTCCTCCCCCTCTCCTCCCTCTCCCTCTCCTCCCTCCCCCTCTCCTCCCTCCCTCTCCTCCTCTCCTCCCTCCCCCTCCCCTCCCTCCCCTCCAGACCAAGGACTACATCAATGCGGACCTGCTGGCTGAGCTGTACTCGTGTGGGGACCAGAGCTCCCTGATGGAGGAGTCTCAGGAGCAGGCTCAGCACCGGGACGAGATGCTGCGCATGTACCACGCCCTGCGTGAGGCCTTGGCCATCATCGGCGACATCAGCACCACCACCATCACCACCGCCATGCCTCCGCCCGTCGATGACTCCTGGCTGCAGGTGCAGCGCGCTGGCTCCGGGGGAAGGTGAGGGGTGCTGGCCCCTCCACCCGGGCCCTTTATAGGCTAAAGATTGGTTCAATAAAGACAGGATGAATCAAGCTCATTTCATTCACTCTCCCCTTCGCTTTGTCTTATTATATGAAGCCATCTGGGGGACGATCAAAGGCCGCCTATAGGGAGACTCAGATCCAGCTTATTAAAGAGCAGGGAAGGGGCATCTTGCTCAAGGACAGGCATTGGGTTGCAAACCCAGAAGCTTTCTGGGATAGAATACCCTGCTCCTATACTTCCAATCCTCTCCTACTGCTATAGGAGAAATAAAGTGTAAACCAGAACAACACAGATGCATATATTAATGAATGAAATACCTTTTATTTAAGTAAATCGATTAAGTAGATCTCATGTTCTCATGTAAAATACGACAAAATCCCCTCCTTCCATCGCACAACTATCCAATTTCACCAGCTCAAATCCCCAGATCTTTTATGTCGGTGTTCACTAATGTTCACTATTTCCTCCTCAACTTAAGAACTCACCCTCATCTTCTACTATTCCTCCATCTCTTCTCCCCAGGTCTCCCGCCACCAGTCCCACCCCCAACCGCAGGGCTCCGCCGGGCCCCCCAGGACGTCCTTTATCCCGGGGCCCCCCACCTGGCCCTCCCCCCGCTGGAGGACCCCCTGTCCCCTCCCGCCCAGGGGCCTCGCCGGATACTTACAGCGGGCCCCCGCCCACCGTGCCCTCTCGGCCCAACCGCGCACCCCCCAGTGTGCCCAGGTAAGCCCTTTGAGGGCCCCTTTGAGGGCCCCTTTGAGGGCCCCTTTGAGGGCCCCTTTGAGGGCCCCTTTGAGGGCCCCTTTGAGGGCCCCTGTTTTACAATCAGGCTGAAAACAGGCCGTTTAGAATCAACCCACTTGTGACATCACAAGGAGGAGAGTCCCACCCACATATGTATGATACCCAGACACCCAGTTGTGGGGTCACAAGTGGGAGTCCTTACAAATGGCTTGCAAGGACTAAGCCTTCTTATTCGACTGTGACTAATCAACCTTTAAACCCGAGGTTTTCTCTTCAGAACGTACCAAAACAAACCTTGAAGCGAGTCTTTTTTAGTTTGCATTCTGGAAGGTTTCAGTGGAGCACAAACTGATTCATCGGAGTGTTTGGTCTGCTCATGTGCTGAAGTGTGAATGCCCTCTTCTTGTGAAGAGACCAGGATGAGGTCAATAAAAGACTAGGGTGCTCTGGGGTATTAGAAGATTTGACACTAGATTTGATGCATCGAGGTAGACTTTCTAAAAGAAGCCAGGTGGGTGGATTTTATATTTTCAAACACAAATTTGAAGGGAAAGGAAGAAAATGGTGACGGTCCTCACACATCTTCTGCTCCATCCATACAACGATTTTCCGGCAGGACTATTTTAAGACAGTGATATCGTTATATCTCAAGCCAGGAAGCAATCTGGAAACTGATAAAGCTCGACAAAAGGGGAGAACGTCCCTGCTTTCACCACTCTACCTCTTCTAGCCCCGCTTATCTCTGCCTCCTGTTTGCTTTGCTTGTGAGCTGTGATGTTTCAGGGGGACAAGCAGCTTCCCTCTCTACTGTAGGAGGCCCAGGTCACACCAGGCGACTCTCACTCATTTCCACCATGTTGAATTGGATGGAATAAGCATTTACACATTTCCTGTTTTTTAACTGAAACCGAATTCTAAAGATTATGAATTCTGACTGTTCCGAATTCCGAATTCCAAAAGAATTATGAAAATTCTAAGTTAAGAAAATTCAGAATTCGGAACAGTCCAGGGTGAGCGGCTACCAGCCATCATGTGACCTGTGTCTTTTCCTTTCACTATAACCTGTCTTGTTTGCATTCCTCTTCTTCTTTTCTTCCTCCTCCTCCTTGTCTTCATCCCCATGCCCCTCCTCCACACACACCCCTCTAACCCTCACCTGCCTATGAATCCACCAATCCTCTTTCAGAATCACTTTCACTGACCAGTGAGGACTAACTAACAGCTTTCTGGTACGTTTGGTGCTACTCAGTCACCATCGTCATCCTCACCTACGTCCTTCTACGTTGTGGGAGAAGAGGTCTCTGAGACTGCTGCATGTCCATGTTCTCAATCTCAGCTTTTATTATTTCCCTCTGTGATTTCTGCCTTCATGTAGCACTGCGCGGGCGAGCACACACACACACACACACACACACACACACACACTCTTCATTTTGTGTGTGTGTGTGTTTGAATCACAGAGTGAACCGTGATCAAATATGTTATTTTTTTAAAGATACTTTTGGTAGCCGATGGGGTGTTAAGGAATAAATACACTCAATCACAAATCTGAACACACACACTCAGATTCTTACATGCCAAATGTGCACGGACATCCAAAGCTGAAATAATGATGTCGGACTGTGTTGTGTGTCTCCCCTCTCGATATTGTGTGTGTTGCTCGTAACAATTCTGTCATTCATTGTCTAGTGTCTACTGTTGCCCTCTGTGAACCAAAATGCATATCATATATGCATAATAATTTTTTGGTCAAAACTATTTAATCTGTTCAATTATTATCTGTTGAAAATTCAAAAGAAAATCAATACTGTTAATCCTGTACAAAGCTATTTAGCGTTGAATATTTCGATGAGTCGAATACATAGACGTCTTGAATGAACCGTCATCCAGTCCTAATATCACTCGTGCTATTGTCACGGTAAGCTTGTGTTGCCGTGGTTTCTGCTGTCAGTGCATGACATTACACACGTCGTTTAAAGGGTTTCACCCACCAGTTGAGCCAAATGGACCCATTTCTGGCACCACCAGTGGGCTCGTCCGCATGATCTGTGTCTGAAGGATAAATTAACTCCTGTCTACCAGTTGTGACCGGCGGGATTTCATCTATCTGTCCCAGTTGTGATGTCACAAGTGGACTGATGCATGCAAGTGTAGACAAATTGTTTCAAATTGTAAATGTTTTCAGGAAAATAACATTTGTCTTGTATAGGAGAGCAGTAAATTGAACCCCTCACTCGCGCCAACACCCATATCCTATCCACGTCTTCCTGTGTGTTCCTGAACATTTGACCGATGTGTCTTCTGTGTGTGTTTGGTTTGTGTGTGTGTGTGTGTGTGTCTGTGTTTGGTTTGTGTGTCTCTGTGTTGTTCCATGGCAGTCGAAGACCCCCGCCTTCTCCAACCCACTAGACCTCCAAGCCCCCCCCTTCTACTACAGCCTTCATTAATCCCAGCTACCCTGACTCCGGACTACAGCTCCACCTACCTGCTGTTATCTGTCATGACAGGCCAGAGCTGGTTCCCTCCTCCACTTCCTACTGCTCCTCTCTCTCTCTGTCTCCCTCTGTCTCCCTCTCCCTGTCTCCCTCTCTCTGTCTCCCTCTCTGTCTCCCTCTCTCCGTCTTCTTTTTGTTCACACACCGATATGCAAACAGACGCGCGCACACACACACAAGTGCATGATATGTAAACTTACTATAAACATGCTATTGCCCAATAATACCGGTAAACTAGAGCTTAAAGGAAAAAAACGTATACATGCACACACACACAAACTCAAACACACACACACACACACACACACGCATACACACACAAACTCAAACACACATTGTGCATGCTAACAGGCAGATGCACTCGTATTCAGCATGAACACAAAGGTCATGAAATACACTGAAAACTTGCGTCTACCGAGGTACTACCTTTGAACTTAATTTCAAATGGCTTTTGAATACTGAATAACGTTTGTATTGCAAGGCTGCTTTTCCTTTCAAATCAAGTTCAGCCTTCATCCATGTGTGTCTTAAACATTAACCCCCATTTCTCCAAAAATCGAAAGAGAAAATAGAATAATGGGCCAGAACAAAGGTTTCTAAAGCATTCGCTCTCGTCCAACCAGCACAGAGGGAGGGCTGCCTTTGCACCTGAATAGCCAATTAGAAACAACACCGTGTTGTGCTGCTTACTGTACAGTCCTTAGACAGCAATGCCAAGTTATGTATAGACACAATGTATGCAACATATCAAAAACTATCGTCTCTTCACCTCTAGGATTTCAGGCGTGCCACTCCACCTAGTTATCTTTCCATTTTTTGATTCCCAGTATCTTTCCATAACCATTGACATTTTAGGTCAAGCTTTCCTTATTTGTCAAAATCTGCCCACAGCGTTCCATTAGCTCTCCATACCCACGTCAAGTAAAACCTCTACAAGAGGGCGAGTGAAGAGAAGGTCTGAGGAATTAAGAGAAGCCTCGCTCTGTCTACATCCCCCTCTCCTCCCCCCGATTGTATGAAGGGATGAATGATTAAAAGCAATGCATCTAACGCACTCGAAATCCTCTATAAGACAATGGTGTTTGCCTTGTAGTTTCTCTTTTCAAGCAAACTGGTGTTGTGCTTTCATGTGTGTTTGCTTGTTTATCTTGTGTGTGTATGTGCGTTTATCTACTGGACCTATGCAATAGTATTGCATTAGGTTTTAAAAAACAACAGGGTTTCATGTTTGTCTTTAATTAAAATTTTCTGATTCTACTTTATTCATCACCTCCTCTCTGCACTGACCCCAAACCAAATCTTCCTTCCTCATCCTTACAATAAATTGTATTACAATAGCGAGGGTGGGACTTCATAGAATGTGCAATATTTCATTGGATGGCTGAACTGCTGCTGTCTGTCAATCATTCCAGACTCAAGAATGAATGCTGATGAGATGTTGAATAAAGAGAAAACCTTGAATTCTCTAAATACTCTTGTAATTCAACTCAATTATCAGGATTGGTCAAATGTTTAATATCCTGTTGACTTGCTGGTATTTTTCTGTCACACTGAACATGTTATGATTTCTTTCCCTCTCTTCTTCTTCTCTCCGTCAGTGGTTACGGGGGTGAGTGAGATGCAAAGAATCGACAAACCCGAAACGATATTATAGTCTCCTGTGTTTAGACCCCCCCCCACCCCCCCCCCACACACACACACGGTTGTTTTAGAGACTGTATTTGCAGTCCCATTTGGTTTTTATTTTTGTCGTAGTAATGAGCCCTCTTGGTGATGGTAACTATTTCTTTGTTACGCGTGCGCCCTTGATGTCCTACTACTACAACCCGTTTGAGTCACTCTTCAGCCCCAGCTCCGACACCCTCCTCCTCCTCCTGATCATCAGGCATCACCGCTGCAACACCCACAAGTACACTGTACTTCTTCACTAGCATACCATGGACCTCATACGTATTTATTTCATGTAATACTGTGTGTCTTTATGTGTGTAGTGCATTCTTCAATTAGTGCTTCCACTGTCTAGAGACGTTAGTTTATCATGTATTAAAATGACTGAATATTAAACTATTATCCAACATGTGCGTTTGTGTATAAAGAATCAATATTTTAAAAAAGGGCTAACACTTGTATGTGTGAGTCGACAGGGATATTTGAAATGTAGGAAAATAAGTTAATGTTTAGTCCCGCTGCATGTCAAGCAGCAAGGGAGGGGGCTGAATGTGTGTGAGCTGTCTCTTGGCAACAGGGTGTGTGTGAGCTCAGTCTCTTGGCAACAGGGTGTGTGTGAGCTCAGTCTCTTGGCAACAGGGTGTGTGTGAGCTCAGTCTCTTGGCAACAGGGTGTGTGTGTATTCAGTTCAGTTACATCCTTACTCTTCAGGGCCGCTGTGCTTTGTCAAAACTATTAAAATAAATCGGTGTACTCAAGTGTTTCTATTGTTTGATTTTTTTACTAATACAGAATAAGTATTGAATTTACGATATTCATTTTTAGAGAAAGCAATTTAGGAAAGTGAACAGGAAATCCATGCTCCGTTTGTGACATCCCAAGTACCAAGCGGCCACGCAGGTGTCGTTTGTGAATGGATCAGTAGGTACCGCCCATCATGGCTTCTGAGGGGATCAACCCTATTTGCGATGTCACAAATGGACATTTTGATTTGGTTGATTTTATAGAATACTATTCAATGCATTTATAGGCATGCTTGTAACCTATAGTAGGCATGGTATTAACAAATTCAACGGGCAATGTTATACTTTGCTCAGTTTTATTTTAGAGGGAAAGAAAAATATCAAGAAAAAGAAAAATCCAACATTTCAGAACAGAATCAGCATTTTATGAATAGGTTCTTCTGATTGAATGATTCTTAATTTGTCCATTGTTAAACGGTCAGCTCTCCTACAGTACATTAAAATTGATTAGTTTACATATTTTTTCAAATAAATAGAATATGCTCTCTTGTGGTCTGCGGCCATGTATTAAAGCCTGCCTGCCCTAAAGCCTGCGTGTCCTTCTTATCAGCAGTGTCCAAAAGAGACCCAACACATTGACACTCATTCTACACCACCAGCAACCTAGCTGGAAAGTGTACAGCAGAATCCCCCAGTCCATTCGCCCCCCCCCCCCCCCCCCCCCCCCCCACCCAAACACACACGCACCAGGCATAATATACAATATGTTACACAGATACAGTATATACACTCACATACCACCGTTTACAGTAGACAATAAACGCTGCCTCAAGCTCCCTCCCGCTCATACGATGCATTCAACAGTGATGTAGAAATTGTAAAGAATAGATTTTATAAAGACTTTTATAGTCCAAAATAAATGATATAAGCTATTCTCTAAAATGTTATGTGCATTTTCCTTATGTTCCAACCACCCTCCCAGAAAAAATAAAAATGTATAAATCTAATTTAAGAAAATGCTAGAGCATGCAAAAGAGAATGCTAGGAAGCTTCAAATAAATGTAGAATGATAAAGTATGTTTTGTCACAATAGCGCCAATGTCTAAAGTGCTGAGGGTTAGGGTTGAGTCTTTTGTGTGTCTTCCTTGCACAGACAACTGTGGCTTCACATCTCCAAATATCTACCATCTTTCAGTCTCAGTCTCCTTCCCATGCTTTTTAATACCAACATCTGGACCTTCCATTCGTTGAGCGCCAGTTACTGGCAAATCAAATTCTCCAAAATCAACATACGGGAAATTAGAAAGAAATGGGAAAGAAAATCAGCAATATAAATGTTCTATGTCTGTGAAATAGAAAACCGCAATTAGACCATACCGAGCAGTTCAATAGTATCCCACGGCTCTCCCAAAAACCTCCATTAAACCGTCAACTAAAATACAATTAAAACCAAAATCGAAAATGTACACCTTTGTGGCATTATAAATAAATGTTGACATAAATCATATAATGAAAAGCAATGCCTGTTATACTCAGGTCACGTGAGTCTATATGAACGGTTTCCTTCACAGCCAATAAGCTTAGACGCTGGACATCTACAATCCTCAACGTGGGTTCCGGTAGAAAGTCATTCCTTTGTTCATAAATTTGGATAGAGAATTCCCCGGAAAGACAAAACAAAAATCTAAAGATGCGTCAAAAGGCCTATTCAATTTCTTACCTGTATATTTACACACAACATCCTTCCTGTGCGCGCGCACACACACACACACACACACACACACACACACACACACACACACACACACACACACACACACACACACACACACACACACACACACACACACACACACACACACACACACACACACACACACACACACACACACACACACACACACACACACACACACACACACACACCTTGGTAACTTTCCAGTAGAACCCTCAGCCTGAGTACTGAAGACCCAGGCTCTCATATAGTTCAGGTTTCCATAGAAACCCCCAGACCGACTAGGGAACACTTCTACCTCACCACGGCCCGGGACACGGACAGTAACCGTGACAACAAGCTCTGTACAACTTTTAGTGCAATTGTATTCTTATCATTTGAAGGAGAAAAAAATGGCAATAAAATAAAATTTAAGCTCAACCGATGCAACTTCAGCCAATGGGAAGAACTATTTTGGATTGACACAGACATGCACCACGCACAACACCCTCAAAGGATTCCAGTCGTGGAGGACATGAAGTTGTCTTTGATATGTAACACAAGCAGCAGAAGAGATAACCATTGATCCCCCCTGCCCATGAAGACCCTAGAACATGAAGTAAGTGAAATTCATGTTGTTGAATGACCTGTATCATGCCTGGGAGAGTACCAAGGGTTATGTACATTTCTTACTTATTAGTTATAATATTCCAATTCACAGGATCCTAACATGAATCCATCTACTTAGCCACCACCCAACAAATAGTAGTTTTCCCCACAAGGACTCCCCACTACAGAAACAGTTCCATACTTTTACTCTGAAAAATCCTTTAGTGTTTGATGACTGAACGAAGAGGGTAGTTGCCTAAATACCCTTACTTCCTGGTTCACATTATTCACAACTTTGACTGAAACAGAACAGGGTCTAAAGAAGCAATAATGTTTACCAGCTTGCTTTGTTAACAAAAGTGACACACTTAACATCTTTCACATGGACCCAAGCGCTGGTCTCTCATCCTCATGCTAACACCAGCGTGACAGTAGGGTTAGGATATGTAGCTCATTGCCGATATACATTCAAACTCAAGCGGTTGGGTTTTGGTATGTGGTGGTGGTGGGGGTGGGGGTGGGGGTGGTGGTGGGGGGAGACAAGAAGGTAAAAAGGGGTACAAGCCTGAGCGGAACCCATGGAACCAACACACAACCTGCCGGGGAGTCTTCTCTGTGTACTACCAGGAGACACGTCTACTGCACTTGTGTGTTTGGAGAGGAACTGTTCGAGTTTGAGATGTTTCACCGGTGTGGAGATGGAAGTCAATCATGTGAATGAATATCGACTACGGATCGAGATTTAGACGCCATCTTTTGAGTTGTTTGTTTTAAAGCTGGAATAGACAGTTTCAATCACACCAAGTCACTTAAAGCATCAGGAGATATTCAAAAACGGAATGCCTCCTTAACACACACACACACACACACACACACACACACACACACACACACACACACACACACACACACACACACACACACACACACACACACACACACACACACACACACACACACACACACACACACACACACACACACACAGGGAGAGATGAGAAGAGGGGTGGGTCCCTTCCAGACACCCTTGGAGGAGGAAAGTAACTTAAGTAACCGTGGGGGCGCAGAACAAGAGGAGAGGAGGGCGGGAAATATTCCAGAGATTAATGCACAAATCTGTTCAGCACAACATCCCACAAGCTCTCTCACACACACACACACACACACACTCTCCTGTCCTCCCCCCAGCCCGTCTTAGACCACCAGGATCTTGACCTCGTCCTGCTCGTCAGGCCGGTAGAAGAAGGGGATACAGGGGTTGTCTCCGAGGAAGGGCGGGGCCCGAGAGGCCCCCTGGGGGTTACGGATCTCCTGCAGCAGCTGCATGATCTGTCGCGTGGTGCCGTCCTCCTGGGAGCCGGGGGCCGCCGTGGCCTGGGGGTCAGCTGCTGTGTGCTGCTGGGAGCAGGTGGAGGTGACCTCCGGGCCGGGGCTAGGGTCGGTGAGGGGGATCACCTCCATGGTGTCTGTGGGAGAGGGGGAGAGAGGAGGGAGGGGGAGGGGGAGAGAGAGAGGGGGGGAGAGAGGAAGGGGGAGAGAGGGGGAGAGGGAGAGATGGGAGAGCGAGAGATAGGAGAGCGAGAGAGGGCGAGAGAGAGAGGGAGAGCGAGAGAAGGAGAGCGAGAGAGGGAGACCGAGAGCGAGAGACCAGTTGGTTGAGATCACTACAGAAATACACTACAACTCAAGCTCTTTTTCTAATCTCCTGCTTCCATGGAAGTTAGAAACATAAAAGGTAGGTGTTGTTTTTAGTGCGTCTTGCTCATGCCTCCAGATGCCTCCAGCTGCAGACGTCTAGGGCGAACCCAGAGCCTATCCCCCCACCCTTACAGCCAGTGTTTTGGGGTGCCTGTGTGGTCGGTACCGTGCTCTGCGTGTAGCGGGGGGGCCCGGTCCTGTCCCAGGGGCAGCAGGTCCGGGTTGGCGGGGCCGGACGCCACCACTGCAGAGTAGCGGCTGCACCAGTCGTCCCGCTCGGCCACCAAGCGCATCACCAGGTCCTGGAGCTCAGACAGCTTGGCCTAGCGCACGGGCACCACGTTAGACTCAGCTTGGCCTAGCACGGCACCACGTTAGACTCAGCTTGGCCTAGCGCACGGGCACCACGTTAGACTCAGCTTGGCCTAGCACGGCACCACGTTAGACTCAGCTTGGCCTAGCGCACGGGCACCACGTTAGACTCAGCTTGGCCTAGCGCACGGGCACCACGTTAGACTCAGCTTGGCCTAGCGCACGGGCACCACGTTAGACTCAGCTTGGCCTAGCGCACGGGCACCACGTTAGACTCAGCTTGGCCTAGCACGGCACCACGTTAGACTCAGCTTGGCCTAGCGCACGGCACCACGTTAGACTCAGCTTGGCCTAGCACGGCACCACGTTAGACTCAGACAGCTTGGCCTAGCGCACGGCACCACGTTAGACTCAGCTTGGCCTAGCGCACGGGCACCACGTTAGACTCAGCTTGGCCTAGCGCACGGCACCACGTTAGACTCAGCTTGGCCTAGCGCACGGGCACCACGTTAGACTCAGCTTGGCCTAGCGCACGGGCACCACGTTAGACTCAGCTTGGCCTAGCGCACGGGCACCACGTTAGACTCAGCTTGGCCTAGCACGGCACCACGTTAGACTCAGACAGCTTGGCCTAGCACGGCACCACGTTAGACTCAGCTTGGCCTAGCGCACGGGCACCACGTTAGACTCAGCTTGGCCTAGCGCACGGGCACCACGTTAGACTCAGCTTGGCCTAGCACGGCACCACGTTAGACTCAGCTTGGCCTAGCGCACGGGCACCACGTTAGACTCAGCTTGGCCTAGCGCACGGCACCACGTTAGACTCAGCTTGGCCTAGCGCACGGGCACCACGTTAGACTCAGCTTGGCCTAGCACGGCACCACGTTAGACTCAGCTTGGCCTAGCGCACGGGCACCACGTTAGACTCAGACAGCTTGGCCTAGCACGGCACCACGTTAGACTCAGCTTGGCCTAGCGCACGGGCACCACGTTAGACTCAGCTTGGCCTAGCACGGCACCACGTTAGACTCAGACAGCTTGGCCTAGCGCACGGGCACCACGTTAGACTCAGCTTGGCCTAGCACGGCACCACGTTAGACTCAGCTTGGCCTAGCACGGCACCACGTTAGACTCAGCTTGGCCTAGCACGGCACCACGTTAGACTCAGCTTGGCCTAGCGCTAATGTAACGTTAGCTTGCTTACTAAGTTAGGGTTAGGGTTACAGGGTTACGTTCAATGAGTAGACTGCCCATACCGCTTAAGATAACTTTGGTGGCAAGTTCCAGCGTTCCAACGTTGAGCCACTTGTCATAGTAGCACATCATAGCAAGCTAGTTCGATGTTGAATCCTCATATCACTCAATAGGGCCTTTACTGGACTCATGTTTCCCTTCTTTTCTCTTGGTTTTAATAATATTAGGAAACATTTGGGATAATGGTAATGTTGGTTTTTCGATCTTTTAAATGTGATATAACATCAGGACACAGCTGACCTTCATCTCCTCCTTGTCCTGGGCCAGCATGGTGATGTAGTGCTCCTTCTCCTGGTGCTTCTGCTTCATAATGGCCCGCTGGCTCTGGTACAGGGCGATGTACTCCCCTGGACCGACAACACCAGAGATTACTACTGCTCTAGGCTTCCCCATATGGTGCTCCTTAGTCTCAATATCCACTGTCTGTTTGACCACCTTTATACAAGGCGACTTCGAACCAATTCAAATGTACTACAGCAGAGTACAATAATGTAGTGGCTGGAGTGTTCCCAGTCAAAGTCTATACAACCTCTCTGTACTTTGATGATTCAAATCCCCTAAACAGTAGCCGTCGATATAGAGGTCATTCATTGCTCATGAGACGTGAACAGATAGATGGTCAGGGGTCGAAGAGGTCGTTGACCTGTGACCTACCTATGGTGTCGGTCTCCCCAGAAAGCTGGATGCAGCGGTGCTCCAGCTCCTCCACCCGCTCCTTCAGGTCGACCTTCTCCTGCATCAGGGAGGTGAAGCGATGCTGCAGCTTCTCCATGGCGCCACGCAGGGCTTCGTGCACCTCTGCTGGCACTCCTGCGCCTCCTGGTGGGCAGGAGAGGGAGCCCAGATTAACAACACTATTAGGAATACGCCACGTTAAAAGTCATGAAATGGTAGATTGGTTCAGTTCCCACAAGAACGAACGCCATGGCACTTTAAACAAGCATTCTCAAAATCTAATGTTTCTCACCGATCCTACCTATCACCCTACCACCCTACCTGTGTGTTCAAAACAAGCATACCCAGCCATCCACCCACTGGAGATGGAGGTTTAGCTCCACCCCGTTGAGACCCTACCTGTGTGTTCAAAACAAGCATACCCAGCCATCCACCCACTGGAGATGGAGGTTTAGCTCCACCCCGTTGAGACCCTACCTGTGTGTTCAAAACAAGCATACCCAGCCATCCACCCACTGGAGATGGAGGTTTAGCTCCACCCCGTTGAGACCCTACCTGTGTGTTCAAAACAAGCATACCCAGCCATCCACCCACTGGAGATGGAGGTTTAGCTCCACCCCGTTGAGACCCTACCTGTGTGTTCAAAACAAGCATACCCAGCCATCCACCCACTGGAGATGGAGGTTTAGCTCCACCCCGTTGAGACCCTACCTGTGTGTTCAAAACAAGCATACCCAGCCATCCACCCACTGGAGATGGAGGTTTAGCTCCACCCCGTTGAGACCCTACCTGTGTGTTCAAAACAAGCATACCCAGCCATCCACCCACTGGAGATGGAGGTTTAGCTCCACCCCGTTGAGACCCTACCTGTGTGTTCAAAACAAGCATTCCCAGCCATCCACCCACTGGAGATGGAGGTTTAGCTCCACCCCGTTGAGACCCTACCTGTGTGTTCAAAACAAGCATACCCAGCCATCCACCCACTGGAGATGGAGGTTTAGCTCCACCCCATTGAGACCCTACCTGTGTGTTCAAAACAAGCATACCCAGCCATCTACCCACTGGAGATGGAGGTTTAGCTCCATCCCGTTGAGACCCTACCTGTGTGTTCAAAACAAGCATACCCAGCCATCCACCCACTGGAGATGGAGGTTTAGCTCCACCCCGTTGAGACCCTACCTGTGTGTTCAAAACAAGCATACCCAGCCATCCACCCACTGGAGATGGAGGTTTAGCTCCACCCCGTTGAGACCCTACCTGTGTGTTCAAAACAAGCATACCCAGCCATCCACCCACTGGAGATGGAGGTTTAGCTCCACCCCGTTGAGACCCTACCTGTGTGTTCAAAACAAGCATACCCAGCCATCCACCCACTGGAGATGGAGGTTTAGCTCCACCCCGTTGAGACCCTACCTGTGTGTTCAAAACAAGCATACCCAGCCATCCACCCACTGGAGATGGAGGTTTAGCTCCACCCCGTTGAGACCCTACCTGTGTGTTCAAAACAAGCATACCCAGCCATCCACCCACTGGAGATGGAGGTTTAGCTCCACCCCGTTGAGACCCTACCTGTGTGTTCAAAACAAGCATACCCAGCCATCCACCCACTGGAGATGGAGGTTTAGCTCCACCCCGTTGAGACCCTACCTGTGTGTTCAAAACAAGCATACCCAGCCATCCACCCACTGGAGATGGAGGTTTAGCTCCACCCCGTTGAGACCCTACCTGTGTGTTCAAAACAAGCATACCCAGCCATCCACCCACTGGAGATGGAGGTTTAGCTCCACCCCGTTGAGACCCTACCTGTGTGTTCAAAACAAGCATACCCAGCCATCCACCCACTGGAGATGGAGGTTTAGCTCCACCCCGTTGAGACCCTACCTGTGTGTTCACAGTGGTCGTGCGGCTCGTGGCTGTGACCGTGTCCGTGGCTGTGTTCGTCGTCGTGGTGATGCTCGTCGTCGTGGTGATGCTCGTCGTCGTGGTGACCGTGGTGGCGCTGGTGCTCCAGAGCCAGGGCAGCGGAGGCCTGGTGGCGGGCGGCAAGGTGGAGCCGGTGCTCCTCCTCCAGCTGCCTCCTGGCCTCGTCCCGCTCCGCCTCCAGCTGGGACACCACGCCCCGGATGAACTCCTCCTGGAGGAGGAGGGGGAGCAGGGGGAGGGGAGGAGGAGGAGCAGGGGGAGGAGGAGAGGGAGTTGATGGATGGGAGATGGAGGAGAGGGGAGGAAGGAGGAGAAGAACAGGGAGGTGAAGGTGATGGGGGAGGAGAGAGGAAGAGGAGATGATTTATTTTGTGTTTTTTCGATAGGATGGATAACATCTTTCTGAGACTTTGAACTGAACATTGAACATAAACTTTTTCACAATAGGAGGCCATTTCTTCTTACCATTTCCTTCTGGCTCTCAAAGTCTTCTGGGATCACAATGGAGGGGGAAACCTGTGGGCTCTCTTGCATGGATAGACTCTCCACTCCGTCTCCTAGGTAGCACAAACATCAACAAGTATATATATTTTGCTATCTAAAATGGGCTGAAAACAACGCGTTCATTATTCACTATCTTTATATAGACTTGTATTACTAAAAGACAGAAATAGTTGCGTACTTTAAAAGTGTATTTTAAGACTGGGAACACTGAAACCAGGCATCTAAATAAACATCTGACAAACGTGTGTGTATATCCAGCCAATGCATTGGCTACTGTAGCAGCTAATAAAAGGCTAATACACTAGGCCCTTACCTTGGTTTCTGGGGGATGTGTTGAGCAAAGAGCTTGCCAGGAGATCCTGCACCTCAGTCTGCAGCTGCTGGTTGTCTCTCACCAGCAGATCTAGACGCTCCTACACACACGGCACAGACACAGTAAGCCAAACCCCAGCATAGGTACGCTGTCTCTACACCTACGGGATTGCTTTACGAGTTTGCTTGATGAACAGGAAAATGTAAGACAAAGACCTCGTCAACCTGACATGCAGTTACATTTTAGATGCGACACATAAAAGTTAAGGGTCTAAAGTCACGCTCCACAATATCCATTCTTAAGACATACAATCCATCTTTTACCTGACACAATCACCCAGTACTTTATAATAACCCTTGTTTTCTAAAAGCGTCTCTGACCTGGGCTTGCTTGAGCTGCCGGTGGCTGATCTCCAGCTGCACGCGGCCCTGGCTCTCGTCGTGCTGCAGGCGGTCCATGAGCTGGGTCTGCTGCAGGTACTGGAGGTGTAGCTGCTCCCGCTCCGAGGCCAGCGTCTGGTAGCCGGAGCAGTACTGCTGCAGGTGGGCCACCACCTGGTCGCGCTGCTCCAGCAGAGCCTGGGCCTCCTGGCTCTTCAGGGACCACTGGGGGCGGGGACACCATTAAGCAATAAGCCTCTTCAGGAACACCATTAAGCAATAAGCCTCTTCAGGGACACCATTAAGCAATAAGCCTCTTCAGGAACACCATTAAGCAATAAGCCTCTTCAGGGACACCATTAAGCAATAAGCCTCTTCAGGAACACCATTAAGCAATAAGCCTCTTCAGGAACACCATTAAGCAATAAGCCTCTTCAGGAACACCATTAAGCAATAAGCCTCTTCAGGAACACCATTAAGCAATAAGCCTCTTCAGGGACACCATTAAGCAATAAGCCTCTTCAGGAACACCATTAAGCAATAAGCCTCTTCAGGAACACCATTAAGCAATAAGCCTCTTCAGGAACCACTGGGGGCGGGGACACCATTAAGCAATAAGCCTCTTCAGGAACACCATTAAGCAATAAGCCTCTTCAGGAACACCATTAAGCAGTAAGCCTCTTCAGGGACCACTGGGGGTCACCCAGTGGTCATCACACCGCAACATAACATGCAATCATTTATTGAAAACAAATCATCATTCTTATGCCGACCAATATAGTTGCTCCAGGAGAAAATTGGTTGCCAAGCAACCCAGCCGGTCAATCACACGTGTGTGAAATGCAACGCTTCTTAATGGCAGAGGAATGTATGGAGGTAGGAAGCAGACTGTGTGTGTGTGTGTGTGTGTGTGTGTGTGTGTGTGTGTGTGTGTGTGTGTGTGTGTGTGTGTGTGTGTGTGTGTGTGTGTGTGTGTGTGTGTGTGTGTGTGTGTGTGTGTGTGTGTGTGTGTGTGTGTGTGTGTGTGTGTGTGTGTGTGTGTGTCCACACCTGCTCCTTCATGTTATGCAGGTCCTCCTGGAGCTGGCCCAGCTTGCGTGCCACCTCCTTCTTCACGTGCTGCTCTGATTGGATGGCACTGGTCAGCTCCATGTTCTCATTGGTCTGTTTGAAGACGAGAGCAGTTGACGTCATGTTTGAGCTGCTTAGAACTAATTAACTTATGTATTCTATCCCACTTTAGAATAAAACTTTTTTTTTTAATCAAGGGACATGAAGAAACAACCCTAAAGATGACACAAAAAAAGTACACTCTGATTAAGAAATTCATTGAAATAATAAGGTCACGTAAACCTCGGTTTGACTAAACGATTCCGTTAGTTGCGGTGTGTAAACACCTTCCTCTGGGAATGAAGATCATGTGACCAGACTCACCAGTTTGACGAAGCCGTTCTGCAGCTCGGCCAGCTGGTCCTTGAGCGCGCGGTTCTGGGTGAGGGCTCGGCTGATGGTGGCCTTGTCCGACTGCACGTCCTCCAGCATGCGCCTGCGGTCCTCCGTCTCCTGGCTCTGGCCCTCCAGCTGCCGCTCCAGCTCCCCCAGCCGCTCCTCCTGCTCCGCACACAGCCGGCTCAGCTGGCCGTTGTCCCGCAGCTGCAGAATTACTTCAATTCATAAGGACCTCAAACATGCTACTGTTGCTATAGCGCCAGCAGGAGGCGCAATTTATCAAATCCTGCTCTTGTCTTTTCAAAGTCATGTGAAAGCTACTTTAATGACCAGGAGCCCGGGATGGTGGGATTTGCTTTTCATACAGCATGGAAGTCAAGTTTAACGTCAACGTCAAACACAAGAGACATCAACAACATGACATATATATCATATCTGTCAGACAATATCCACATGCTTGACAGAAAGCAGTTGAGGGCATAAGTGCATGTGCATTAGTGTATTCACTGATATTCACAAAGGTTTTTGTGCCACAAGGTATGTAGTCCCATAAATCAGACTTTAGATTCATAAGTCTGATAGCAGACTACCACAACTCTGGGTGAAAGGTTTTTTCACTTTCCATTTGTTTTGACCAATGTTGTTGCCGGAGAAAAGGATCTGTTAGGAAGGTTATTGGCTAACAGCTAACACAAACACTCTTCCTAGAGGCTCCTCTCAGTTACTGGGTTTCCGGTCTCCCCCACAAGTTCAGCTCTAACATAGCAGGACTGCTGGACAACACGGCATATACCTGGGCTTGGTACTGTGCAGTTAGGGCCTCCTTCTCCTGGTGCAGGCTGTCGAGGGCCTCCTGCAGGGCCACCTCGCTCTCCGAGGGCCCCGAGGGCTGGGGGTCTGAATGGTCCCGCCCCTGCTGCTCCTGAGACAGCAACGCTGGGGGGGGGGGGCAAAGGAGGCTGTTAAACCACACACAAACAGAAGAAACTAAAACGGTTGCTAGTCATGGCTCAACCGTGTAAGCAATACGTCTTGTAGCGCCCGGGTTCGATTCCAACCTGTGGTCCTATGCTACACGTCTCCTCTACCCCGCTGTCATGTCCACAAAGGGCCCAAAAGGTCCAAGGCCAGGACGCCCCTACCTGCTTCTTAATGACATGCAACTGAAATCATTGCAGGTCGCTTTGTATCAAGTAACTAAAAAGTATAATTAAGTAAATTGAACAAAATTCAAAAAGTGCATTTGATGTTAGCATGAACCTACAACTTAGTTATTAAACTACAAACCCACTGCACACATATAGTGAAAACATCCATTCCCAGTGGACAGAGCGTAGAGGAGGGAAGAATTAGACTACTACAGTCTGTAAATAAGTTACCAGCAGCGTTTTTCAATTCTGCCACCTGGGACTCCAAGTCTTGGACCCGATTGATGTTGCTGTCTCTTTCCTCTGCTACTAACGTCACCTGCAAATACATAGACAACAAAAGAGAGGTAGTAAAAAAACCTTATAAAAACACAGAGGTATGCCACAATAGACCAATACATTGTACAAAGTAATTTGTTGCTGGACAAGGCATTACGTTCCCAACCGTACATTGTCAAATTGAACATGAAGTGCTATGTGTGTGAAACTATTCACTGAATGGTGAAGATGTCCTTATAATACATAGGGTTTACTAGAGATCTACCTGGGTCAACAGTTGTTCTGTCTTATCCTTCCAGAGACGGCCTTCTTCCTGAATCTGCTCAGCGTAGCGATCCCTCTCCGTCTGCAGCTGGCCTATGGACTCCAGCAGCTATGGCAAGCAAAACATTTAGTCAATTTACCAACACAAGATTATTAGGATTTAACCAACACATCGTCATGACGCTCAATGTCTGTGTGTGATTTGGGTATTTTATAGGACACACAGGCTTCAAAGTAATAGTCTCTTTTTTGGGAACACTTCTTGGGAACACATAGCCTTATTCCAGTGTTGCCTTAGACTAAGATCAGTTTACTGTTGTGCATGCAAAGCAATGCTCAAGTTCTCCATAGCACAGCTGTGGGTGTCTATTTATATGCAACAAACATCTGAAGTCTGCAAGGAACGGAGTCCATTAATAAGCAAGACTTTCCTCAGATGATAGATTTCCCAACAGGGAAAGGGTCTGCATGGATGACGGAGATGGCTAGGGTCCTCAAGATGACATGAAAAGGGGCCATTTCATGTTGTCACTTGTAAGGGTTGCCTTGACAACAGAGGTGACATCATGAATTCCATGTCCTTTGGATTGAGAGTTCTATTCTTATCCAGAAAAAAAGGTCCAGTAACATAATCTACTATTTCAAGAGAAATAAGTTTCACAATAAAATCTACCAGTAATTATTATTGGACTTGCCTGGTAAAGTAAAGGTTTAATAAAGAAGAAATGTGTTGATTGTGAACCTGGTTTGTGTGGGCCTCCAGATGTTGCTTCTCCTCCAGTAACATCTGGACCTGTTGGTTGGCTGTGGACGGCTCAGACTGACTGGAAAACTAAACAACAAACATACAACAAACTTATTTCTCGGTTCTTGCGCTCCCCTGAAAAACCCAGTAACTTTCCGTTCCTTTTTTTCATGAACCTAGTCATGTAGCCATGACTCACTGTAGACACGTTGGGACAGAATCTGCCTCTACTATAAACCTTAGTAAACCCTCGTCATCAGTGTCCATCGTGGTGGCTGGTCCTGGACGGTCTGTTACCTGCTGCAGCATGAGGTCGCTCATCTCCAGCCTCTTGCGAAGCTCCTCCAGCTCCAGCCGCATGGCTCCGCTCTCCTGACCGCTCACCTTCAGCTGCTCCGACAGCTCTGAGCTCTGCTGCTGAGACTCCTCGCTCACACTGCTGCAGACACACACCAAGCACACCGTGACACAACACACCAATACACACCAAGCACACCGTGACACAACACACCAATACACACCTAGCACACCAAGTGGTGACGAGGCCAACACGCCTCTTTCATTCAGCAACACGTGATTTATTACCAGCTTTCTTCTTCAAAATCCATTAAGCCAATTAAGAAAATTCAACATTATACCGTTTATTCAGACCATGGAATAATGAAAATATCGCAGACTCAGCCCGACTGAAACGCATATGTTGTGTGATTTCATAATAATTCACAAACCACACCACCAATCGTCCACAAACATGAGCTGCAGCTCTTACGCCATAAGAGCTGCAGCTCTTACACACAGACAGTTCTTTGTGTAGAGAGCTGGTGACAGTGAAGGGGAGTTTGGCTCTACAGGGGCCTCCAGGTGATTGTCACTTGAACTAACGACACACAGAAGACTACAGAGGAAGTTCCTGCACAGGCCTGTGTTCAGACAATGCTGTATGTTTGGCAAAGGGGCAGAGAACCCTTTGCTTAAGCGCCACGTATTCAGTCTATGTAAACAGGCTTAAACAGGACCAATGGTGCAGCTACAACATGAAGAAAAGCAATGGCCTTGAATAGGAAACTATTAGACAGACAGAGATGTAGAATAATTACAATGCAGCTACAAGCAGACATTACCCGGCAACTTAATCACAGAAAGCTAGCGGAGAAATTACCCCCAAACATAAAGCAAAACATGGTGGCAGTTAGCATGTAGTATCATTCATTTGTTGCTAAATAGTGGGTTTTGTCCAAAATACAGCATATTGTAATTATGTCTTTTTTCAGTGGGGAAGTGCTGGCCACAGACATTTGACAAAGAAAACACTGTTTTGAGCTTCAAAACTACTTTCATACTTTGAATTTCAGTTTGATTTAATTGATGTAGTTTGTTGAAAGAGCAGAGGGAATGGAGTGTTATATTATAAAGCTTGTCAAAGTGACACTTGTAATGTGGCACTCCTATCAAAACAGGATCTATTGCCTCATGTTGTGCAAGTGATTAAGTGACTTACTTCAGTCTGTACACCTCCAGTCTCAAGCTGTCTCTCTCCTTCTCAAGATCCTTGTTGTGCTACACACAAAGAAAACTGTTATTAAAAATAAGTGTAGAAAAATAAAAACACAATTTCCCACAATCCTATATCCGATGTTTTTGAAGGACGTTGGCCACCCTAGGTTCAGCTGTAACAATCTTCCACAGTTCTGTTATTTACAAGCCCTTTAGCAGAGGCTTCTTCTACCCAAGAGACCTGGACAGTGCATTCAGACACATCTTCTACACATGCCCAATAAGGAAATTAGAATGGTGAGATACCACACGTCACAGCCCTATCAGACACGTCAGTAAGGAGCAGGTAGGGGCACTTTCCTCAGGTAATCTGCCCACACACGGCTGTATTGCATGGGAGTGCGTGTTACCTTTTCAAACTGTTTCTGCTGTGTGGAGACGGACGACAGCGTTCGCTCCAACTCAGCCATCCTCTGCTTGGTGCTTTGGAGACGGTTACTAAGCTCTTCTGCCTCCCCTGGAGAAATAAGTAGACACACACACACACACACACACACACACACACACACACACACACACACACACACACACACACACACACACTTTCAAAAACATCGTATTTGCCCAAATGCTAAATAAAATAAATATAATCCTCACACACCTGCTTTCTGTCGCGCAGCCTGTTGTGTATATTGGAGTGCAGTCTGCAGCTCAGATTTTTCTGATACCAGGATACCAATGGTCTGAATGTGAACCTGGAGAGAGATATCAAGACATCATGTCCATCATGTTAACGGTTTCATTACGGAGATATTCTACCAAAGACAAACTCAATTGCGCGTGTGGAGGAAGCTTTCAGAAGGGGATTTTAATCAGTGTATTCCTACAGTGGCCAGTCTACATGATTTTGATTTTAAACCTTTAGACCCTTTTTTACAGTTTACTACTGCTGGTCAAGTTTGTGTTTCTCGTGTTAAACTTCAAGACCAAAGCCAGCTCGTTCAGAACTACCTGCAGTTGTTCACGCATGGCTCCTTGTTCCTTCAAAGACCTCTGCTCAAACTCCTTTCTCTCCTGAGGAACACAGAGGAACACACAGTGAATTTATATTTAAAGACCTCTGCTCAAACTTCTTTCTCTCCTGAGGAACACAGAGGAACACACAGTGAATTTATATTTCAAGACCTCTGCTCAAACTCCTTTCTCTCCTGAGGAACACAGAGGAACACACAGTGAATTTATATTTCAAGACCTCTGCTCAAACTCCTTTCTCTCCTGAGGAACACACAGTGAATTTATATTTCAAGACCTCTGCTAAAACTATTTTTCTCTGCAGAGTAACACAGCGTGAATTTATCAATCAGAGAAGTGAAGGAACGAGATATAAACAAAAATAGACCCACATAGTTCTTTTGTTTTTACCTTTTGTAGTTGCTCTGTGAGACCCTGAGATTGCTGGGCCTGTAAGAAGAGTGGAATAAACCCGATCAAAATGGATCTTATAGCCACCAATGTGGTTAATAGAGAACTGCACCAGATTTGCTCAAAGGTTCATTGCACTGAGATTTAGATGTTGCAAAGCATCGAGAGAATGTTTTGGGTTCTGAGTTGTTAGTCTGTTGGTTTGCAAAGATGACAACAACAACAAAAAGGACAATGCTTGCAAAAAGAACACCTACTAATGTATTGTGCTTATTTGATATTATCTGCATGTATGAGACACAAAAACAAGATGAACGGTAGAAAACATGATGATCTTGCCGTTAAGGGTTTCAACCAAACACACAGCTTCTTACCAGCTGTTCTAGCTGTGTATTGAGCTCAGAGTTTGTGAGATGACTGGAGTCCAGGGCGGTGGCCAGCTCCTGGTTACGACTCTATCACAAGCATTCAGCAGCAAGATGGAAACATAGCAAAACATAAATCATAATAAGGTGAAATCACACCGCACACACACGTGTAAAAAAGAAAGTGACCTTCACATCACAAGAATAGGAACACTGAATAAATGAAAAAATATTTTGCTGCCATTGCCAGATAAGTGATACTCCCAATATCTATTTTCCATGTATGAAGATGTTGAATGGGTTTGAGTCAGACGCTCAAGACAAAGCTTTGAGTACATGTTCAAATCGGAGAATGATCATGGAAGTGTAACACCAGACATACAGGATGATGCTGTCCATCCGTCATCAATGCATAAATAAGAAGAACAGAGCAGGATATATATAGCTTGTCCATGAAAGGTCATAGGTGAGCAGAAGAGAACAATGTCCATGTCGGCTCACAGATTTGTAAATTGGGAGGAGAATGGAGATTATCTGCTGCTAAACTCCATTCACAAAGCAGACAAAGGAGCATTATCACTACAAACAAGAAGACCTGTACAATGTTTTCCACAAATATATAAAATGTCAATTTTAAAGTTTGCTGTATACATTTACTCTGCGTACAAGAGGCTAAGATCCTAGACTGAAGTATTTTGTTGGCTGAATGAATGATAGACTTTTTGCCTGAAGGTATATCGGAGGATCATTGAAAATGCTGACAGGTAAACGTACCTCCAGTTCCTTCTCATTGACAGGCGAAGGGGAACAGTCTCCATTTACACACGCTGTGGATGACTGAAATGATGGAAGAGCAAAGACACAAATACTTTAGATGTCTAATTCAGTCGAGTATTAACATTTGACAATCTACAGGAAAATACACAGATGATCCTGAAATCAATACAAGGCAAAATAAAATAAAAAAACAAAGCACAGATGAACAAATCCTTCTCCAGAACACCCATGTTTCGGTAGTAACGCATTAAGGTCGTTTCAATTAACCTCATTATGCTTTTAATTGAAATACAGCTACTGGAATAAATGTGTTGGTTTTAAAAATATCATCTGTGCATGGCTGATTTCACATGAAGCATGCAGTAACGTGCAAAAAGTCACAAAGTTCATGTCAACAGTGTCAGAGAGAGAGGGAGCGCGAGAGAGAGAGAGAGAAAGAAGCTGAGTGTTTGGATGCCCTACCTCAGACACAAGACCATTCAGCTGTTGTGAGAGCTGTCGTAGGCTTTCTGTGGAGGACAATGGCCTGAAATAGACAGAAAAGAATTAACATTCAAATGCCATTTAAAAGCTGCTGCTGTGTTAAATGTATTCCATATGTTTCCTCGCTTTACCTTACAATCAAGATGGACGGCTACATACTACGTGCGGTTTTGAGACACTCTAATGATACGATATCAAAAATGGATGACAAATAATAATAGAATTGTGATGATGTACTAAACCTCATGGAGATGTACTAAAATACTAAAATCTCCGAAAATAAAAGTTTGAAGAGCATTCCCCTGAAATCGTTACTTCACAATACAGCCATGTTATTGTGTCTTGACTGTGTTGTAAAAATATTAAACGGCAAATGAAGTGTCAAATGAACAGAAAACCCTGGTTCAAGGATGGCATTACGCTGTAGTTGGATGAGTTGCACTCTAACACCAGCGTCTGGGTTGTACACATGGCACTTATCAAGTAAATCTTACAGCGGTGAATCCTTCGAAGATGCAATGTGAAATATGTTAAGACATGGTTATGTTTGTTATCACAGGCAATGCCCATCCGAAGTCTGAAGTCACCTGTATCTTCAAACATATTATTTATAAATGTATTGTGTCGACATAAACATAGTAAGTGTAGTATGATGAAGACCACCTGAATGCTTGAAGGGAGTGTGAAGATCTGACCCACCTTTTTTCCATTCCGTTGCCATTGGTATCAGGATAACTCTGCAGGGGACAACATTAGCAGAGGGTTGACAGAAAATCCAATGTAAGAGGTTGACAACACTAATGTACACCAGATTAAACAGGTCTTCAGATGACGACAAGCATAATTAGCCACTGTATAAAATGAATGCACACAATGACTCATTACACTTTAGTCATACAGATGAGCTAGGTAATGAACTGGCAAATCCGTTACATCCTAAATGCATAACGAAGGATAACAGACGCTATAAAGAGAGTGATGGCCGGTCTGATCCCTTAATACACAAAGCCGTGGACAATGGCAGAGGTGCCATCAATAGTGATCAGACACAGTGATTAAGCCACAGACAAAGTACACACACACCTGCAGTTCATTGTGCCTGACAGACTCAGAGTTAGTAGTAATGGTGCTAGAGGGGTTAGAAACAGGCACGCTGTGACCAGGCTCCCCCTTTGGGTCCTCCAGTAGGTGGGGTACTGGAGACACTCTGGTGTCAGCCTCCGCATAGGCCTGAGATCACACACGCCCAGGCACAGGCAAACACACACGCAGATACAGACACGCATACACACACACACGCACACACACGCAGACACAGACACGCATACACACACACACACACACACACGCGTGCGCGAACATACACACACACAGACACAAACACACACCTTGTTATTATAGACAAACATCAGAAAATGCAGTGGTGTTGCAATGAACACCAAATAAATAAATATTATTACACATTGGTTCAGTGATTAAAATAGAATACATTAAAACTGGTCAAACAACTGTTTGAAGGAAAACTTTTTTTTATAAAGTTATATTCAAAACACAATCATGATCCCATTCCCACTGAGCAGATGCCTGCATTTAAAATTAACCTCTAACCCTGCAGATATCAGCCATGCAACACAACTGGCCGTCCCCCAACTTGTCAATCTCAAGCCTGAGGACACGGTTCCATTGGCTACACACATCTACTATCCAGCAGCTGAACTCTGAATGAATGGAGAGACTCACAGCACAAACGCATGTCAGTATCTAGAGTTTGGGCAAAATTTGATTCACATGCAACTGGAATTCAAAGAGCGGGAGGGTTGGGGCAGAGAGTAAAGAACAGCCAGAGAAAACACAGAAAGAACGCAGGTTAGAAAGAGAAAGAAGCTCACCTGACATTTGCCATAGGCAGGCAGGACTATTCCATTGCTCTGATGAAGAGCGTTTAGAATATTGTCAAACTAAAAGAGGGGGTGGGGAAGAGAAATAGGTGGAGGTGAAGGGTAGGGAAGAGAACGTAGTGAAGTACTGAGATAGAGGCAAGCAGACACAGATTCAAGGGGAAAGAAAGGGCTTAAGAGCTTCTAAGGGGGAGGGCAGTCACTACTGTTGTGTTCTACTACTGGGTTTTTTCCACTGATAACCGCCCATGGCCGTGCCTTCCTGGTTTCAGCTCTACATTTCCTGTACACATTTAAACTACATTTGCAGCGTAAACTGCGCTCTCTTTGATTTAAAAAGAGAAAGGACATCTGCTGAGGAAACAATAGTTTAGCAAAGAACCGTTATAATTATTGTATAATGTCATGTGGTTGCAAGGCCCATTCTGATTAGTAATCCAATTTGCACAGAGAGAGTGGAACACAAGTTCTGTAATTGCAGTCCTTTGCCATGTGTGCACAGTGCATTTTGATCTGTGCAACCCCATATTAAAACTAGACTTACAGGAACACAGAAAATATACAAAGCAGCAACACAATGTTTGCAGACAGGTATAGAAACTCAGGTAAAATCAGGTAGACGTTATCGACCATACAACACAGAGACTGGTATTGCAACATACGTTGTATGAAGTATTGCTGTCCGACGAAGGGGCATCGGTATGGTTCCCTCCCTTGACTTTTCTCTTCTTTTTGGCTCCTGCTCCACCACCTCCTGTTTCTTCTCCTCCTCCGCTGACAGGAGAGCTCTTCTGCTGAAACTCCTTCAGCTGATATAGGAGAGGTAGAGGCAAGAGAATGTGGCGCTAAGGGTTGATTTAAATATCAGAGAAGTTGCTTTGCACACTGTAGCTGTATTTGACAATTGACTGATTGATAAACTACTCAAGAAAGAAGGCATGCATGATCATTACTTGTTGATAAGAGCAACAAAAGTAAATTAACAAAGTATGTCAAGGGAATTCATGTATCACTTTTTAAATGAATGAATTCCAAAATTTAAGAACTAGAAGATTTATTCTTTATTTTCTTAATTATTGTATGATGCAGTTTGAAACAGCTGCCAACACACGGGGCTCCCACTGAATGACTAGTAGAAATGACAGCTCTTTACTAGTGGGACGCTAACGTGCTAGCCTATGAACACGACTACTCATTCGGGACAGGTTCAACACATTTGCTGACTAGATATTCAAAGTATCTGCAAGGCCCTTCTGCTTGCTGGACGGGCACAGGCCCAGCGTGAGTAAAGGGGGACCAGTGACAGATCAGGGTCTAGGGGTGTCAGCTGTCAAAACATTTATTCCCATCTTAATAACTTGGTTACATTGCCTCCCATGACTTATTCGTGCTGGTCTCAACACTCACAAAGAACACAGTCAAACACATACAGCAGCATGAGGGACAACATATCAGTATCATTCTTTAAAAATACAATAAAGTAGCGTCACGGGGCATTTTAGCCAGCCGATTAGCAGGCTGGCTAACGCTCATTAGTTCAGGCTAACTAGTACAGTTCAAGACTCGGGTTAGGATCTGGCTGTGAAAAACATCACGGCAAGACTCTGGATATGGCAAGCCGAACTATATATAGTGCGCAAACTGTTAATCTCACAAGTAATGCTATCGAGGCCCAAAACAATCACCGGTCTATCCTGCGGATTGGAAGCACAAAGGGAGGGAGAAAACGGGATGGGCGACAGCTAAGAGGTCGGGGGACGTGTAATGACAACACCCTTCCCCGACAATGAAAGAAACCGCAGACAACATAAACCCTCAGAACAGAGTAACCTGTAGTACATATCCCTCATATTATGTGCACTCAATTGTATTATAGTTTACCTTTTTCTTAGCCGCAGCGAGTTTAATCTGCCTGCTCTGGTCAGCCATCCTGTTCGACTGCTTGGCGAACCGAACCACGTCATCAACTTGGATTTGCTTGCAGTACTATTTCCGACCGCTAAGGGCACAAATACCGTCACTACCCTGGCTTGGAGGACTGGTTGTCACGTGTACCTTGTCCAGGTTGCTTGCAAGTTATGACACTGCAATGACACTTTAATATGAACAGGTGTGTGTGTGTGATGCATTGTATGTGTACAAGCCCAACCTTTGTTTGGTCTCTGAAGTAACGAAACAAGAACCCACTCACGCACTGGCAAACATCATTTTTTAGCAAAGTTGTTTATGTGCTTCCTTTTTCTATTTGCCTGCAGACAGAAGGGAAAAGGAAGTGTTGAGGGAACAGCGTTAATGCATCTTTGTGAGACAGGTTAATTTACAATTGGCTGGTTGAGGAAAAGTCCTCAAGCCTTTTACTGCTGGCCCAATGAACAGCCAGCTTACAGAAATGTGGGCCAATCAATGTCTCCGCTGTAGTACATGCAGTCCAATAAGAAACAGCCAGAGCTTAACACAATATCTTCCAGTTGTTATTATGTACACTCTCTTACATAACTTTATTTTAATTTATATTTTATTATATTTAATCATGTGCCACAAGGCATACTGTTAATGATGGAACTCTTCAGAAAATATGTTTTGAATGCATTTTCTTCTTTACTCGTCTTCTTTTTGTTGTTTCACAAAATAATAGGAAAATACTTGCATGCCAAGATGTAGTCATAAATAATGAAATAGTAAAGATATGTACCATAAATCACATGCTACTTGTTTCGTTCATTCTTATTTGTATTAGCACAGCTTTTGAGTTTTTCTTTCCATTGAGCTCTTACATATTGTACACAACTAGTGATGTTATTTTCCAGATTTCAAATTATGAATACATTGCTATTATTGGAATGTATACACAAACATTGCTGATCTATCCGTTCATCTAATTGTGAAGTAAAATGATTCCCACAACTACGAGCTATGGCCTGTTCTAACCGACACCAGATTTGAGAGCATGTCCAAAAAGTATCATACTGGCCAAAGAACCAACAATGAATCTAGTCCACCTTGACCTATTTAAGCATTTGAGATAGGCTATAGTTTTAAAGAAATACTTAATGTTGGAACCTGTACATTATAGCACAAAGTCCGATTTGTATGGTAGGCCTACTGGTTTTATATACAGAAATACTGTTTGAAACACTAAGCTACAATGGGTTATGGTATATATTCTTATTTGAAAAGTTCTAACGTTGTGTACTCTCTTCATAGAATATGTTAGATGTCAAATGGATAAGTGGGTGGATGGTTTCATGTCAGTGACGCTGTTTACCTGATGACATGTCTTGTAATTGAGTGGCATGCACACATCTTGTATGCGATGAGTCACTACTAGGCTGTCCTATGCCTGTTATGCTAAGTGAGCCAGGAAACGATATGACAATGAGCCATTTAATCTATAGTGCTCTCCTCCTAAGAAAAATTCAGTTCAACAAAATAATAATTTCCCCAGACCTACTCCAATCCATTGTACAAGCTGCCTTCAAGTCAAGAGCGTAGCGTACTTGACAGTCTGAGATAGCCTATCAGTAATGATACAGTAAGGCGTGACTAGTGACGTCGACTTGCCCACGCTTGTGCAAATCAGCGGCGGCCAGCGTACCATGCACCACCAATGGGAGCCTTCCAACGAGCAACCGTTCTGCCAATCACAGTCCTCCACGATGGGAACGAAGTAACGGGTTATATACGGGAGCCTCATTCATTCCTACACCATTTAACACAATCACAACGTGGAAATACATGAGCTAGAGACTCGCAACGCGACGCAATCAACGTACTTTCCATTACGTTCCGGATAGGATAGTCATTATTAGTAGTGAAGGTATGTATTAAAACATATTTCATATGCCGTATACTTTATTTTACGCTGTACTTTCATAGTTGTGATGTGGCTACTGGCTAGCTAAAGTCTAAGCTAATGATACAACTACAGCAGGCTGTTGGTTTGTATCCCGGCTCTTAGTGTGTCGTGGTGAACATGTGTTTTCAGTATTTAACGTTAGACTGGTATTTTGTAACGATCCTAAACTAAAAGCATACGTCGCTGGCTAATGCTTATAGCTATCCGGCGAATGACATTTAGCATTAATGTTAGCTTGGTGTTAATTCACTGGAGGGTTCCAGAACCAGTCGTCAACCCATTAATTCAAGGGTAGGGTCGACGACTCAATTACCAATGGCCTACAGCAATACACGTATCCTCGGATCATCACATGCAGCGTTTCTGTAACTTCTCTCTACCCCCCCTCTACAGATTACAGAATACAAGGAAAATGAAGCTGATGCTGTGCATAGCATTGCTGGTGGTCGGCACCGTGTTTGCCGATGACGACGACAAAAGGGAAAGCGTCGGAACCGTGGTTGGGATCGACCTGGGGACCACCTACTCTTGGTAAGAGGAAACGATGACTCCAGCCGAGGAAAAAAAAAATCGCAGTAAAGTCACCCGGAAGTAATCACAATTTACTAAATTTGAACGAACATTCCCTTTTTCTTTTTTTAGTGTTGGAGTTTTCAAGAACGGCCGTGTGGAAATCATCGCCAACGACCAGGGAAACCGCATCACTCCATCCTATGTGGCCTTCACCGCTGAGGGAGAGCGTCTCATCGGTGATGCTGCCAAGAACCAGCTGACCTCTAACCCTGAGAACACGGTGTTCGATGCCAAGAGATTGATCGGCCGCGCCTGGGCAGACTCTTCCGTCCAGCAGGACGTCAAGTACCTGCCATTCAAAGTAAGTTCTTTTAAAATTATTAGTTGTGTGCCACACCTTACTGACATTCAAATCTTGCATGTCAATGTTACGCCGTGTGGGAAATGTCAGATGTTTTGAAGGCATAGTCACTAAGTGGCTGTATTTATTCTGTTCTTCAGGTTGTGGAGAAGAAGACCAAGCCCCATATCCAGGTGGACATCGGCGGCGGCCAGATGAAGACTTTCGCCCCTGAGGAGATCTCTGCCATGGTTCTGACCAAAATGAAGGAGACTGCTGAAGCCTACCTGGGCAAGAAGGTATGTAAACAAAAGAAATGGTTTTGCATAGCAATGCATAAACATTGACAGTGCTGCGTGTCTTTTTAATTTTTTAATGCACTTGCTGTATTTAAAATATGTATGCTTGTCTCCATAGGTCACTCATGCTGTGGTCACAGTCCCCGCCTACTTCAACGACGCCCAGCGCCAAGCCACTAAGGATGCTGGGATCATTGCCGGTCTTAATGTCATGAGGATCATTAATGAGCCGTAAGTATCACAAAATAAAAAAAGATAGTAAATAAGTAATCGTTAGTCAGTATGAAAGTTAAATGTAATATTTTCGTTCTCTCCAGAACCGCTGCCGCCATCGCTTATGGCCTGGACAAGAAGGACGGCGAGAAGAACATCCTGGTGTTCGATCTCGGCGGGGGCACGTTCGACGTCTCCCTGCTCACCATCGACAACGGCGTTTTTGAGGTGGTGGCCACCAACGGCGACACCCATCTCGGAGGCGAGGACTTCGACCAGCGCGTCATGGAGTACTTCATCAAGCTGTACAAGAAGAAGACGGGCAAGGACGTGCGCAAGGACAACCGCGCGGTGCAGAAGCTGCGTCGCGAGGTGGAGAAGGCCAAGAGGACCCTGTCTGCTCAGCACCAGGCCCGCATTGAGATCGAGTCCTTCTTCGAGGGAGAGGACTTCTCAGAGACCCTGACCCGCGCCAAGTTTGAGGAGCTCAACATGGTAAGCATGTCATTTAAGACGACAACTTAACTTCCTGAATCTTGTTGGCTACAACCCACCTTAAAACACGTATGAGTGAGATGATGCTAATTCATATGGTGTATTTTCTTTTCCCAGGATCTGTTCCGGTCCACCATGAAGCCCGTGCAGAAGGTCATTGACGACTCTGACCTGAAGAAAACCGACATCGATGAGATCGTCCTGGTCGGAGGCTCCACCCGCATCCCCAAGATCCAGCAGCTGGTGAAGGAGTTCTTCAACGGCAAGGAGCCCTCCAGGGGCATCCACCCCGACGAGGCCGTGGCCTACGGAGCCGCCGTCCAGGCCGGAGTGCTGTCCGGAGAGGAGGACACCGGTAGGTCCCCTGACACCATGTCCTTGATCCCGTTCAGCCATGACACGACACCACCAGTCGTGGTTACCTAACCGTTCGTTCCTGTGTTCTTCAGGTGACCTGGTTCTGCTTGACGTGTGCCCCCTGACACTGGGAATTGAGACCGTGGGAGGAGTCATGACCAAGCTGATCCCCAGGAACACTGTGGTGCCCACCAAGAAGTCCCAGATCTTCTCCACCGCCTCAGACAACCAACCCACCGTCACCATCAAGGTCTATGAAGGTGAGATGAGGCGTTTCAACCTCCCAAAAGAATTCTTAGTCAAACGTTGACTCACTGGTCTCTTTGTGACCATTATTAAAAGGGATGACGTGTCTCATTGAAAACCCTCCTCTCAGGCGAGCGTCCCCTGACCAAAGACAACCACCTCCTGGGCACCTTCGACCTGACCGGAATCCCCCCGGCGCCCCGTGGCGTGCCGCAGATCGAGGTGACCTTCGAGATCGACGTGAACGGCATCCTGCGTGTGACGGCCGAGGACAAGGGCACGGGCAACAAGAACAAGATCACCATCACCAACGACCAGAACCGGCTGACGCCAGAGGACATCGAGCGCATGGTCAACGACGCTGAGCGCTTCGCCGACGAGGACAAGAAGCTGAAGGAGCGCATCGACGCCCGCAACGAGCTGGAGAGCTACGCCTACTCCCTGAAGAACCAGATAGGCGACAAGGAGAAGCTGGGCGGCAAGCTGTCGGACGAGGACAAGGAGACCATCGAGAAGGCCGTGGAGGAGAAGATCGAGTGGATGGAGTCTCACCAGGACTCGGACCTGGAGGAGTTCCAGGCCAAGAAGAAGGAGCTGGAGGAGATCGTGCAGCCCATCATCAGCAAGCTGTACGGCAGCGCCGGCGCACCGCCACCAGAGGGCGCCGAGCCCGAGCCCGACCAGGAGGACAAGGACGAGTTGTAGGGGGCGTTTCGTCGTTCTGCTGTTCTGTCACCCCTTGCCTCTCTGGTAGTGGCGCCAAGATGTACATAATGGACAAACCGGACTCAAATGGTGTGAGGAATGTTGGCTAAGGGGTAGAGATTTACAAAGCGACCATGTGAAAGCTTTTTGAAAAGACATTTTGGAATCCATTGCATTGTGTGAGAGGGGTGTTCCCTTCGCCGCAGGGCGGAGATATGTCGGCCTGGATTCGAGGCATGCTACTGCTGTTCTCAGGCAGTCCTGAAAGGGTTCTTTAGGAGGGGAGGGGCTTAGTTGGGGTGGGTGTGCTTCTGTGGGTTTAAGGCCTCAACACTCAGGCATTGTTAACAAGTTATTTATTGAATCTGGTCATTGTAGAAACGCCTTTCTACTGGAAAGACATTGAAATAAATGTTTGATACAATGTTGATGCCTTTTCCTCACAACATCTATATGTTGGTGTTGAACTCTACGTCTTTACAATTTCTCTGGGGATTTATTTTCCAATCTGCAAAAGTAAATTGAGTTGTAACAACGGTGTCATTGTTGTGTGTAATAAACCGTGATTGCAGGTTGTGCAACCATTTCAGTAACCGTATTGAATGAAATTAAACATTTTTTAATACAACACAAATGACACGCATTATTTGGCCGAACACGATGGCGTCACGCCAACGTGGTCACAACACAGTCGCTGTGGAGGACTCCAGTGGTGTCCATCCCTCCAAATACAAACGCAAGCTGTTTGGTCTCGTCAGTCGACGCGCTCCATGGCACAACACACATGGAGTGGTCCAAACGGTTCGGAGGAAGATCCCCTGCAAAATTCATCAGCACCCATCGCCTTTTATCTGTAGAACAAAAACAGGAGCAAAATGACAAATGGGTTTTTCTAAAGTAAAAGCCTGAGTAATGGTACATTTAGTACTGTTTCTCCAATGACACTTCTAAGAACAAGCAAAGCTAATGATCAATATTGGAGCGTCTACAAAAGATTGCCCAGTTTCTGAAACCACTGGACAGATGCTACTAAATAGATTGGAAGGAACCGGGTTTATGTTTGTACATTTTGTGACAAGATATTTGCTTCTAGGAGTACATCCCAAAATGGAAGTTACTTTACCAGTATTAAACTTGTACATGGAGTTACTGGCTCCCTCTGGAGTCATCCCTCCAAAGATATAAATGGTATTTCCCAGTGCCACGGCCGAGTGGGCAGCCACTCCAGCTGGGATATCTCCTTTGGTTTGTACCTTTTCCCAAGTCATGTTACCTGTAAACACAAGTTAGCCTATTAGCGATTCATTAGCAGGCATTTTCATTCAATCAAAGCGACTTACAGCAAACTCATGGACACATGCCATTGAGGAGCAGGTAGTGGTAAGGGCATCTTGCTCAAGGCTACAGGTAAGCTGCAGACCCTGGGAATCGAACCCAGTACCTTTCGGCTGGGAGTCGACCACCCTGGTCAGTGAAAACGAGAATCTTTTAGTTCCAAGAAGACAGTTTGTGTCTTACTTGTGTCCAGTGAGAACATGTCACTGTAGAATTTGTCTCCAGCCATTCCTCCATGGATGTACAACCTGGAACCCACTGCTATGATGACCTGACCATGCCTTGCTGATGGGTGTGTACCCGCTGTTTCAGGCTGGGACCAGGAAGAAGACACTGAAAATATCAACAAACCCATATCAACACAGGGACAGCTGCAGTCTCTTATTCTTTAGCAGTGTATTAACCCGTTTATTCATTGCCTTTGGATACATGAAGATATTTTCAGCTTCAACTGGAAACCCCCACCTTAAAAAAATTGAATATAATGAATAAATGTACACTTTTACTGCCATTATTGACGTCTCCTTTCTTGCTGTTTGTGTGCAGTGTGGATTTATAACGGGGGAACGGGTTATTTTTGTCATTCTATATGATATAACACCTTGGAATATTAACAATTCTTATGGATTTCAATATGGACATTTTGTGACATGTTTCTGCCACATAAAACCATTAGGGGGTCAAAACAGAAGTGAGTGAGTGTGTGTGTGTGTGTGTGTGTGTGTGTGTGTGTGTGTGTGTGTGTGTGTGTGTGTGTGTGTGTGTGTGTGTGTGTGTGTGTGTGTGTGTGTGTGTGTGTGTGTGTGTGTGTGTGTGTGTGTGTGGGGGGGGGGGGGGGGGGGGTGAATGTATGTCGTTAGCCTTGAAATGGAAGGGGTATGGGCGACTATCTGGTAGGTTGGGTGGCTGGTTCGTCAGGTTGGTACAAAAGGTGGAGCAACACCGTTCTCTTGTGTCCTATGGCTTCTACAGGGGTTCACAAACCATTAGTACATCACATTTATTTAGCTGACTTTTATCCAAAGCGGCTTACAATAAGTGGATTCAACCATGAAGATACAACCCAGAAATGGCAAGGCTCATGCGAGTACATCAAATTAAGCAAATAAGCAAAATGTGCTACATTAGCAGTGGCGTTCTTAAGCGTGGGTGTCTTTATCGTTGAACTCAAACACCAACCTGTATCAAACACGTGGAGTTTGGGGTCAGAGACTGGGGCGGCCCCCGCTTCCCCACCAGAGAAGACATACAGCTTGTCCCCGATCATCGCCGAGCTGGTGTGATATGTCCTGGGACTTGGTGGTTTGCCGTTCACAGACACAGTCCTCCAGTGTTCACCGCTGCCTGCAGAGCAGTGACAATCAGTTGGCAGCACACCTTTACACATACAAGGCATTTGACTCCAAGCTCCAGTTACTTTCACTGTACAGGCAACACAAAACAACACTATTCAACTACAAGAATAACAATCCAAAATAATTGAGATGAAAAAGTATTTTTTTTATACACAGATCTAATGAGATATGACAATGAATATTTACTACATATATTAGCACTGCTGCTATATTAGCAACTAACATAGATCCCTGTAGCCTTGAAGTCAGCGTCTACATGACAGAATATGTTTCAGAGAACATTTAAACTGGGGTTTGCATAGTGTACCTATATTCAGATTTGAAACAGAGCCTTCACCTGTCAGCTGAAGGCTCTGGATGCAGTTGCGGTTGCCGTTGGGCTGTGCCCCTCCGAACACCCACACACTCTGGGGGAGGGTCTCTGGTACGAAGGTACAGTGCTCATACCTGGCCTTCAGACCCCCCCACTCGGAAACGTCCCACTCATGCCGATCTGTTGATCAACATGAGAGACGAGGGAGGGGGGGTTGTCTACAGATGACTTTAATGATCATAGCGATATTACAAAACTTACTGGACTATGGAATACAATACAAAGTCACATACAAGTCAAAATATGCAACATACTTTTCATGTTTCTAATGAAAGATATGTTGCTGGTAATATATTATAATATGGCATAATAGCTTAATTGCAACACTATTTTACATCATTACCATTTTCCAATGTGTGAATCTGATTTATTGCATTTACATGACTCAGAGAGGGAAAGGAAATATACATGTGTGTTGCTATTAAAGCACATTAGATGGCTTAAACATGAAATGAACTTTATAGAAAGACATAGTTGCTTTGTTCCTGGATTACCTAGATTTATGACATGTGATTGTGAGAAGCTTCCGTTGGGGTTAGCTCCTCCGACGATGAGGATCTTCCCCTTGGAGCCGTCCTCAGAGCCAGGCAGGTAGGTGCAGGTGTGTCCAACAGTAACACCTGGGCCACCACCTGTGGGTATCAGAGAATACCTGCGGAAAGCAACACGACAGGTAGCACTTTCAGCAGAAGCGAGCTTAGGTAGTTACAATGCAACACCAGAGATGTGTGGTGGAGGCGGTGAATTACTTTACCATAATCCTTCTTTTGGCTTGTCGACAGGCTCAAGGACTGGGATACATTCCATAGCTGGAAAGGTGTGTTGCATTCAATTTGTTATCACATGGGTGTGTATTTGAACAAACACTTTGATATGACACACAATGATATGACTCTATCCCAAGTGAGATGAAGACAGATGAAACGTGAGCTGGTTTAGCCTGATTCTAAAGGATCCTTGTCTTATGGTATGCTGTCAACAGTGCAACAACTCAATGGAATGAAGGTTTACAGTACAATGGATGATATTAGGTATTTCTGCGGCTACAACAACTAACGGACTAATGGACGCATTAGATATTCTCAAATTGAGGATAGAGCCATGCCAATCTAGTCTAAGTAGTAAGATCATACCATCTATAGAAAGAGAGGTGTCCTCCACCTTCTTTAGCTTGAGTCGCTGTTCTTTAGGATTAGTTATCTAGCAGAATGAAAAGCTCAGGACAACCTCAAGCATCTCTAGTGAAGCATGTTCAGCTTTCCAGAGTGTTCACTTAGTAAACGCCGTACTGTTATTCATCATTAAATGATCGCTTTCCGTTGACTTTACGCCATGGTTTCCGCACATGCGCACATTGACTGTCCTAGCCCGACGTCAAACCCCAAACCAACGTGTCGTCATCAGGACGTTGTCACGTGACCAGCGCTCTGCTGAGGCCCCGCGTGCTGTGGTTTATGCATCCACTGTGAGAATGCTTTAATAGAAAATAGAAAGCTTTCACCTGACTAAATACATTGGAAATGATTATCACCTGCTAATACAGTCGGCGTAAACATTTGAACCTGAATGAGTAGATATATTTCATAGAAAAAAATCATAATAAATATCGATTCAAATGTCAGAATCAATCATCATTTTTTTTATTATGTTAATCGAGTAGAAAGGCCAACAGCAGACTGAAATGCGCCATCTTGTGGATTTCAGTAGATTTTGCAGGACTTTCTGTCAGACATGAGTGGCGTTATATGATGGTAAATGCTGGTAAAAATGTATTATCATACAATGGCAATTAATGAGAGAAGGGTGGTGTTTATTGTTGCTCATGTGGAACCTGGTATTACGAAGATTAGTCAATGAAATCAGAATCAGAATCATAAAAGCTTTATTGCCAAGTACGCTTTTTAAACATACAAGGAATTTGTCGTGGTGAAGTAGGTGCACGTCACGTTCTCGTTCACGGTCACGAAATGACCTGTCAACTGCTATTTTTCTTCATTAGAGATACCTAGGGCATTGAGAATCAACCCACAATGAAGATAAAGGTAAAGGTTTGGGGATCTTGAAAGAGGAGCAAGTACAACATTAAGCTTGGATTACATGATTAAACTATAACTTAGTAAACTGCAGCAAAGTTATGACACATAACCACTAGAGGGAGCCATATCTATTCTTATGTACTAATATATTAGATATGGTATTAGGCTACTGTAAACCGAATAGAATAAAAGTCATTATGTAAATGTTTATAGTAAATCTATTAGCATTTTCGAATGTGTGTATTTGCAGATAGGATTCAGAGAGAGAGAGAGAGAAAGGGAAACATTTATAAAGAGAAAAACAGAAAGTAGAAAGAGATACAGAAATAAAGAAAAGGGTTAGACAGGGAGAGACCGAGAGAGAGAGAGAGAGAGTGATGAAGAAAAAACCATATGAAGGCATACATTATGGAGTACATTTAAATGCTATCAGTCAGATCTCATTACAACATTACTCATTATCAAGAGGAGGCATAGTGAAGATATGGCATTTGTGATCTCTCTCCCCACAAATGTACCCCTTGGCTTTAGCTTGTCTTTAATGTTTGTTCACACAGTAGATGAAATGTGGCCATAAACCCCAGGCTTCTATCCTGAGTATCATACCACTTAGAGTCAGGCCTACATTGTGAGTTCTTCTCGGTCCTAAACTGTCCGTTTGTGGCATTCTCTGACAGCACAGTATGCCGTTTAACAGCTTCCAGTTATATAATTGGGTCTTTCCCTGCACTCATCCACAAAACGTGTGTTCATCTAATGTAAAAGCCCATGCAGCCCTCTCTAAATATAAAGGGGATGAACCAACAATACTCTACACTCTGTGCTTCGTTGTACTCACACATTCTCCCTTTTGGTTTGATTAGATAATAATAAATAATTCTGGAAACTCAAACCACAAACCATATGTTCCATTTTTATATTTTTAACCTCCACTTGACTTTTCTATTTGGCCTCTGCATGTGTTGGTCTAAACCCTGGTATTATCTGTGGTCACTTCCTTATTACATTGATACTGATCTCATAAGGAGTTCTTATCCTGTCTTTACTGTCTTTTCTGCTCATTCAGATGGAAACATTCCTCTTTCAAGGCACTTTTCATTTTCTGACATTCCCCACTCTTTTCCACTTACAGCAAGCACAAACGGTAAAAAGTAGCCCTGATCTCATTCTTTCCCTAATTCTGTGGATCGTTCCCTTAAATTGAGCATTTGAGACTCCATTATGTTGTCAATCATCAATTTTGAATGCATATTTTATTTTATTCTGTTATTCTCATTTTTCTCTCTAAATTAGGACTTGTTTAGGACTAGATGGATTAATGACTGTTAATGCAAACATTTACCATAGTCATTTTTATCCAAAGCAACTTGCATTGATTTCAGGTAGTTGTTTGGCACCTTTCTTTAGTAATTATTGTCGCATTTCCTTAGCAATACTTTAGCACTACTTTGTATTGTATTGTATTATATCTTGTATCTCTTCTTTGACTGCTGCTGTGCTGTAACACAAGAATTTCCCCTCCGGGGGATTAATGAAGTGTAATCTAATCTAATCTAATCTAATCTAATCTAATTTCTGTAGAATGCCTACAGGCAGACATTAGGGTTCAAACCCAGTACCTTAGGAGTCAGTCTAACTCACTACAACCTACCTTATACATTGTATATACACTCTGATTATCAAAGTACACACACACACACACACACACACACACACACACACACACACACACACACACACACACACACACACACACACACACACACACACACACACACACACACACACACACACACACACACACACAGTGTTCACAGTGTCTGACTGTAGTTCAGTAAAAAGTATGTCACCGACACCCAGTGTGACAATTGTGTTTTTCTTCAAATCCAGTGCCTCAGGGTAAATCTTTTCATCCCTTACATAAAGAGTTGAGGCGTGTGCATCGGCTGGAATGTCTTTAATCAAGATTATCCACAGGGGTTGGCCCCGTGGCTGTCATGTTGTACAAAACCCGGGGTCAATATCAGGTTACCGGTATATCTACCCTCTGCCTGCTGGGCTAGCTGTCATGGGCGAATGGGACGTAGCCATGTCGCGTTTTGCCCAGAGGTGTGATAAGCATGGTATAAAGTAATCTGGATTTTCACACATGTAATCAAACGAGTGATTTTTAATCTCTGAGACGATTTAGAAATGTAAAATGAAATGAAACTGACCTATATATTATGTTTGTCATGAAACACACAGACCAACGAATCCTCATGATCTGACTTTGTTCGTTTGTTGTTTAGTGTTCGTTCTCCCCCTGTCCACCAGATGTCCAATCACGTCATTCCCCTCACCTGTGCGTCCTTGTTAATCTTCCCACCTGCATCTTATTCCCTCATCACTGTCTCCACATATAAACTTGTTCACTTTTGTTCTCCTGGTCGGTTCGTGTTGTGTCTCTTGCTTCTTGGTTTTCCCAATTTAATTGTTTTTTTCTGCCTGTTCACGGAACAGATGTTTAGTTTCTTTATTAAAAACCATTTTGTTACTTTTCCTGAGTCCCAGTCTGCATTTGGATCTATCCCTCTTTGTTCCTGCTGCCCTGCCAGCACCCCACTGTGACACACACACACACACACACACACACACACACACACACACACACACACACACACACACACACACACACACACACACACACACACACACACACACACACACACACACACACACACACACACACACACACACACAGAGCATCAGGTTTCACACCTCTATACCTGTGGCTTCCCTTGCATCTAACACGTTATCTGTCCCATAGTTTGTACCGGTCAGGGATGTCCTGCCACAGAGTTCACCTGCGGAGACCCTCCTGCAGCCCCCCTGGAGCCTCCTCCTTCCTTATCAACACTCATGGTGAGGGCTCTTTCATTCATAATATTTATGTTCATATGCCGATGATCTTATCCAACTTGCTTTACAATACCACTACATTCTTAGCATCTAATAATCGCATTTTTTTGAATAAAAGTTATTGTTTTTTACAAATAAAAAATTAAAGATCTATCTTTATATAAAATGTAGTCCTCTTATGTAATCTAAGGGGTAGAGTACTCACTGCCATGGATAGAGGGTTGATGTGGTCACCCATGAATAAGAATGATGCACTGTATACTGATCTTATTTTTGTTTACATTCTAACATATTAATAACTGAATAGCGATATTTTGTCCCCAGCCTATGGATACACAATCCTCATTTCAGTTCTCAGTTCGTACCACTTGAGTATTTTTTATAATGTTATCTTTATAATTCCCCTACTCTCTGCTTGTCTTGTTCATCAATATAGCTATTGTAGAACACTTATACCTAGATGAGAGGCTAAAAGAATGTACGAGATAAGCTAGCTGTCTCACCCACCTCCAGTGGGTGAGACAGCAGCAGTCATATCGCTTACAGGGACAAGTGGGCTGTGATGTAGCAACAAGTCATTTGGGCTGGTAATGGGGATTGCTCTCCGGTGACTACCTGAATCATTTATGGAGGGCCTTTGCCAGATGAGAGAAAGACTGACCTTTTTATTTGCATGAGACTAATCCCTTGTCATCCTGTTTACGGTTGCCACCGGTGATGAATATGGATGGGGCAATATTTATATACGGGTGGGGTAGAGATTAAAATTTAATATTTTGCCTGTGTGGGTTGGGTGCTGACCTGTCAACAGGAAATCAATGGGAGATTATCACAGTTATGTTTTGTATATTTTGACAGCAATTCAAAGTGAAATCCTCAAAGATTCTATGACATTCTATGAATCGATGTCTACGAATAAGAATAAAACATGAAAATAAAGCTTTGCTTTGGAAAGACGTCTCGAGTCGTTTGCCACGAGGAATGCTTTTACGGCTTGAACTTTTAGATTGTATTAGTATTTGCCCATTCTCTATGGAGTTACAGCAGTCACTGTCATTTGGAGCAGATGTGTGCCTTGACACATGAAAAGTCACAGAAAAAAAGAATAGTCACAGAATAGTTTATTTGGCATTCAAATGATGTTCACCAGGGATTAGCCTATTTAAAAACGGTGATTCATCAGACATTTTCTGCATCATGTCCCCTAATCTGGTGGCAGACAGAAAGTAGCTCCAGAGAGCGGTGCCATCAGCATAGCAGTGGAAAGAGAAGGGTTAGGGTTCCAGTTCTTCATAACAGAGCCCCAGCAACAACCATCTGAGATGTAGGCATTTGAACAAATAACAACCCGACATTATTCTTATTGTGAGCCAAGAGTAAGCAGCAATGTTCCCTTTGTTAGTCTACAGCATGACACTTATAAATGTTCATGTCCTCCCATATTAAATTAAAACTAAATATCTGGTGCAGTTTAACCAGAAACTTTAGACCAGCATGGGAAGAAGTAGTCACACGCAGTACATTCGATTGGACCTCCCTTATTAGATGTTTTGAGGATTGTTTCTTTGTTTTGCCGCTGCAGCACAATATCATCTATCGCATCAGCGGTTTTGGTTTGCCCGGTGGGAAAGGAATTGAAAAACACCGTCCTGACTTCGATCTACCGCCGTCGACAGGGCTAGCATACGGCATGCCAAGAAGTTCTATGTGGGAACTACAAACATCCAATGTACCCAAGCTCCGTGGCATGAAGTGCTGTGAACCTTATCTCACCAGTCCAGGCCCAAGGTCTGGGCATTCCCCTGTGAGGGCCCGAGGACACTACAGTGTTAATAGTGGGCTGTGTCAACAGTGTAATAGAGGAGACTGAGATGCTCAGGGAGACTAGGAAAGAACGAGAGAAGGAAAGAAATGGGACAGAGCCGAGACAGGCCGCGGTATACCCAGATCTTATGGAGAACGTAAAGATCGCAGCATGTAGAGACACACACACACTCACTCACATCCACACACACACACACACACACACAAACACACACACGTACACACACACACACACACACACACACACACACACACACACACACACACACACACACACACACACACACACACGTACATACACACACACACACACACACACACACACACACACACACACACACACACACACACATTATCAAGGAGTCTTATTGTAATATTGTTTATCTTACTGTCATACCATGTCTTTGTTTTCACACAGGTCAGCTAAAGTTGTCATCCCAAGTCATCCCAGGAGATGGACTGCTTCATGTGAGTGGTAAGTATTGGTGTGTTTTTTACTAGTTTTATTAAACATTGAATTGCATCCAAAAACACATACACATACACACTAAATCCTATCCTAAATGAATCCTCCTTTATTTTGACAATATAGACAATATCAACTTTAACTAATACAGACCCAATATTTTAAACAAATGTACATATAAACATATAGAAGTATGTCTACATAAACTACGGATAAATATAGATAAACTATAGATAAACATAAGCTATGTAATATAAATATAAAAATATAGATATATTCTATAAAATAATTAACAGAATACATAACGACACACATACATAACCATAAAATGCATCTATTTTGAAAAGCAGGAAAAGGCTATGAGGCAAAAGAAGCGGTGACAGTTACCTAGGAAGATGCTTTGCTATTCTTCCCCATCTACTCCTCTGCTGTTACTCTACAGAGACTAGTCAGCAGATGCTAGTTAGCATTTCTCTCTTTCTCCACATCTGTGGCACAGCCAACCCCCCCCCCCCCCCCCCCCCCCCCCCCGAAGCTCAACCACTATTCAGGGTTTCAAGGCCTGTCAGGGTTCTTATTCTTCTTTTAGTCTAGTGTGTTTTTCATGTAATGCTGGTTTTCGAGACAGCCTAATAAATGTAATATGTACATTTCCCTTATCTGCAGTGCTTGAGGCCAGAGATGTAGCAGGGGCGAGAGATTGTCCATTTGATTCTTACGTAAAGGTATGCATGTTGTTGGCATGGTCAATGGCAAAACCAAATACAACCAAAGTACATTCACTTGGGGCATTCAAGATTATATACACAATTATATCTGACCCCATATTATGCATAGACATATTTGTTCTAATATCTTCTTATTTAAAGTTGGACTAATGTCTCTTCTAACGATGGGCTCATTATTCGCTTAATTATTATATTAATTAATTAATATTATGCATGCTTAATTCATAATTAATGAACTGCTTGTAAAGAAATGATGCTTACTATAAAGTACTACCAAATGAGCGAATCTCTTTTTAATGCATTTCCGTTGCAGTGACATTTCAAGTTTCAGTTGATCTTACTGTGAAATGCGTTCATCTCCCCTTCCTTCGTCCCTGGTGTCTTCAGGTGGGCCTGGTTCCCGACAGCGACCCTGGGAACAGACTGAAGACCGACATGGTCCACTCCTGTAAAAACCCAGTCTTCCTACAAACCTTCTCCTTGTAAGCATGCAGTCCCTGTTGTATGTCCATAGCTTTGATTGCTCAGAGTCAAGGAGTGGTTAACTCTAAGGTACTGTTTAGCGGATGCTGTCAGGTGAGGAACACTGAATTCAGATATGTAAGGAATGTGTATCTGTCCTCTTGTCATCAGACTTGGTCCAGTGGACAGCAGTCTCACAATGTGTCAGCCATTACTTCCTTTCCCTTTTATTCAAGTTCAAACACACACACATACACACATGCACGCACTCACGCACTGACACATACACACAGATACACACACACACACATGAACGCACGCAAGTACTCACACGCACGCAAGCACACACACACACACACACACACACACACACACACACACACACACACACACACACACACACACACACACACACACACACACACACACACACACACACACTCCTGTAGAGATATTCAACATTGCCACAGCCTAAAGTTATTCTCTGCATGGTTTATTCGTGAAAAAGCTTGTCGATAACTTCTGGATCTTTGAAAACACCGACCTGACCTCTCATTTAGTGGTGCAAGCTTTGGAACCCAGTGTTTAGTGTGCAATCATAGCACTGTCTCCAGAACAATACACCTTATAAGAAAGGGTCTGTTCCCATTCATCCAAATCAATGGATGTTGTGTAACAATAACGGGGAAATGAATAAGAATAATAGTAGCGTGCTTTAATCGTTATCATTCATGTTGTACAAATAATGTATTGTGTGTTGTTTAACATTTTGTTTATACATTTGAAATGTATTATCTGGGATTCTTTATTAAGTTTGGCCTGCAAGTCAGGAAATGGACCAGAAAAATATTTCCCCTAATTTCAGGGTTGGGCCATCAACTAATATAGGGCCACCAGAAGGCGGAAGATGAAGATGGAGCATAAACTAACTTCTCTTTTCTATTACTTACAGTATATAACATTTAGATTATGTTTCTTTGTATTTGTTTTAGCAGAATAAGGATGGAAATGTTACGAATACAAGCCTTTCACAATTGTAGTCCTTGACACAATATTGTAACACTCAGAATGAAGCCCAGGGACACATAATATATGTCTATAGTAGTAGTAGCTGTAGTAGTAGGATCTTTTTTAAATGGACTCCCCCTAGCAAGCTCAGCTGGTACATCTTGGCATGCCAGGACTGGTTTAACAGGGTTCTACCGTTGGGGTAGTGGGAGACAGGTTTTACTTAGTTACTACACTTTTATGTAGTTTAACTTTCCAATATATTCTTTGTTATTTGATTTTGTTTCCAAACTACATGCATCACTTTCTTACAGCATCGGTTTGGGAAAGAAGCCACATTTTGACAAACTGCACCAACTGTTTTATCAGTTTAAAGAAGAAAAAAAAAACACCAGGGTTAGGGGTTAGATTTCCATTGGGGGTTTTCCAATGCCAAGCATGCATGCACTCATAGTATTATACAATGTGTCTAAGGAATGTACCGGTGATGATGTGTGTGTTGCAGTGTTGTCAGTGACAAAGAGCTTCATAAGAGACTGCTGGTGACCATGTGGAACTCAGACCTCCATACAAGGTATCTGTTAACAATACTTCATACGCACACTTTGTATTTATTATTTAAAGGAATGAAGGACGGGTGTAGAAGTAGGTAGTCATAGTGATCATATGAGTGGGCTATGTGGAAAACCAGTTCTCATTTTGTTAGATCAACTTTACCCAGAATGCTCTTTGATTCACTGCTGCAGTTTATTAGCTTGTATATTCCCACTGTCTATTATTCAGACCGCATTTACAATGTTGAGTTATAAAAGCATAGCAGGGTAGAAGTGTAATACCATTTTATAATTGATGTTGCTGCATTTGGGTGTTTTGTCTTGTCCCACTGTGTTTTGTATGCATGCTACATGCACGGAATAGTGTTTAGTGTGTGTGTGGAGCACTTCCTGTCTACAGCAGAGCAACACTAAAACAAAGTGAAAGGGAACACATGGTTGAATGAATGAATTCTCTTTAGATAAGTATAGGATATACACATAAGCATGGAAGAGGTAGATAATGCTTAGTTTTCTCCTGATGAAGTCCTCTATATACATGTCTTTGTGTAGAATATGTGTTTGATGCATGTGTCACGTCTCAGATCACGGAGGGATTAAAATAAGTTCTTTAGGGAGGGTTTCTGGGGCACAGATTAAGAGCGATTTACTCATCATTTGGTGAGCAGTCAAGCTGCATTCACACCAAATGTCTTCCAAAAACATCCATCTGAGACACGCTTTCACTCAGCATTCACCTTTATGGTTACATTGGAGTATGTTATTTATATACCAGGCTTTGGCCCTGAAACTAGTTGTTTAAAGTAGGCCTCTGTATATAAAGTATTTGGGATTTGAGTTTGTACTTATATAAAGTGCACACATCTCAGGGTACAAATGAAATAAACAGAATACAGATCACATCTCTCATGCTAGTTTGTATTTACTTTATGCTTGATGTCCGTTTACTAGAGTCTAGGTGTGATTCATTAGCCGGCCCATGTTTCACCTCCTTTTTAACCTCATAAGAATCTCACATTTCACCGTGTCAGACTCTCTGTTTTCACTCCTAAACTCCTGGCTGTTGCATGAATAAACAATGAGATATAAGTCCTGTTCCACTTAGCAACAGCAGACCAGCAGCCACTACTGCAGCAAAGACCAGTTCATCCAGTTCACTTCTTACCGTACTTTAGGGTCAAAACAGATAAATACATTTTTGAAAATAGTTTGGTCTCTCACTCGTGATTGCTTAGTTCAGATGGTAAAACATGAATGAATCAATGGTGGTTATTGAAGAACATTAAATAATATATGTTCTAATCTGTGACTTTGATTACAGAACCAGTCTACTGCTTGGTTGTATGAGTTTTGGCGTGCGTTCCCTCATGGCCCAAGACAAGGTGAGTTCAAACAATGAGGCAGTATGCTCGTTATTGAGATAACATGCGACACACTTTATCAGATGGGAAATCTGGGTGGCAGAGCGGAGTACAGGACAGTAAAGTCATGAAAGAGACTAATATCTTCTTTTTTTTTATCAGAGAATGCAAAGAACTACAAAAAAGTATGAAAAAAATCTATATACATAATAGAGCATTAGCAGTTACCATAACAAGCTCATACTCATTTATTTGGGCACGCTCAAAAAATCCGTTGTGTGTGGGTGTATGTGCGTGGGTGGGGGTGTGTGGGTGTATGTGCGTGGGTGGGGGTGTGTGGGTGTATGTGCGTGGGTGGGGGTGTGTGGGTGTATGTGCGTGGGTGGGGGGGTGTGGGTGTGTGTGCGTGGGTGGGTGTGGGTGTATGTGCGTGGGTGGGGGTGTGTGGGTGTATGTGCGTGGGTGGGGGTGTGTGGGTGTATGTGCGTGTGTGGGTGTATGTGCGTGTGTGGGTGTATGTGCGTGTGTGTGTGTGTCCAGTGGACCGTGAATGGTTTTGTTTACTGCGAATGAGTGCCAATGACCTTAATGGAGTGGAGGAAACACTTTGGGGTTATAATGTTACGGCAAAACAAAGCAGCCTCCACAAATAGAGAGATGAACACATAGCTTGAGTCTCTCTCACACACATGCACATCTGCATGCATGAATGAATCTGAGAGAGAGAGAGAGAGAGAGAGAGAGAGAGAGAGAGAGAGAGAGAGAGAGAGAGAGAGAGAGAGAGAGAGAGAGAGAGAGAGAGAGAGAGAGAGAGAGAGAGAGAGAGAGAGAGAGAGAGAGAGAGAGAGAGAGAGAGAGAGAGAGAGAGGTGAGTAAAAGAGTCTTCTTCCTGTTTAAATATTCATCTGAAATGTAATCAGCTGTCTCTCCCAGGCCTTTTAAACCTTCGTCTCCACTCATAGTATATTTCTATTTTAAAGAGTGTTGATTTAAGGGCTGATGGGGAAGAATGATTAAAGACATTAAAACAGTGCTTAAGACCATTGTGTTGCTAAATGTATAGTATATGTATGGTAGTAGATATGTACAGAAATGTCAAGTGGTAGATATGTTTAGGTATTGTACATGACATTATATTACATAACAGAATTTAAATAAATCGATTCATTGGATAACATTATATCTTAAAGATGAATAAGGTAACATTCAGATTGTGGCAAGGGAATCGCAGTGAAACAATCCTAAACTCTTACTAGGTAACCTACATGTAGTGGTAGAACACACACAGAAATGAAAAGCACAGACAACAAGGGAACCTAAACTGGGGGAAGTTATATAACAAGAGCACAGGTGAACATAATCAGTAATCAATGCAGGGTGCTGGATGTTCCCAAACAATGACACGCAGAAGCTCACGGGGTTGGACCATTGACGTCTAATGGTCCAACGTTTCTCTGTGACTTTTTCGCGGAAACTCCATGTTGCAGACCAGCGTATTTAGACATGTGAAGCAAAGCTCTGCTATATGAGAAACAGCCTTGATGTTGCAGACCAGCGTATTTAGACATGTGAAGCAATGCTCTGCTATATTAGAAACAGCCTTGATGTTGCAGACCAGCGTATTTAGGCATATGAAGCAAAGCTCTGCTATATGAGAAACAGCCTTGATGTTGCAGACCAGCGTATTTAGACATGTGAAGCAATGCTCTGCTATATTAGAAACAGCCTAGCGGTTCCTCTAAGTGTTAGTAATCAAAGGGCACCTTGAGACCTGACCTTTCACCCTTCACCCTTCACCTGACCCTTCACCCTTCACCCTTCACCTAACCCTTCACCCTTCACCTGACCCTTCACCCTTCACCCTTCACCTGACCCTTCACCCTTCACCCTTCACCTGACCCTTCACCCTTCACCCTTCACCTAACCCTTCACCCTTCACCTGACCCTTCACCCTTCACCCTTCACCTGACCCTTCACCCTTCACCCTTCACCTAACCCTTCACCCTTCACCCTTCACCCTTCACCTGACCCTTCACCCTTCCCCTGACCCTTCACCCTTCACCCTTCACCCTTCACCCTTCACCTGACCCTTCACCCTTCACCCTTCACCTGACCCTTCACCCTTCACCCTTCACCTGACCCTTCACCCTTCACCCTTCACCTGACCCTTCACCCTTCCCCTGACCCTTCACCCTTCACCCTTCACCTAACCCTTCACCCTTCACCTAACCCTTCACCCTTCACCCTTCCCCTGACCCTTCACCCTTCACCCTTCACCTAACCCTTCACCCTTCACCTAACCCTTCACCCTTCACCCTTCACCCTTCACCCTTCACCCTTCACCCTTCACCTGACCCTTCACCCTTCACCTGACCCTTCACCCTTCACCCTTCACCCTTCACCCTTCACCCTTCACCCTTCACCTGACCCTTCACCCTTCACCTGACCCTTCACCACTGACCTGAGCTCAGCGGCTCGTCAGCCAGGAAGTCTGCTGACCTGCTTTGACCTTTAGTGACCCGTCTGACCCCGTCTGTGAAAAGGGTCTATATGTTACATTGCTTTTTTTCTTCTGTATTGAAGAAAAAGTGCTGGAGATAATTAATCAATAATACAGAGATAGTTGCATTTGGAAGTTGTGTTTACTGAAGTGATTGTGAGGTAACAGAAAAGCTCAACTGATGGATGGTGTGCGTTTGCATTTAGCTGAATGAATAATTCATTGGCTTAACTTGGTAATGAGAGTCACAGGAAATGATGTCTTCATCAGTCTCGCTTCCCCTCTTTCTCCCCCTTCCTCTGTTCTTTGCACTATATTTTAAAATATCATTCATATCATCACATCATTATTATTGTTCTATATCTCTGCTAGCTGGCGTCTTGTCACATATTGTTCATACCTTACCATGGCTTTTGTAATTTTGGTCTCTTTTACGTTGCGCACTTAGTTTGAATTTCTTTCGCTTTTCTTTTTGTTGTTGTTGTGTGCTTTGTTTTTCTTTCTTCTCCGCTTTTGTGTGCGCATTGAAGTGCACCGACTTGTGTTTTATGTCCTACAAAATGTGCTTCCCAAGTGAGACTTTTGCATTGATTCGTCTGTTGGCTTTTGTTCCAGCTATTGTTGATTTTCCTCACTTTGACTGTTTTCAGTTTTCTTGTTCGCTTCCTTCACTCTTGCTTGACTGCATCCAATAAATACACACTGATCTTTTCAAGAAGATGTGTTGGGGGGGGGGGGGGGGGGAAGAAGGCAGGATAGCCTAGTATGCTATGGTGTTTTACTCCCAGCTGAAAAGGTTGTGGGTTTGAAGCCCCCGAATGTACCGAGAGTCTACCAGTAGGCAAGCCTTGAGCAAGATGCGCCAAACCCCTTACCTGCTCCAGTGCTTAATCGCATCGTATCCAAAAAGAACTCACTGTAAGTCCCCGTGGTCAAGCACGTCTTCTAGATGACTAGATAAATGGTGTGCATCCTCTGTGCCCTGGTGCCCCACACTGCAGAGAGGCTTTATGACGGCATCCCTTTAGAAGCACCCTGCATTGTCCCGGTCCAGAGCACCACATCATCGGCCACAAAAGAGGAGCAGCGGGCCTGGCACTTCTCAAGCGGGTGGGGGGGTGTGTGTGTGTGTGTGTGGGGGGGGGGGGGGTGGGGGGGGTGTGTGTGTGTGTGTGTGGGGGGGGTGGGGGGGAGGTGTGTGTGTGTGTGTGTGTGTGTGGGGGGTGGGGGGTGACGGCAGCGATGTGGAGCACAGATGTTTTCAAATGTAGTGTATATAGTGTTTCTAGAGGGTGTGTGTGTCTGTGTATATACAATGTGCGTGCGTGGGGGTGCGCGCATGTGTGTGTGTGTATGTATGTGTGCGTGTAGTATATAGTGTGCGTGTTTGCTTGCATGTGTCAGATAAACATTGAGAGAGAGGGACCGGTTGAGTCTGCGAACTGTGCTGTCCAGTCCTGGTTGATACACATTATCTTGATTAAGACACGGACCCCCCTCCCCCCATCATAACCAGTCTGCATGGCTTTATGTAACACACACACACACACACACACACACATACACACACACACACACACACCCATCCATCCATCCATCCATCCATCCATCCACACACACACACACACATACATACATACATACATACATACACACACACACACACACACACACACACACACACACACACACACACACACACATACATACATACACACACATACATACATACATACATACATACACACACACACACACACACACACACACACACACATACATACAGTTACCACGCACATTACATGGTCACCATCTGGCAGTAAGTAAGCATTGGGGGCATCAGCTGCAGGAGTGGGCTAAACCCTTGTGAGATGTGTGTGTGTGTGTGTGTGTGTGTGTGTGTGTGTGTGTGTGTGTGTGTGTGTGTGTGTGAATTTGTGTTTCTGGTTCATCTGAATTTGTTCATGGGCCTTATGCAAAGTTAATTTCAAAATATTTTTGAATCCTAGAGCCTTAGCGACACACACACACACACACACACACACACACACACACACACACACACACACACACACACACACACACACACACACACACACACACACTAAAGGTGGTCAGTGTGTGTTTGCTGCAGGAGGTGAGGGGCTGGTACTTCCTCCTGGGTGAGGGGCTGGGGAGGAGCAAACATCTGGAGGTGCCACCACACCACCCCCGGCACCACCACCACCGTGTCTCCTGTACTGGTGAGTATCACCCATAGCCCTCCACCTCCACCTCCACCACCACTACCAACTCCACCTCCACCTCCACCACCACCACCAACTCCACCTCCACCACCACTACCAACTCCACCTCCACCTCCACCTCCACCACCACCTCCACCACCACTACCAACTCCACCTCCACCTCCACCACCACCACCACCTCCACCTCCACCTCCACCACCACTACCAACTCCACCTCCACCTCCACCACCACCACCACCTCCACCTCCACCTCCACCTCCACCACCACCTCCACCTCCACCACCACTACCAACTCCACCTCCACCTCCACCACCACCACCAACTCCACCACCACCCCCAACTCCACCTCCACCACCACCACCAACTCCACCTCCACCACCACCACCAACTCCACAAACTCCACCACCACCACCAACTCCTCAACCAACACCACCACCAACACCACCACCACCACCACCACCAACTCCACAACCAACACCACCACCAACACCACCACCACCACCACCAACACCAACACCACCACCACCACCAACTCCACAACCAACACCACCACCAACACCACCACCACCACCACCAACACCATCTTAACGTAATTAATTTATGCTGTTACCTGTTCAACTGAACTTTAACAAGACAAAACTCAAAAGATTGTGTGTGTGTGTGTGTGTGTGTGTGTGTGTGTGTGTGTGTGTGTGTGTGTGTGTGAATGTATGAGTGTGTCAGTTGCTGAGGGTGGTTGGGGGGAAAACAAGGGATTACAAGAACGAGGGATTGGTTGAGCAAATGGCAGTGAGTGAGAGATTGCAAAGGAGAGAGAGAGAGAGAGAGAGAGAGAGAGAGAGAGAGAGAGAGAGAGAGAGAGAGAGAGAGAGAGAGAGAGAGAGAGAGAGAGAGAGAGAGAGAGAGAGAGAGAGAGAGAGAGAGAGAGAGAGAGAGAGAGAGAGAGGGAAGGAGAGAGAGAGAGAGGGAGAGGGAAGGAGAGAGAGAGAGAGGGGGGAGGGGTCTAAACGAAGCGATGACAAGTCAGCTACCCAGGAATGGGAGCTCGGTGCCCTCTCTTGTGCGCAGACATACGCTCACCCCAACACACACACAGACACGCACTCATTCATCTGGATATTTTGGAACGCTGCTCCTTCTTTCTTCCTGCTCTGTCTCTACTCATGCGCGCGGTCACCACATCCTTTCCCCTTGGTGATGTTGGTGTGTGTGTGAGTGTGTGTGTTGAAATGATGCGGCTCGGTGCCATCCATCAGGGCAGCCTAGACTAGGTGAGTACTGTGTGGACGGTCCACTGTTTGGGTTTTTACTTTACCATAGTTATCCCTGGTGGAGATAAAGTATTTTCTTTTTATTATTCTATCTGGCATATTTGTGTTATAGATGGATGATTATTCTCTGTGTCTCCTGGAGGAGGGGGGATGGTACTTTGAATTGGTTGTGTGTCTGCTGTTATTCTTATGATATTGTTGCGTTATATTCACGATGTCAGGGCTTGCGCAGGGAGTTCAACCGAAATGCAGAGATCAGACTCAGACATAAACCTACGACAAACAAGGAACCAACACACCGGGACAGGAACTAAGGAACTTAAATACATGGACACAGGTGAACAGAATGACTAATTAGGTGACAAACATTACCCTAACGACAAAGGCGTTTCTTCTTGCGTCCCCCTGCCTGTTAAGTACATGTATTATCACTGCTTGTATCTCATCTCTTCATTCAATCCATTCACAGTCGCTAAGTCAGTACTTAACTAACTTGTAACTTAACTAACCAGTACCAGTTCATTATTTAGCGTTAACGACTTATGTTGACTTGAGTTACGTGTAAGGAGATGGGGATCAAACCCAGTACCTTTCTGCTGGGGGTCGAACACCCAAGCCACTGTACTTTGCTGCTCCCCCATCTCATATCTACCCATCTGTGTGGCTGAACTCACACACACACACACACCACGGTTAATTATCTCCGTCCTATTACAGTCCAGGTGATTGAGCGTGACATCATTAAACATTAGTGAACTCGCTGTCTAAGACAGACTGCTAATATCCTCCATGCAACTTTTAAAGCTAAAGACTTTTCTTTTTTTGCTGGAAAGTGGGACAGTTAGATATGATTGGGTGAGAGTCGACCAATGGGAAACCCTTCATCATACGTGCCGGATAGCAGCTTAAGTCATGGTCAAATTGAAACATTTAGGAATGTTTGAGGTATTGCCCATTGCTAGATTCATTTTACATTGGTATAACCATAATCATAACCGTAATCATAAGGATGAATAATAACAACGTAGTTTTAGTCAGTGCCCATTGATTAAATTGTTTCATTTCCCCCAATGGCAACACTGGCCCACTACTGTCTAATCTAATACATTACTGTGTGTGTGTGTGTGTGTGTGTGTGTGTGTGTGTGTGTGTGTGTGTGTGTGTGTGTGTGTGTGTGTGTGTGTGTGTGTGTGTGTGTGTGTGTGTGTGTGTGTGTGTGTGTGTGTGTGTGTGTGTGTGTGAGCAGAATGTAGGCCATGCATCAAGGCACCGCAGCACCCCCTCGAATGACCAAACTCCAGTTCATTGTCATTACTTTAACATGTGTTGACCTATTCTATGTATGTCTCTCTCTCCCCTCCCTCTGTCTCATTATTTCTCTCTCCCTCTCATTATCTCTCTTTCTCTCTTCTCTCCCTTCCCTCCATCTCTCATTATCTCTCCCTCTCTCATATCTCTCCCTCTCTCTCTCTTTCTCTCTTTCCTCCCCTCCCTCTATCTCTCATTATCTCTCTCCCTCTCATTAGCTCTCTCTCTCTCTTGCTCTATCTTTTTTCCAACTAATCGATATATCTATTATCCATCCTTCCATCCATCCATCTATCTGAATGCCTGTCTGTCTGTCCGTCTCCTCAGGTATGTCTTAGTAATCCTCTTCATTCACCTTTCCAATGTCTTTGTACATATCACATCCTATCATCACATCATTATCACATGTCCACTGTGCTCCCTGTTAGCCCTCCTGGTCTCCATGTCTTAGAGAAAGGCTTGCTCCCTGTTAGCCCTCCTGGTCTCCATGTCTTAGAGAAAGGCTTGCTCCCTGTTAGCCCTCCTGGTCTCCATGTCTTAGAGAAAGGCTTGCTCCCTGTTAGCCCTCCTGGTCTCCATGTCTTAGAGAAAGGCTTGCTCCCTGTTAGCCCTCCTGGTCTGCATGTCTTAGAGAAAGGCTTGCTCCCTGTTAGCCCTCCTGGTCTCCATGTCTTAGAGAAAGGCTTGCTCCCTGTTAGCCCTCCTGGTCTCCATGTCTTAGAGAAAAGCCCTCCTCGTTGGCGGGTTCCCACATTCCAGGATAGATGAGGACTCCAGTGTCATTTCAACGCTCCCTTGGTGGGATATTCCCAATGCTCATCTGTAGTCTTCTGACAGCAACCCCCAACAAAGCTTTTGAGAGTGAAACTGGGATGTGCATGGAGAGGACTTAAACCAGAGGCAGGCTGTGGTCGTCTCAGCACATGGTCAGGGCGTACTTAGCAGCTCTGAGGTCAGCTCTCGTGTTAACCTACAAGGCCTTATTCAATGTTATTATTAACTCAAACGGGACATATCTCTGGACAAACAGCCCGCTTGTTTCCCCCCCGTTGTTCCAGGATTAGAAATCCCTTGTTTATCCTCGGGCGACGGTCTTATTTACCCAGCATGCCCTGCTGCGATCTCATCAAGCTGAGCGTGACGAACAGGCATGCGGGTTAAAGGGCAATATAGGTCTGTGATGAAACCATGGTAACCGTCTCTCCCGGCTTCACTAAAACAGCCGATACTCGTATCATTGGTAATATCATGTCATAACATCATATCAACATGCAATGACCGACGCGCACATTGATTCCAAAAGAAGAAAGAAGAAGAAGTTGTGTATTGCTGTTGTTTACCTTCGTGGTCTTCAGTAGAATCGCTACAAGGAAGTGTTTGGGCTGTGATTGGTAAGGTTTTAGTGAAGCCAGAAGAGACGCTACGATGGTTTGCTCACCCAGACCTGAGCCTTTACAACCGTCAATGCCTTGCTCCCTTCCAACCCACTGTCTTGTCCTCATGACCTCATGAAAACATGAAAGTACATCCAACAAGAACAACGGTCAAGTGAACTGCTTAATGATTCCATCAAAATGAAACCAAGAATTCAATCCAATAAAAGCCATGAGGATCGATTCTCTCCGACTTCTTTGTCATAACTTGTTTCACTTTTAATATTGTGTTTACAGAACAGGATGTTCTCTCAATTCCATTTGGTTATTTGTTTTAACGAATAGAGCTATTCGATATTGGTGTGTGTGTGTATTTGCGTTTGTATTTGTGTGTGTGTTAGCATTTGTATTTGCATCTCTGTGTTTTGTGTGTTAGTATTTATGTGTGTCGCTGTGTTTGTGTGAGTGTTTATGACCATAGCTAATTAATTTCTCTCCTGCAATGCAGGGCAGGTGGCTTGAATATGTGTGAAAAGAACAGAAGAAATAGACTTAACAGCCAATGGGCAGCTGCCCTAGCTTTACAAGTGTGTCATCTGCATAAAGAGAGCATTTCCATAAAACCCACCTACCCTTAATGGAGGCATCAGCACACACACACGCACGCACGCACACACACACACACACACACACACACACGCACACACGCACACACACACACCCCACCATACTTGGCCTTGCACGCCATACAGTTTAAGCATCAGATTAAAATCCCCTGTGGGGGGGGCCTTAATAACCAACAATTCATCAAATTGTTGAAGGGTGAGAAGCCTGCTGGTTTGTGTATTTTTGGTTCACTTTGTAAACAACTGCGATGCCAGTGAACGTGCATCTGTTGCTGTGAGCTGGAGTGTGTGTGTGTGTGTGTGTGTGTGTGTGTGTGTTTGTGCATGGAGGGGGTAAATGTGGTAATAGGGGGTTGTGTGTGCACGGCCATTTTTTGTGTGCTGTCTCCATGCTGTCTGCCATTGTGGGGTTTTGTTGATTGTGTGTGTGTGTGTGTGTGTGTGTGTGTGTGTGTGTGTGTGTGGTAGGTTGATGTCATGGTTCTCGTTCCAAAGGGTAATATTGACCTGGGGCTTGTGTCCGTTTGATGTCTGACAGGAAGTGTTTGACCCAGATGCTCTCTCTCTCTCTCTCTCTCTCTCTCTCTCTCTCTCTCTCTCTCTCTCTCTCTCTCTCTCTTTCTCTCTCTCTCTCTCTCTCTGTCTCTCTCTCTCGTCCGTGGCTTCTGCTCGTTGTTGTTGTGTTTTTTGTTTCATCCCCTTCTGTTTTCTCCTCCTGCTGGTTTCTGCTTCGCATAACAATTTCATGCCGTCCAACAGCACAAGACTAATTCCGGGCATATTTAGGAAAAGTCGTTGTGAGTAAGATGAGTTAGTTGTCTAGGATGAGTTAGTTGTCTAGGATGAGTTAGTTGTCTAGGATGAGTTAGTTGTCTAAGATGAGTTAGTTGTCTAGGATGAGTTAGTTGTCTAGGATGAGTTAGTTGTCTAGGATGAGTTAGTTGTCTAGGATGAGTTAGTTGTCTAGGATGAGTTAGTTGTCTAGGGCTAACGCATAGTTAAGGTGGGATCATGCTGTTGTGGATTGGATCATAGATGGCTTGGAAGTATAAAATAGTCATATCTCATAGTCCTGAAACAGTTTTTAAGAAGGTTTAGGAAGCCCAACTGTGTAATAATATCAATATTTTTGCGTAATCCTTTTTCGAGGGGGTGAAGAATTTGATACGTTTCTTGAGGAATATGATAGAATTCTTAAAGAATATAATAAAATTATAAATCTAATATAATACGCAGCGTAACATCCCTACAACAGTCCCTAGCAGGGATGTTGCTGTTACACGTTGGTCGTACAGACTGCTACTCTTTCTTGACTGCACTGTGTGCCACTCAGACAATGTCTTGAGGCATGTGTACAAACTCCTACGCATGTGAAGTACTCATGCATTGTTATTGTTGTTGTCTGCATGGATGTAGACATTAATTCCTGTTAGCACATAAGTAAATCCTATCTTTGACGTAGAATAGTTTAGTCCTTCATATCGGAGGAAGCGCTAACAACGTCTCTCTGTTTGGCTCGAACAATTTCTGTAACGCATATCATTTATTCAGATCTCCCTGTGTAAGATGGGCATTAGAAACAGGCAATTACCTTTTCCAGGACACAGATGTTTTTTATTATTACATTTTTGTTCATTCCTTTCATGTTCTTTCAGTGTCTCATTCGTTGAAGCCTTTGCTTTTCTCTGTCTTTGTCTGGATTCTTTCTCTTTTTCAGTTTTTTTACAGTGCAGCTTAGACATGGTATTGAGAAGAGGTAATACTCAAAACAACATGTCCCACTTCAAAGTGTTCTACCTCTTAAATTTGATTGTGTCATTGACGTGTCATTGAATTCAAATTAGAGTTAATCTCCTTGTCTGAAATATGAGAAACTATACCCGTTTTATATCAAATGAAATATTATTAAACTGGTGTATTTATACAGACGTGTTCTTTCCTTTAATTTTATCTAAGTGAATTCTGAATTCTTCTCCAACAAACACTTAGTTGTCAGCTGTCGTGAATGTACCCCACACAATGACGTTGTGATTCACTTCACAATTGATCAAACAGCAAAGTTTTCTGTTATCTCACAAAACCCAAATATACCGCCAACCCTCTATCCTTGGGTTCACTCTGTGATCGCTAACAAGCGTGGCGGACAACGCCATCGGGGCCTGACTGAAAAGCCATTACAACCCACTTCATACAGTTTAACCGCCACAATGCACCAAGCCTTGGCCTGTTGTCTCTCTCTAACCCGATGGACTCTTACTCACTGTGCTGGACAGTAGTCAACAACAGTTGGGCTTCGCGGGGCCCTTTCAGCTTGAAGTGACTCCAAAGAGCCGTTCACTCTGGAGTGGAGGAGAGGTGTTCCACCTCGTTCATCGGTTCCTTCGCAGTATCTGTCAAGTGTTTATTTGTTTGTGGGTGAAAAGGAAGTGAATGAAGAGAACTGGAAAGAACAAGTGAGCGAGCGCTGGGGGAGGCGAACGAGGGGTTGCCTTTTTTCTGTTTTCTTTTTTCCATTCTGACAGATCGCTTGGCTTAAGCTCCATCTGCCATGGCAGCTTGCCAGAAACGTCTACTTATTCTTTTACTTTTTCATCTTTTGACCACTTCTTTTTTCTTTGCATATTTTCTCTCACTCTTTTTCTCTCTTTCGTTCTTTCTCTTTCTCCCACTTTCTTTGTTCTCTCTCTCCTGTCAATGTCTTGTGTTTGCATGTCCCAGTATCTGAACCTACCACTATTTCAATCTACATTTTCTCCTCTACTCACTCTCCTCCTCCTCCTCCTCCTCCTCCTCCTCCTCCTCCTCCTCCTCCCTCTCTCTCTCTCCCTCCCTCCATTTCCCAGTCAATCATTCAGCATCTCTTTCAGTGCCTGCTGGTTCTTGTCTCTCCAGCAGAAGTACCCATATGTGATTCCTCTAGCCCAGGACTATGGGGGGCAAACTGGGATCGAAGCTAACCAGGTTAGCCCATGTCTCAAGATGGATTCCTGGAGATCTAAGACTGAAATATCTATAAAGTCAGGCCTCTGCGCTACTTGCCACAGTCAATTAGGGGTAGGAGCAGGGAAAGTATCAACCTTTCATATGTCATGTGTGCCCTTGTTTCTGTCTATCTTCATTTGTGTGTGTGTGTGTGTGTGTGTGTGTGTGTGTGTGTGTGTGTGTGTGTGTGTGTGTGTGTGTGTGTGTGGCTTAATGTCTTGCAGTGCATTCACATGCACTCATAATGCAATAAGGGCACCTCACCAGACAGACAGAAGGTCGCTCACATGTCTTCAATATTCCCTGTGGGGGAAATAAAGTTATCCCTTAAAGTCTCTAGTGTTTGGGTGAAAAGGACATGAGCAGAAAGAGTCTCTCAAAGGCATAACACTTGAAGAAAAAGAAGTTAGTGGGAAGTTTGATGGATCAAGAAAGAGGGGGAGAATAAAGGGTGAGCTAGGGTTGGAGAGAGAGAGAGAGAGAGAGAGAGAGAGAGAGAGAGAGAGAGAGAGAGAGAGAGAGAGAGAGAGAGAGAGAGAGAGAGAGAGAGAGAGAGAGAGAGAGAGAGAGAGAGAGAGAGAGAGAGAGAGAGAGAGAGAGAGAGAGAGAGAGAGAGAGAGAGAGAGAGAGAGAGAGAGAGATCAGCATCGTGCCCGGCTGCTGAATGCTGCCTTTATGAGCAATAGTTAAAAGGACTGGGAGGCGAGGGTGAGTCCCCGGGTAACCATAGCAACCTCACAGAAGACAGAAGGATAATGGAGTGAAGACTTCTTTTTTCTCCCCTGTCCCTCTCTCTCTGTTAGTCCTCTCCTCCACTCCTCTTTTGGCTAGTTTGTTAGAAAACTCTCATCTCATGAGGAGTGTTTCCGATCGCCACCGGCCGGACTCTTTCATTCCCGTTGTGTGTGTGTTTGTGTGTGTGTTTGTGTGTGTGCGCGCTCCCTCCCCTGAACATTTTAGATTATCGTTGGGGCTCCTCTCCCAAACCTGATCCTGCTTCGCTCCAAGGAACTTCAAACGGAGTTCTTTGAGAACTGTTTGAGGACTTTTAGTTAGTATTTTCTTTGGTCAACTCAACAGTATTTCAGTATTTATTTAAGGTACAAGGCAGAGGGCCATGTGTTCTGAGGGGACCACCTGTGACACCCATGACTCGTTTGTGTATATTTCAGAGGCTGTGCTGTCAAACCATGGTGATGCACCTGAGGACACCTGCCCCGAGAATATGCAATGCTTAACGGTGAGTGGCTTTCACCTCCTTTTCTTTGTGTCTATGTACGTGGGTGTGCTGGCCACGTATGCACGTCTACACATTCAAATACATGGCTCTGGAACGGTCCTTCGGGAGTTTGATGATGAAGATGATGCTTTCTTAAGCATACTTTCTGCTTTTCTAAGCATTTTGATTATATTCACATTTATAATCAAATGATATACTTTGGCAGTGGTTATAAGTTGAGTCCTCTATACATTCGTATGGTGTTTTGCATTTGCGAGACAGATAAGATGAAACCCAACTCCAAAGGATGCACAAACAAAAACCTGTTCAAATGCCTTCAGCGATCCTTTTGTCTTTTGGATTCTACACATTCTTAGCCTCTTAGCTGCTAATTTAATCTAGAGCTCTGTGCAGGGAACCGAGCCACTTCCTGAAGGGACAGTTTGGGTCATGCTTGAGAGTGTGGGAGTCCCTGAGGGTGCAATGATATTTTTTATATTATTATAAATATTCTTTTCAGACAGACAGTCAGAGGAAAAGCAGTGAAGTTGAGACACAAGTTGAGAAATGATGCCAAATGATTGGCATCATTTTTAGAAAGAAGATGATGTTTTTTGTTTGGTGTGCATTCTAAATTGCCATACATCTTATACAATCTAAAACAGCATTGCTTGTGTGCAAAGATGTCTACATTTTATGGTTTAGTCGCTGTTGACTGGCCTAATTCAATAATCATTTAAAATGTGCAGGAAGAAAAGACATGAACAATAGTAATCCTGATATTTACCAGGGTCTGTGAATCCAGGGTTAGAACATGAAGCTGTAAACTCTTTAAAGAGCATTTCTGCTGCTTTCGATTGAGGGTGTCACAAGAGGATTCCATTGCTATCTCTATGCTGATCTAATGTACTTATACATTACGTATACGTTCACATTGTCTTTTGGGGGTTAAGGCATATGTGATCAACCCTAATGTAGATGCTGTCAAAATGTATTTCCCTTCCTTTCTCATCGTCTCCTATACATTTCTTTGTTCTGCATGGCTGCCCTTTGCAGTAGACCCACGGGTCATTTTGGAAAGGTTTGTGAACGTTCTGTTGACCCACCATCTCTATCATCTAAAACCTTTTACTGAGAATCCTTCCTTTAAGCGTTCATTCATTTAGAAAAGCTGATTAGAATTTGAGGTAGCCTGTAGTGTGGAAATCGATGTTTCATATTGAAGGTATACGTACAACCTTAAATGCACAGGATTGGATAAAAGATGTGACATTACTTTTTGCCATTCATTGTCTTCTGCTGTACACACACCATTCATATGCATATCAGGTCACACACAAAACTGACTCACACGCCCGTGCGCACACGCTCACACACACACACACACACACACACACACACACACACACACACACACACACACACACATACGCAAACACACACAAGCTCACACACACACACACACACATACGCAAACACACACACGCTCACACACACACACACACACACACACACACACACACACACACACACACATACGCAAACACACACAAGCTCACATACACACACACACACACACACACACATACGCAAACACACACACACACTCTGTATGTAAATGACAGCACATGTAATTATAGACACGTATTGAATAGGTACACTGAATTGATTTGACTCTGTTTCAAATCGCTTTCTTAAACGATTGGAAAATGGGAGGATGTGTGGTGCAGGCTGCAGTGTTCAGTTAGTGCAAAGACTTAGGGTTTTTCTTGCATCATTTGTTCGCATGGTAACTGCAGTCATTCATCACAAGACAAATATGTTTTAGCGGCATAAAGCCAGCATAAGTCGTTTTGAAAGTATATTATTGATATCCTGAAAGAGCTTTACTTCTTTTAGACTTTGTTTACTCTTTGAACATTTTAGGAAATAACAAAAGTTGAGCTCCAATTATAGCTCATTGGCATGCTTCAAGTATCTTAAGAAGTTAAAGAAATGCATTCAAAAACATCATAGGCAGATTAATGTTATCTTAAAGCAGCCTCGTCAGCTAGCATAAGCTGGAAAGCTCCCCATGAAAAGGGCTGTGACATTTCTGTCTTTGTTGTAACAGTTAGAAAGGCCAAGAAATGCACGAGGTTAAACACATATATAGATCTATAGATAATTGGAAATGCTATTTAGTAACCCTAAAGAAAGCTGATACAGTTTACATTAGCTTCCAGGACACACATGTTGGTCACTTTGCAATAATGAATCAACATTTTTTATCTTAAAACGGCCAGTTGCTACATAATAATTTACAATGACAAAGTCAATACAAACCCTAGCCCTGTTACCAACTGAAATGTATAGATATTTGTGCCAACCAGAGCTCTATGATAACCCATTCTCTTGAATCTTTATTTTAGTAAGCATAGTATTAATTCTCTGTTAATTGTACTGTGGTCCAACCTTGGCCCTAATGATGTGGTCTGTCTGAGGAGGGTGGGCCCTTTGATAGCCAGTGTTTATTCAGGTCCCCACAAAGACCAGAGGACAAGAAAAAGACTGAATACGGGAGAAAGAAAAGAGAGAGTGGAGTGATCCCACACTGCTGGAACAAGCAGCTTGGCCTTGTTTGGCGTCCGCACAACCTTTTCATGGCTACCATTCACTCCTGCTCTCCCCAAACACAAGCTTTTCTTTTCTCTCCCTCTCTTTCTCATGCTTACATGTAATCCGTCCTTCTGCCTATTTAGGGGGAACAGAGGAGAGGGAAAAAGGGAGGGGGGGTGTGGCTGATGGGGTCTCAGGGTCTTTTTTTTCTTTACGTGCGCTTGACAAGGCAAAGCCAGAGACCGCCGCCATGGCGACAGGCAGGAAGTGATGTGAGGACAACGGAGTCCTCTGTGTGCTACAGTTAGCCCTGTAGCCTCCTGTCACTCTGTGTTAAGAAGTGTTATCGTAGGACAAGCACAGGCGTCGCTCATGTAACTCATACTGCGTACAACGGCATCTACTCTTTCTTCAAAAAGCTGCTGTTCGCCTGTCCGCACGGGGCCGTACCGGGGCCGTACCGGGGCCGTACCGGGGCCGTACCGGGGCCGTACCGGGGCCGTACCGGGGCCGCTACCGGGGCTGCTACCGGGGCCGTACCGGGGCCGTACCGGGGCCGTACCGGGGCCGTACCGGGGCCGTACCGGGGCCGTACCGGGGCCGTACCGGGCCGTACCGGGGCCGTACCGGGGCCGTACCGGGGCCGTACCGGGGCCGTACCGGGGCCGTACCGGGCCGTACCGGGGCCGTACCGGGGCCGTACCGGGGCCGTACCGGGGCCGTACCGGGGCCGCTAACGGGGCCGTACCGGGGCCGTACCGGGGCCGTACCGGGGCCGCTAACGGGGCCGTACCGGGGCCGTACCGGGGCCGTACCGGGGCCGTACCGGGGCCGTACCGGGGCCGTACCGGGCCGTACCGGGGCCGTACCGGGGCCGTACCGGGGCCGTACCGGGGCCGTACCGGGGCCGTACCGGGGCCGCTAACGGGGCCGTACCGGGGCCGCTAACGGGGCCGCTAACGGGGCCGCTAACGGGGCTGCTAACGGGGCCGCTAACGAGGCCCTAACGGGGCCGCTAACGAGGCCCTAACGAGGCCCTAACGGGGCCGCTAACGGGGCCGCTAACGAGGCCCTAACGGGGCTGGTCTGGAAGGCGGTTTTAAAAGTCTGTTTTCTGGCCCCAAGGCAAGAGCAAAACCTCTTTGTTTTTAAAGACCTCTCGGATCTCGTGGACGGCGCCTGAAATAGTGAAGACCAGTGCTACATAAAAGCAGCAGACCCATAATCAGCGTTATGAGCTGTGTTTGTCCTACGATGACGCCTCTGTTGGTAGAACATTTAATACATTAATACATTTAGTGGTTGTTTATAGGGATTTTAACTGTCTTTTTTTTTAATGTATGGCAGTGGTACTGTGGTATTTAATTGGTTACTTTGTATGATGTAAACACTGCCAGGGTTAGGGGTTTGATTCCCACTGGGACCACCCATAAAAGGGTTCACAGAATGGCCGACAGTATTATGGTGTAGGTTTGTCGTCTTAATCGTCATCTTATCCTAAGGCCAGTTCCAGCTCGACTGCGGTGTTCATAGTGTTTGTTATGTACAACTGTACCCCTCTGTCACAGACATAGAGGTGTAGAAACAACGAAATGAAAAGGCTTGTTTGGATTGACTTCCAGTAGAGGAGGGGTGTTTGTCTCTCGGCCTTGCCGGGCATGAGAGTTTCCGTTGCCAGGAGGGGGGAAAACGGAGGGGAAAAGGAGAGGAAATATGGACGCTTGAAAGCATAACAAGCAAAAGCCATGTCTGGATGGAGGTGGCAGGGTTCACAGTTAGGAAGAGCTGACGAGGTGTGAACTTTAGCAGAGGCGTGTGTGTGTGTGTGTGTGTGTGTGTGTGTGTGTGTGTGTGTGTGTGTGTGTGTGTGTGTGTGTGTGTGTGTGTGTGTGTGTGTGTGTGTGTGTGTGGGTGTGTATGGTGTGTGTAAGTTTTGTCTGAATTGGTTCTAAGTAGGTTCAGGTTTAATTAAATTCTCTAACTAATATTTATTGTCTTTATTATATTTATTTAGTAATGAAGCAGACACTTTAAACCAACTTACACACATACTTCAAAATAACTATTTGTTTTAATTGTGCATTCTATAGAATTTGAGAGTACCACCTTACAAACGCAATTTGTATACCAATCATGTTGTCGTATGCTGAACATACAACATGTGTAATTTAGCACTCTCACATTCTGCATGGGCCAATCCCTGTCACGTTACTCATTGAAAAGTTCTCACCTCTGATGAGATCTAGCACTTCTTTTGTAGTCCGTTAGGGAAAGACTAAGGAAGCTGACCTTATCTAGGGCAGCTACAATAATGCTGGCCGTGTGTGTGTGAGAGAGAAAGTGTGTGTCTGCACGATTGTGTGTGTGTTTGTGTATGAATGTGTCTGAATGAATGTGTGTGTCTGTGTGTGTATTTGTGTGTCTCTGCCTGCGTGTGCATGTATCTATGGGTATGTGTGAAGGTGCTTGCCTGAATGTGTGTGTGTGCGTGCGTGCATGTGTGTGTGTTAGCGTGCTAGGAGGGGGGGACGCAGTGGAGGGGGCACTTCCTTCTATTCTTCTGCCGCTGAACAGTTCCCATGAGCCCCCCTGCCAGGGGCGGCAGTGAGGGGCGTCCAGGCCAACCTCCAGGGCCAGTCTCGCCTTCATGACGCCACACAGTGAATCCCAGTCGGAACGCCAGCCACACCGCTGTCTGCTTCCTTGTCCACACATCCTCCAACTGTGGTTCTCCTCTGCCTGTGTGACGGACTGACCAAGAAACGAAATACAACACAGGGAAATAAGAAACAAGAGGCATCATGGGAAAACGTCAAGCTCAAGGTCTAACGCTGGACGTGGGATCAAGACCCTAATCTAAAAAAGTGCAACCGGCAGTCCGTGGCGCTTTTGAATTCTGCTCTGGCGTTCAGTTGCTGTCAGTTGAGAGCACAGAATAGAAATCTAGGAAAGGGACTATCACGCAGAAAGCAGTGTGCTGACACCTTCACGGTGGGAGCAAGAAGCAGAGGAGTAAGAAGCCTGGCAACAGAACCGTAGCCCTTCTGTCAAACGCTGCGTCAGCACGCCTACACCCCCGGACGGATTCTTTGTACTGATCCAGGTCGTTCAGACCTCCATCTAACCCCCTGAACCAACCGCCACCTCCAACCCAGCCCTCTATCCCTATCGCCGGGGTGAGAGCGCAGCGAGCAGCCGTGGAGATGATCCACAACACCCTCAAGTCCCCCGAGCCGCTGGGGCGAAGCCCCCGCAGCTCGCACTCGCCCGCCCAGAGGAGGCTGTGGCGGTACTCTGTGGGGTGCAGGGGGTCCTCCACCCCCAGCTCCACCCTGACCCAGACCCACCGCAGGAGCGTGTGCGTGCTGGCCGCAGACCTGGGGGGAGGAGGAGGAGGAGGAGGAGGAGGAGGAGGAGGAGGAGGTGTTGTCCATACCATCCACGGGCTGTGCCACCTGTGCATCGGGTGTAGGCTGCCTCAGGTCGGTGTTTGAGGAGAACGAGGCGGAGGGAGAGTTAGGAGAGACGATGGAGGCTCTGCTCTTCTTGTTGCTTGTTGTTGGGTTGGAAGGTTTAACAGATCCATGGGACATAAATACACATACTTTTGGGTAATGATTGAGGGATGATTCAAAGTTAGGGTGACGTATAATATTAGAAGAAGTTAGGAGAAGACTGGGTTTGTGTGTTTTGCATATTGGTAGTGGTATGGTGGTGTGGACTGGTGTTGCGATATGAATATATATTTCTAGGTTTGGACATGAATTGGAGAGCCGGAGGGCAGTTTACCGATTGTTCCTCGCGTTGAGAGGGGGCACGGCTTGCATCGCCAGGGTCTAGCAATACTATCTGCAACAGGCGGACAACAGGCGGACAACTGGTCCAACAGGCGGACCATAAACAGCCATCTTCCTTATGTATGCCTCTATTGACTCCATTGCTGTTACCATTCCCGTGGTAACCAAAACATAGGTGTTGCATAACTTGTTGCATAAAATTATATCCTTTTTAGGAAACTGGAAGTGTTATATTTAATGAGTGAAGACGTAGAGAGATACTGTACTTTTTATGTAACAATATTTAACTTTGACAAGAAGATCGGGACATCCCCTGAACATGGCCCATACCATCCTGTTTTTGATGTTACATTTTTACTCTGTGCGCACACATGTTTGTGTGTGTCACCAAAACACACTTGACCCAGATAACATTGTCTTTCTAAGGAACATGTGTACTCGCTTCAGAAAGCAGCTGTCCGTACCAGTGTGTGTGTGGGAAGGGTTAGTTTCCTGTGTTAAGGTGCAGGTGTGTGTGTGGGAAGGGTTAGCTTCCTGTGTTAAGGTGCAGGTGTGTGTGTGGGAAGGGTTAGCTTCCTGTGTTAAGGTGCAGGTGTGTGTGTGGGAAGGGTTAGCTTCCTGTGTTAAGGTGCAGGTGTGTGTGTGGGAAGGGTTAGCTTCCTGTGTTAAGGTGCAGGTGTGTGTGTGGGAAGGGTTAGCTTCCTGTGTTAAGGTGCAGGTGTGTGTGTGGGAAGGGTTAGCTTCCTGTGTTAAGGTGCAGGTGTGTGTGTGGGAAGGGTTAGCTTCCTGTGTTAAGGTGCAGGTGTGTGTGTGGGAAGGGTTAGCTTCCTGTGTTAAGGTGCAGGTGTGTGTGTTTGTGTGTTTTGGTACTTTAATCTAGAATCACTCTAGTCCTCACGTGATGTTTTCTTTTTCATTGACACGCATGTCCTCATGAGGACATACATACCTGTAGACTGCATGTACTCCATGTACTGGTCTCACTGGTCTCACTGGTCAGACCCAGCATGCTGCTGTCTCAGACCAGTGGGTGCAGGAGAGACTCGCTGACTGGGGGAGGCAGCTGACTGGGGGAGGCAGGAGAGACTCGCTGACTGGGGGAGGCAGGAGAGACTCGCTGACTGGGGGAGGCAGGAGAGACTCGCTGACTGGGGGAGGCAGCTGACTGGGGGAGGCAGCTGACTGGGGGAGGCAGGAGAGACTCACTGACTGGGGGAGGCAGCTGACTGGGGGAGGCAGCTGACTGAGGGAGGCAGGAGAGACTCGCTGACTGGGGGAGGCAGCTGACTGGGGGAGGCAGGAGAGACTCGCTGACTGGGGGAGGCAGCTGACTGGGGGAGGCAGCTGACTGGGGGAGGCAGCTGACTGGGGGAGGCAGGAGAGACTCGCTGACTGGGGGAGGCAGGAGAGACTCGCTGACTGGGGGAGGCAGCTGACTGGGGGAGGCAGCTGACTGAGGGAGGCAGGAGAGACTCGCTGACTGGGGGAGGCAGCTGACTGGGGGAGGCAGGAGAGACTCGCTGACTGGGGGAGGCAGGAGAGACTCGCTGACTGGGGGAGGCAGCTGACTGGGGGAGGCAGGAGAGACTCGCTGACTGGGGGAGGCAGCTGACTGGGGGAGGCAGCTGACTGGGGGAGGCAGGCCTCATGGGGAGGCCTGCCTCGTGACGCATGGCCTCGTGGGGGATGACCGTATTCTGGGAGTACTGGGGCGGGATAGACTTGTTACCGCCGCATGAGCGGACAGACAGACAGACCAAGATCCTCCCTCTCTCCTCCCCCCTGACACACGCAGAAACACAGACACACACGTGGGCTTCTTGTCTGTGCCATCGAGGCCATAGGGAGTGTTAGAGTTTCCTGCTGTCTTGAGGTGTTTATATAGAACATCCTTCTTCGGGAGCTGTCTGAAAATATTGCATTGTGGTCGTTGTGGTTCTTTTATTAGAATAACAGACCTAGTCTGTTTTGTTGGGATTATTTACACTAGGAGTGAAATCCCACAGTGCAAATATCAGCAATGAGGTAACTGTAATAATGAATGACACTAGTGAAACAGTACAATTTAAATTGTTTTAATTTGTTTGACATTTTCAGGCAGATTTTTAAACAGGGTCAATGTAATATACCGGAATATAGAGAATAAGAGTGAGAGGAAGTGAGGGGGAAAAAGAGTGAGAGACAAGAGTGTGAGAATCAGCTTGTAAATGTGTCAGTGGATGAAATGGAAACGCTGGTGTTTTGAATGCTCGTCTGTTGATTTTGGCTCCCACACTGGACACACAGGTAATGGATGTCTGCCTTGTTGGGTCAGAAAGAGACTGAAACACACACACACAGTGTGTGGAGATAATGCTAATATGTACACACATTGTGTGCTAGTGTGTGTGTGTGTGTGTGGTTCTAAAATCGTAAATACAGCATATATATACATACAGAATATAGCAACACCAGTACAAAGGTGTAGGCTGAACTTCTTTCAGGTTTTGTTAAACTTGTTGGAATAGCGTGAAACCATACTGTGTTAGCCCAAAGCACTCAGAGTGGGACTGTAGTGGGCTGTATTTGTTTGGCTCGCTTCGTATAGGACTCGAGTCCATTTTGAATAAACATTATATTGTGTTGGTCCCCAGCTGTGTGCTTTACGTTTTTTGAGGAGGGAATGGGAGATTCTGTGCTCTGTGTTCAAGAAGCCTTCTGTTTTCAGAGTGTTCAGGGATATCTGTCCGTGTGTTCCTGTTTAAATGGCCACTGGATAACTTTGTCTCTGAGTCACATTTCCAGACTCTGAACCCCCTCTTGGTTTTGAATTGAATCACTTTGTGCCATCCTATTACCTACTGCAGTGTTAGCTGTTGACAGGGTCCGGTGAGGAGACAAGGTGCTAGGTGTGCGTTGACAGGTATCTAGCATTGTTACATGCTATAGGTTTTGGGAGGTCAAGACTGGTGGCTTTAAAGTGAATCATTTCCACCATTTTGTATGTCTGTCTGCGCTGATGCAGAAGTTATTCTGTTTTCAGTCCAAACAAACTCTGTTGCAGTGAACACTGAGGATGGATTAAAAAAACAACAGGTCATATTTCTGTGAATATATGAATACATTTTGCATGACTAAATGCTGTGTGTTGACCCATGCAGGTGAACATCCTTCGAGGAAAGGACGGCTATGGCTTCACCATCTGCTCCGACTCTCCGGTGAGGGTCCAGGCCGTTGACCCAGGTGGGTGGGATTCATCGATTGATTGATCGATGGGCGCATGTGGGCGTACTCCCACATTCACATCATTTTCTTTGCCATTTGGTGGAGGCCTTGATCCACAGCTTCTTACAGTGCTGAGAGTGCATACATTCCTCAGTGTGGGTGGCCCCGGTGGGAATCAAACCCGCAACCCTGGCTAGAGCGGGGCCACGCTCTGCCCATTGAGCTAGGACCACCCTGTCTTCTCTCGTATATTTGGATATACAACTTCTTTCTATTTGTATTCATCATTAAACAGTTCGTATGTAAATCCCTTTATATCGCTGCAGTCATTTTGCTTAGCGGTTCCAGCGTTTGTCTTCCAATCAGGGGGTTCCGGGTCGAAACCCCCTGCAGTGTAGCAGTGCTGCATATGAGAATGTGGTGGTCCAGTCCCACCCTCACCCTGAATGTATGGTCTGTGTGGTCTGTTGTCTTTCAGGAGGCCCAGCAGACCAGGCCGGTCTGCAGCACTTAGACACTGTTCTGCAGCTGAATGGACAGTCCGTGGAACAGTGGAAATGTATAGACCTGGCCCATGCCATCAGGTAGTCACTTATCTATGCCTACCTGAATGGACCTGGGCTGATTTCTCTCTGATTATTTTACATGTTTTTTCCTTGTAAAAAAGTATAATTACAGTATATGGATTTTGTCTCTGTCTGTACAGTTATAAGGAATTATAAATGATATACATAGTTTGTTTTGATCTTGCCATGAATAGTTTAGTTATAGTTATAGTTTATCAACACACTTCTCTGTCGACTGTTATTATAGAAACCTCAAGAAAATCGGATTAGTTTAAATAGCTATAGATTACCAATTAACTTCTCTCCTCTCGCATTGTAGCAACAGCTATATATACTAATAATGTATAATAATATATAATAATATAGTTTAGATAGGGTCTGCTAACGTCTCTCTGGTCTCTTCCTGTAGAAACAGCTCTAATGAAATGTGTTCCGTTCATATAATTAGCTTTAATTAACTCACCTGTCTCTCATTTCTCATGGTAGAAACAGCTCCATGAGATATGACAGGTCCATACAGTCTAGTTCTAGTTGAATAACAGCTCCATGAGATATGACAGGTCCATACAGTCTAGTTCTAGTTGAATAACAGCTCCATGAGATATGACAGGTCCATACAGTCTAGTTCTAGTTTAGTAACAGCTCCATGAGATATGACAGGTCCATACAGTCTAGTTCTAGTTGAACAACAGCTCCATGAGATATGACAGGTCCATACAGTCTAGTTCTAGTTGAATAACAGCTCCATGAGATATGACAGGTCCATACAGTCTAGTCCTAGTTTAATAACAGCTCCATGAGATATGACAGGTCCATACAGTCTAGTTCTAGTTGAGTAACAGCTCCATGAGATATGACAGGTCCATACAGTCTAGTTCTAGTTGAATAACAGCTCCATGAGATATGACAGGTCCATACAGTCTAGTTCTAGTTGAATAACAGCTCCATGAGATATGACAGGTCCATACAGTCTAGTCCTAGTTTAGTAACAGCTCCATGAGATATGACAGGTCCATACAGTCTAGTCCTAGTTTAGTAACAGCTCCATGAGATATGACAGGTCCATACAGTCTAGTCCTAGTTTAGTAACAGCTCCATGAGATATGACAGGTCCATACAGTCTAGTCCTAGTTTAGTAACAGCTCCATGAGATATGACAGGTCCATACAGTCTAGTTCTAGTTGAATAACAGCTCCATGAGATATGACAGGTCCATACAGTCTAGTTCTAGTTTAGTAACAGCTCCATGAGATATGACAGGTCCATACAGTCTAGTTCTAGTTTAGTAACAGCTCCATGAGATATGACAGGTCCATACAGTCTAGTTCTAGTTGAGTAACAGCTCCATGAGATATGACAGGTCCATACAGTCTAGTCCTAGTTTAGTAACAGCTCCATGAGATATGACAGGTCCATACAGTCTAGTCCTAGTTTAGTAACAGCTCCATGAGATATGACAGGTCCATACAGTCTAGTCCTAGTTTAGTAACAGCTCCATGAGATATGACAGGTCCATACAGTCTAGTCCTAGTTTAGTAACAGCTCCATGAGATATGACAGGTCCATACAGTCTAGTCCTAGTTGAGTAACTCTCTGGTCTCTCGGTAGAAGCAGCTCCAACGAGATCCGTCTGGTGGTCTGGCGCACGGGTCCCACCGCCAAGCCCAGCTTCGAGGGTCTCCTCCACCGGCCGTCCTACCAGCCCTCCACCTACGACCCCCCCTCCCCACCCACGCGCAGGCGGGGAGGCGTCACCAGCAAGACCCCGCCCGCCGTGCCCCCGCTCCCGGCCCACCATCGGCCCACCCCCGCCGCCGGCACCACCCGTGGGCTCCTCCTCAACGGCTCGGAGGGAGGGGGGGGAGGGGGTCCGGGGTGGGGCGGCCGGGCGGGTTCGGCCGAGGAGCCGGACGGGCACCCCGGGGCCCGTCACCACCACCCCCCCCATGCCACGCTGAAGGGCACCCGGGTGAAGGCGTCCAACGGGGACAACTACATCATCCTGGCGCCCATCAATGCTGGAAGCCAGGTACCTCAGAGTGCTGCTGGGGAGCTGCATCTTCACCACCTCCTCCACCACCACCCTCCTCCCCATCTTCCTCATCCTCACCGGGGACATGTGGTGGCTCACCCCAGATATGTTTCCCTGCCGTACATCCCCGACGCCACTAGTTAGACCGGACTGGACGCTCGTACCTAGGCCCGCCACAGGGTGCCAGAAAAGACATGGGCGCGTGGACCAGGCCTTACTGAGTGCACCCATAGAGTATTCAAAATACCGCATGTGAAACAGTGGGGGATTTCCCAGTTGATTTTTAGGGACACTTCCTGTCATTCTTTGGGGCGTTTTTAACTCATTTTGTGCATCTTCCGCCATTAAGTTCATACAAGCAATATTGTTGCTCCTAATGGAGAAATATGTGCCACTTCCATTCTTTTTGCCAAAAATGATTATATCAACTTGATAAAGTATACCTATTTAAACCTGAAGTTGGCCATTCTAAAGCACAAAAGAGGTAATATGCTCAAATACAGTATATGTCAAATTCTTGCAAAAGGAAGGCCAGTTCATGGCTATTATACTATAAAAGTACACACAAGTGTTATCCTACGAACCGACCACGAACATGTGTGTAACATGGGATCTGAGTCAGGAAGACGTGGTGATAAAAGATGTCATGATCCGATGACATCATGAATGTGAGTCAGGAAGACATGGTGATAAAAGATGTCATGATCCGATGACATCATGAATGTGAGTCAGGAAGACATTGTGATAAAAGCACAATAAAGCAAACTGTATGGATTAAAGTCAAGGCTCTGAAATGAATTCCTCAGCTAACTCTGCATGAATTATATATCTGACTAACCTAGCAGCAGCCACACCACCCAGGTTGAACACTAGTGACTCTAGCTGTCTGGGTGAGGCATTTCCCCCTGCAGTATCACTCCTATCTTCATTGGGTTACAACAATCGTCCAGAGCCACTGGCTTTCATGAGTGAAAAGAAAAGTGTTCTGAAAATAGATGACATGTATGTTGCTACGATCGCTGTGTCTCCCTGTTGTCACCGGGGTCACTGTTAGACCCACACATCCCTTTACAGCCATGCTTGTGTCTAAACGTGTGAGTCGTGTCTGTCTGCATGTTGTGATGCATTTTGTGTGTACGTGTTGAGTGTGTTAAATGCATGTGTGTGTGGGTGTATCCGTGTGTGTGTGTGTGTGTCTGATGTGTGCGTGGATATGTGTGTGTGTGCGCGTGTGTATGTGTGATGTGTGTCTGTGTGTGTGCATACGTGTGTGTGTGCGTACATATGTGTGTGTGTTGAGCGACTCTGCACTAGTCAGGCTCTGTTGAAGCCAGTGTTCTGAACAGGAAGAGCACTCTGTAGTGTTTCTTTATTCTGAGAGAGACGCTTGGCAGAAACATAGTTGACAGATGAAGGCCAACTGAGGACAATAGCATGGAGCAACTCCACGTGAGCAGGGATTAGACGCAGCAACCATTCAATCTATATTAACTGTATTACTTGTTTTGTGATAATATTGTATTGTATTTAGACATTGTAATAAAACACCTATTACAGGAAGCGCTATCGAGAAATTGTATTGGCTCATAAAGCAACAACTAAATGAAAACAGTAATTAAACATAATAAACCTGGGAGTGGAGCGGGTTCATCTTCTGAGCTTTAATGGGAATCATGTTTCAAGAATGATCTTCAGCCAGTCTTTACTCTTGGCTTATTTGAATGGGCTCACTGCTGTTGAACTAATGTGAGGCGACATCAGGCTGTGTTTAAGAGCTTACGTGAACGTGAAAATGGAATGGAAAAGGAATGATCAGAAGAGTATATGAATAAAAAAGGTTCTAAACCTATTAAATACAGATGTTCCTCATCTGTAATGTATAGGAGGAGAGTAGGAAACCAAGTAAGAGGCGGGGAAATGTTGGATGAAGTGAAAAGACAAAAGAAACCTGGGTTGCTGTAAACACCGGCTTACAACATTATATAATAATAACAAACATACAACCACTATGACTGTACAAACTTCTCTAAGGCTTTACTGATAAAGGGTAGAAGATTTATCCAGCTTCACGTAATTGTTACTCTACAGGCCTACTAACAATTACATTTTTCTCTTCTACGACTTTAGATTTTGAGGCCTGTCTACCAAGATAATCAGGGCACGTTGGGTAAGATTTGTATTTTCTGTTCTATACATTATTTATCAAGTATTGTGAATAAAGAGAACAGCTTCTCACACTTATAACAATAAAAGAAGTCATATTTTCTATAATGTTTTTGCAGAGTAAAACATAATTTATTGTGCTTTCATTTTGCGGTCTTTCTCCTGTGCAGCCTCCAGCCTTGGCTCCAGGCTGTACCCCACAAGACAGGCCCCTGTGCCCCCGCCACAAGGGGGCGCTGGTGGTGCTGGTAGTAGCTTTGGCGGCGGCGGCAGCGGTGGAGGTGGTCTCTCCAGCCGCACCAACTTCCTTCGCCGATCTGGCAACTCGAAAACGTCCAAGAACAATTCTACCACGACCACTAACGCCAACTACCATCCGCACAACGCCAACTTCCCCAACTACCAGAACTGCACCATCGTCCGCTCCCACACCTCGCATGCTAACTACGGCTACGTCAAAGTAGCGCCGAAGATCCTCATTTTCCCAATATTTGTTCAGGTGGGTATGAGTACAACTAGGCTGTGTGATGGGGGGAAACAATAACGTTAAATAAACAACGTTAATACCTAATTCTACGATATTCCACCCTGACTTTTAAGGTGTTCCAAATTTAATTTGGATTTTAATCATTGAATAGGAAATCCATTTTGGGGTTGTCTGGAAACATCTTTGAATATAGTTCAGTTTAAATAGTGTTTTACAACATGAATATATAGGTCTCTACCTAAAAGGGATTGCCAGTCATTTCTAACCAAAGATGAGGTCATTTCCTGCGACGCTGATCGGAAATAGCACCAACATCACACCTGTGAGTGACAGCGGCTGTGTGCTGGAGCTTCTGGGCTGGAGCCTTTTGACTCCACTAAGCCAGCTCCTAAGCCAGCTCCTAAACCAGCTCCTAAACCAGCTCCTAAGCCAGCTCCTAAACCAGCTCCTAAGCCAGATCCTAAAACAGCTCCTAAGCCAGCTCCTAAATCAGCTCCTAAGCCAGCTCCTAAACCAGCTCCTAAACCAGCTCCTAAACCAGCTCCTAAGCTGTCGTTACATCTTCTATCAAACAACTACAACTGTTTCGCTTTTCGATGGATTTGTGAGCTAAAATGGATCGGGTAATGCAACATCAGTGTCACTAATTACTTGATTACGTTTGTTATTAATGTATTAACTTGGCCTTATAAATGCTAAGCCCTTTTGAACATCAGATTTCCCCCGAGCAGTAGGCTGCATTTAGTT
>JACYXH010000343.1:1697500-1700000 GCA_026745465.1 Lota lota | reverse complement strand
GAGGTGTGGAGCGTGGGAAAGAGCATCATGTGCACGCACACACACTCACAGTCACACACACACGCACACACACACACTCACAGTCACACACACACACACACACTCACAGTCACACACACACGCACACACACACACTCACAGTCACACACACACACACACACACACACTCACAGTCACACACACACACACACTCACATACACACACACACACTCACAAACTCACGCACACACACTCACATACACACACACTCACACACTCACGCACACACACTCACACACACACACACACACACACACACACTCACAGTCACACACACACACACACTCACATACACACACACTCACACACTCACGCACACACACTCACACACACACACACACACACACTCACAGTCACACACACACACACACACACACAACCGCACACACACACAAAACCGCACACACACACACACTCACACACACAACTGCACACACACAACCGCACACACACACACACACACACACACACACACAACCGAACACACACACATACACAGATCAAGGTTATTGTTGTATTGTTATATTATATAAAATGACAAGACCTCTGTTTTGATTGACTAGAAAACATGAGTGAATAAACCCTTAAAAATGGTTCCATTGGGTCATCTTATCTTTTGCTTTCGCTTATGTTTTAGGATCTGAAAAAATGACAATAGTGACCTCTGCTGTAGGAAAGGTAGGGTTGCATGTATGGATGAGGCACATATGCATGTCTTTATGTCTCTTGGACTAATAGACAGAGACATATCTTATAGGCATAGGAATACATTTTAAACATGTACCCAGCTAAACATCAGGACACAAGCATAAGATACATGAAAATATTGCACACTGAATTTTTCATAATCGTACTAGAATATACAGTAATTGTGGGTCCAGGGTTAGATTTTCCCCTCCATTTCCTCAGGTCCGGTCTCGTGGTCAGCCCTAAAATGGCCTTTCTTCTTCTTTTATAATTGGGGTTTGGTGTGATAATCAGAATGTTATATGTATTATAATATTGTTACCTTAAACCTTATGTTTAAATCACTGTGATCCATACATTTTAAGGTGACCACAAAGTTACAATGTTATCTTACATTGGCTTTGTTGGATACTCATTTCTGATTGGTCAACTGTGGCATTCAGCGGTCTGAATAGCAGACCGCTTTTTGTCAGTCTAACAACTCGGAATTAGTTGACTTATAAACTGCCAACTTACTAAGAATATGTTGGTTTTGAACCGGGCTCGGGCCCTTAAATGCAGCCAATGGGCCGGGCCCTTAAATGCAGCCAATGGGCCGGGCCCTTAGATGCAGCCAATGGGCCGGGCCCTTAGATGCAGCCAATGGGCCGGGCCCTTAGATGCAGCCAATGGGCCGGGCCCTAGCTGAGCTCAGACAGAAGGGTGTGTAGTCATTAGAGGGTTTGACTCCCAGTCCAACGTTTCTAGGTTCAAGAACTAAAGACTAAAGACTCACAGTAAGTTGATTTGGATCAGCCAAATGACTAAACAGTAATACAGTGAGCAACATAAAACCCGTAAATACAACAACACATTACACAACTCCATAGTTCCCCTGGTTAATGGGCACTGTGTTATATCGTGTGTGCATTGCAATCTTTTGCTCACAATAACCTTTCCACGTGACGTCCATGTACGTCCATGTTCCATCAATATCCTGTGAGTGTATGGTGTGTGTGTGGGTGTATGTGTGTGGGTGTGTGTGTGTGTGTGTATAGTGTGTGGGTTTGTGTGTATAGTGTGTGGGTTTGTGTGTATGGTGTGTGTGGATGTGTGTGTGTGTGTGGGTTTGTGTGTATGGTGTGTGTGTATGTGTGTGGGTGTGTGTGTGGGTGTGTATGGTGTGTGTGTGTGTGTGTGTGTGTGTGTGTGTGTGTGTGTGGGTGTGTATGGTGTGTGTGTATGGCGTGTGTGTGTGTGAGTGTGTGCGGTTGGATCGTGATTCGGCTACCTGACCGCTTGTTACCGCCATCAATAAGTGTCAACAAGCGTGTAAAAGCTTCGATCGGTCCTGTGTGGCGGCCTCTCTCGTCCTCCAGCCTTGAGAGGTAGGAGAAATAGGAGAGCAGAGAGACAGACAGGGTGAGCATGGCTGTACCAGGGTGCCTCCTGGTGAAACATCCTTTAGATCTGACCCCAGGCTCTCTCATGACAACACCAATGCAAAGCTGTTCATTGTAGCACCATTTCTTTGATTTATTGTGTTTGTGTGCCCATGTGTGCGTTTGTATACTTGTGTGCTTGTAGACATACGTGCAGCTTAACACCCCAGTGGCTAAACACAGTGTTGTGTGTGTCTGTGTGTGTGTTGACAATAAGACAAACAGCTTCTTTGGAGCTGTCTAATGAACATGATTCGTCATGACTGCAAACCTTTGCTCGAGCGAAGACTAGCAGAGTGAAACACTTGTATCAACCTAATGCCATATACAGGTAAATTACTTCAGTTGGGCA
>JACYXH010000343.1:1672500-1692500 GCA_026745465.1 Lota lota | reverse complement strand
GTGTTTTACGAGTTGTGCTAATTTTATCGTCAGAAAGAGTGTCTACTTATGTGAATTAATAAAAGGTCAACAATTGAATAAGTTATAACGGTACATTTTTAATGGTGCACACAACATTGCAGTACTTGGACCTATGGAGCGACAGTCAGCTCGATGGAGAGGCAGACGGCTGCTGACTCTTCGCTTTTCTAAGGGAACACAGTCACAAAGTCCTGAATAAATTCTCCTCTTGAATCTGCAGATTTTATTTATCAATTTAGCCAAATTAGGATTTTTTTGCAAATTCTGCAATATTCAAAGTTTTGCAGTTGATTCCATTTCTAGTACCAAATTCCACAATTCTGTCGGTGATTTCCACATTGCTGAAATCATAGCCCTAACTGACATGTCATGGCTCTTTCTTCCATCAACACGTCAGTTCACTTTCAGCATCATGTATTATTATCATTATCATTATTACTCGACATGTTGGCTCATCACCAGCTCACTTAACGTTGCGTCATTCTTTCAGAGGAACATAAGGCTCACATGACCATGGCAGAATGAGGAGCCAGATATAAAAGCAGGCTGGCCCCCTGGAGAGAGAGCATTCATGTGTACATAAGCCTGTGAACACACTGTTTAGGGTTAGATCCCTCCATGGTGTTTGATGAACGAGGTCCCATTATTTCTCCGTTTCTCTTTTAAGTGCAGGGGAACTTTGTTGATGCGGTAAATGACACAGGAATCTCCGTTAAATAGATTTAAGTGGAAACATTTTGTCACTGCTTCAAGTGAAGTATATAGATGTTGCCATAAGTGTGTGTACTTGTGTAGGTATGTGTGTTTGCATGTGTGTGTTTGTGTGAGAATGAGCATGTGTTTGCGTGCAGATAGGCGTGTGTGTGTGCGCTTGTGTAGGTGTGTGTGCTTGTGTCGATGCTTGTGTGTGTGTGTTTGCATGCATGTGTGATTGTGCGTACGCGTACGTGTGTGGGTGTGTGAGAGACTGTGTGTTAATCTGTGAGAATGTGAGCATGTGTTTGCGTGTATCTGCGTGTGTGTGAACGTGCGTTGGGAATGACATGCTGTGGGCTCACCTCACTATTGACTGGCCATAAGAAAAAGAACCCCACAGCTTGTCACTCCAGGCTGAAGCCAGCGTGGGAATTGTAGGTGCTAATCTATCCTTGTCAGCGAAACCTAACTACTTTATGCTAGCAATTCATTACACTGGGCTGACAGGACCAGCCTCCCTCGCGCTGATTAAAGCCTGATCTGGTTGAAAATAAAACACACTGTGTGTATTTCCTCCCTTCATAACCTGTGTAATATGCTGTCAGAGGTCTGGTGGTTTATCTAAGGGTAATCTGGGAGGACCATCCCTACCTCTCATCCTCCACTGCAGTGCGTTGAGATGTACATCAACGTTGCTTTTTATTACAGAGAAACATCAGGCCCAACAATGGAGGTGGCAAAAACAAAGCAAATTCAATTGTATTACTCAGAATCTGTTTATACTGCACACACGAATTTGACCGGGTCAAAGGTGCAAACATTTACCTTTAACCTTGGACACAAGCAACACGACAGACTGAGAACACAATATCAATTATTGATTATAAATAAGGTCAGGTTTCTACCTGACCTCTATCTGATGTTTATGGAAATCGACCTCGTTATTTGGTATGTGTGTGTCGCGTGTGTGTGTGTCTGATTGTGTGTGTGTCTGATTGTGTGTGTGTTGTGTGTGTCTGATTGTGAGTGTGTCGTGTGTGTGTCTGATTGTGTGTGTGTCTGACTGATTGTGTGTCTGTCTGATTGTGTGTGTTGTGTGTATGTGTGTGTCTGATTGTGTGTGTGTCTGACTGTGTGTGTCGTGTGTGTGTCGTGTGTGTGTCGCGTAGACACAATGGAGGCACGGCCCCCCTGCCAGTATTGTGTATCTGTAAAGGTGAGCAGTTTGGTGGAAGTGGTAACCTCACGTGGAGGTGGACTGAGGTGGACGTGGTAACCTCATGTGGAGGTGGACGTGGTAACCTCACGTGGAGGTGGACTGAGGTGGACGTGGTAACCTCACGTGGAGGTGGACGTGGTAACCTCACGTGGAGGTGGACTGAGGTGGACGTGGTAACCTCACGTGGAGGTGGACTGAGGTGGACGTGGTAACCTCACGTGGAGGTGGACTGAGGTGGACGTGGTAACCTCACGTGGAGGTGGACTGAGGTGGACGTGGTAACCTCACGTGGAGGTGGACTGAGGTGGACGTGGTAACCTCACGTGGAGGTGGACTGAGGTGGACGTGGTAACCTCACGTGGAGGTGGAAGTGACGTTGGACGAGCAGAAGCTTGTTAAAGTTAAACGTAGTGGCAGGATGGAACACTACCCAGCCTGGGGGCTAGAGCACACCTTCATCTAATCCTTCATCTAATACATTTGACCAAAAGCATTTCTTCTGTATTGCAACTTCGCAATGCAAGCCAAAGGACATGCGGGTCTCACCGAAGGATGTGTTCCTGTCTTGCATGTTTTATCTGGAAGAAGGGTTAGGGTTAGGGGGAAGAAGGGTTAGGGTTAGGGGGAAGAAGGGTTAGGGTTAGGGGGAAGAAGGGTTAGGGTTAGGGGGAAGAAGGGTTAGGGTTAGGGGGAAGAAGGGTTAGGGTTAGGGGGAAGAAGGGTTAGGGTTAGGGGGAAGAAGGGTTAGGGTTAGGGGGAAGAAGGGTTAGGGTTAGGGGGAAGAAGGGTTAGGGTTAGGGGGAAGAAGGGTTAGGGTTAGGGGGAAGAAGGGTTAGGGGGAAGAAGGGTTAAGGGGAAGAAGGGTTAGGGTTAGGGGGAAGAAGGGTTAGGGCTGGGGGGTGGGGGTCATGCAGTGCATGTCTTACGCTTGTCATAATCCCGAGTGGCAGATGAAATGCCTTTAGGGCCGAGAGCTGCTACACTTCTCACATTCCTCCTCGTTCCACAGAATACTCACCAGGGTTGACCACAGAGGAACCTTGAGGACGAGACCAAAACAGGACAGAAATAGATAACAACTGTGGGAAACGCATTGAGACCAAAGAAGGAAGTCCTTATTTACAAGGTGAATTTTTTTTTAGTAGCTTGTAGTTTGCTGATACATTTGCGGGATCGGTCATGCTGACTTTTTCATGCTGATCAAAAAAAGCCGAAAAAAAGCCCATTGCAGATTCGTTTGAGCTTTCTTATCTGTCAAGTTTCAAAATGTCCGTTCCCTTCTGATGATATCTCACATACTGTACTTACTTCCTACATGCACGAACGCACACACTCACACACACGCATGCACACACACACCCATGCACACATGCACGCACACACACACGCACACACCCACGCACGCATGCACGCACACACACACGCACGCATGCACGCACACACATACACATGCACGCACGCACGCACACACACACACGCACGCACTCACCCACGCATGCATGCACACACATACACACTACATAATGGCACCTCGTTTTTGAATCTGTGTCTTGGGTCTGTTGCTGTTCTCAGTCTACAGTCATGGGACAGTGCTGAGGGGAAACCACACTAGCCATACAACACTACTCTTTCACCACCATAGCTTCCTCCAGGGCTTGTTCCCTCTTTTGAAAGCCGGCAGAGAGGCTTGCTGACTAATCAATCTGACCTAGATGTGATGGTTGATTAGGAGAAATAAAAAAAAAAATGGAAATAACAAATAAATACTTTCTGCCATAAAAAAAACTGGCTCCAGAGTGTGACCAAGAGGGAGTTCACACCAAAATCTAAATATAAGTACACATTTTTTAGTTTTTACCTTAATAAACAAGCAAGTACATTGAGTACTTTAGCAGACACTTTTATCCAATGCAACTTATACCATAGGCCGAAATCACACAATCAATACAAATCTAAATTGGAGTAGCTGCAAAAGAGGGTATCGCGGTGACAACTTAGTTAAAAAGATCAAAACCGGCTTGTATGCAGAATGCAGAAGTACATCTGTAATGTTTGCAATGAATTAGTAGAGGGTCAGGTGTCTTCTTGTTGAATGGTGCATGCAGAAATTTCAGAAAGATGAACTCGAACCGACTGGTCCGGCACTATGAGATGATTACGATGACGAAAGAGCAGGGAACAAATGCTACAAACTAAAAGCTTAAGTTGCCCTTGAGCCCTAGCTGCCCAGGTGAACTACGCTACCGCCTTAACCCTTATTGGCAGGACAACACAGCTGAATACAGTGAGAATGGAGATGTGTTCAAGACGTCAGCCATTAAACAGGCAGATTTTGTCAGGACAACAAGACTCAAAATGGGAAAAGGGAGAAGTTGTCATGAAAGACCGACAGCCTGAAAATAGAAAGAGGTGGGAGGTCGTCAAGACAGCAAGACAGCCAGAAAACAGGCAGAGGCCTAGGGGTTATCAGGACAACAGGAAGAGCAGTAAACAGAAAGAGGTTGGTCGAGAGAAAAACCGCCGGAAAACAGAAAGAGGGGAAAGTGGTCACGATGTGGGTTGTTTTGGCCAAGCAAGAGCAGGACCTACTGATCTCTGAGGTGTACCGGTGCCGTAAACGGGTTCAAGTCCACCAACTGCTTAAGCCTCATTAACAGTTGCTTGCACGTCGTCTATTTGCAGTGCTAAGTCAATTAAATGCTAGCTCTTCGAAAGCATTAGCACTGCCAAATACGTAAGCCTCTGCCTACAAGACAGAGAGAGAGAGAGCGATATTAGCAACGGAAGCGCTAACGGAGTGGCATACCGAGAGCTGTGTGTATGTTGATATATTGCTAACAACCTGTGAGTTGTAAGTATGATAGCATTGTGTAGCACCAGTGTAGCTGGTTGGTGCTAACTGAGTATGACAGGGGTTGGTGTGATCATGTACAGGAGGCTGTACATGACCTCTGGAGCGTTGAGGAGTGTGACGGGGGAGCTGGTTGAGGCCAGCCTTGGAGATACTGTGAGTGTATTTACCTTTTGTCGTATTATCAAGCGAGTATTACCACAATAACTGGCAATCAAGTAAACATTTTAGTTTTTTTGTGTAAAAGTGAATGCTTGTACTGAAGACCAAAACCTTACTTTAAAATATGCTCAGTGACTAGTAAGAAGCAGGTAGGCAGGGTCCCACCAGCTAATGGCGGATAGATTTGACCAGATAGGTCGGACCAAAAGACACATTTCTAAAAGTGACGCTGCGGATAGGGTTAGGATTCTTTGCTCAATGATAGCTACAGGCAGGCTGAGGACTCTGGGGATTGGACCTTGGTGATGGAACATTTAGGCTTGGAGCCACACAGACCAACCACTACACTTTCCTGGTTCATAACGAGGAAAATCGATTCATTTAGCTGTAGTAATGTAAAATCCTTGTTGGTTGCCATGTCCTCTTCCTGGAGCTATTTCAAACCAACATCTCAGGTAGCAGGGTTCAATGGTGTTGGTTGCAATTCAACTCAATTAAAATTGGCCCAAGTGAATGTTTGGGTACTACTGCCTGGTCATTTTCAAAATGAGTTACCATTATACACAAAAAAATGTATATTTCCAGGTTCCTATTGAAAAGTACCACAGAAATAGATTTTCAGCTGTGTATAACCTAATTTCAAATGAACTCAAGCTTACCCAGTGTTTAGAGATCATCACTGAAATGCTAGCGAGAGGTCATGTTGTGTCAACACAGCGGTATTCAGAAGGATGATCTGTGTGTAGGCCGCCGTTGATTTCACTTTCCAAAACACGACAAAGTGCCAAACAAGCCCAACAAGTCTGCACTGGACCCAAAGCACTTTAATTAATCATTATTCAATTAATGTAAAGAACAATATCCATTTAATTAATTTAAATAACGTTTTTCTTATCGATGAGCCCTTCACTTCTCCCATTGGATGTGACCGTTGTCTTTAGAATGGCATAGCTGTCACCGTTAGCATGCTGTCTCCTGCAGCTAAGGTGGGCTATGTTGACAGCAACCCAGTGAGAAACCTGTCTGCCAGATGGCTGGGGGGGTGGGGGTGTAGGGTGTACAGGGGGGAGGCTTTCGGCCGGGGAACACTTTAATCAATCTGATTACGGGGAAATGCTGTCTGTATTTTTAGCCTCTCCACGGCAGTCCAGTGACCATTCATTGACTTTCATCTAATAAGCTGTCGTGTTTATCTCCTGGGTGGTTGTATTCGTACACAGCACGTGAACTCAAGGTAGTAGCCATAGCTATAGTAGCTGTATAGCTATATGGATAAAACAGTAGCTATTTTAGCTATAGCGATAACACTAGCTATAGTGGCCATAGCTATTAAACTAGCTATAGTAACTGTAGCGATAGCACTAGCTATGGTAGCTATAGAAGTTGCAGCGATAACAGTGGCAATAGTAGCTATAGCACTAACAGTAGCTAAAGTAGCTTTAGCGATGACAGTAGATATAGTAGGGCTATATACTAAAGTAGCTCTAGTAGCTACAGCTAGTATTAGGGTCCATGTTTTGTCTCTATTAACTTAAATATTCCATTAGGTTAATAAAGCATCATGATTTGTCGATACCAAATCGTAATTACACAAGAGTGGTCTTGTCATCTGTACCCTGATCAAATTCTACAACAATAACTCACTTTGTGACTGGTCTTGAGTAGAAAGGCACTTAGTATATTACAGTAACAAATACAGTTGAAGAATCGCCTTTTTCGCCAGATTTTCTTTAATAGAAACAAAATGGTAGTTACATAAACCTCTTCGTTGACTTACTTCCTTTAATTCTTCAGTCCAAAGTGCTCTCGCTGGGCGTGGGTCCAAAAGTCAAAGTCGTATTGTGTCCTGTCAGAAATCTAGGTTCAAGTAGACCTTGGATTCAGGGAAATTTAATGAATCTCCAATAAAAGGGAAAAGCAATTTGTCACAGATGTGATGTCATGTTTCAAGCCAATTCTGAAGGAAATTACTGCGAGATCTAAACTCAATATTTCTTCATAAAAGAGGACATTGAGGCAATGCCACGATGCCAGCGATGCCGTTTACACACTCAATCCATTATAATGGTGCCTGGGTCTGCCAGAAATAATTGTAGTATCACAACCACAAAAAACAAACAAAATAAAATGAAAGGCCATTTTGCATTTGCGTTCAGCTTTGCACATACATGATACAAGATTAGATATATTTCCCGTGTGCTGTGTGGTCTTATTTGAGTTAGAAGTCAATTATTGTCTCTATTTGCTCTTTCTACATTTGCTATTTGCTATTCAGTCATTCAAGCAGGTGCCTTTATTCCAGAGCACTTACAGTGAATTTGGATTTGAATGTGATTAACAAACTCATTAATCACATCCAAATCCATATTCCAAATCCAAATTGAGTTCCCTAAAGGCCGCAGTAGTCATCCCTTGATTAAGATGCCTTGCATCAAGGGATGCCTCCTGTGGACATTAGGGATCCAGCTCATTTGGATCTGGAACTGCCCCGGTACCTTTGGGCTGGTAGTTGGATCAACCCTACCCACTATGGAACACTCTCCTACCCTCTTTCTGCATGTCCACTGCTACATGAGTTGTAATGCAGAGATGTAAGATGATGTAATATGTCCCCCATCGTCGCTGTGTTACATATTTGCACACCCTGATTACATAAACAAACCCACTTCCTCTGCCAGATGAGGAATGTAAGATAGGGTATCTACTGCGCTACATATTGCATTTCCCAGACCCATTTCATATTAGTACGGTTTACAGCGCCCAGCTGGTAGCAATTTATTTGAATTGAATCTACGATTGAAGGGTGATTTCTATCTCCAAATCAGTATCTACTAGCTAATAATAATATGTTCCAATTGACCCTATGTTAGTACCGTCCACATGGTCACATTGTAAGGCTGTCTAGTGTTGTGGGCTATTTCTGTTTCTACTACGTGAGTAGGCAATGTTTAAACCAGTTAATCTCATGGCTTCTCTTACCAGCGCAGGGTTACAATTCAAATGGCAAATAGATTTACTATTACTACCACTACTACTACTACTACTACTACTACTACTACTACTACTACTACTATAGTACTACTACTACTACTACTACTACTACTACTACTACTACTTCCTCCACCTCCCCTCCACCTCCTCCACCATCCCCACCCCCACACCACCACCACTTCTACTACTACTATACCTATTTTCAGTCTAGTTCAGTTTTTATAAAATCGGACTGAATTACATATTAAGTACTAAAACCACTACTACTATGACTATTACTTATAATAAGAATAGTAATAATAACAATTATCATTTAATTTACGTAGCATTTTACCTATGTCTTTGCACCACTTTCCGCATTGACAAAGAAAATAAACTAGTTATTAATTAGTTGGTTAGTTACAAGATACTTAGGGTGATCATTCACTGCTGTCGTGTGTGTGTGTGTGTGATGACTCAAAGTTCCACTCTCCCTTTATAAACTGTTTTGTTAATTCAACATGATGGATATCAGAGTGCATTGCTATCGAATCTTCTCTGCTCATCCCATAAATCATATTATGGGATGTATTTGACCAACTCCTCCGCTGGCTGAAACCCATCCAAAAGTCTGTTTAATACCAAGAACAAAATCCATTTATTTTCCTGTTTGTTTAGAAAAGACACAGACACATGTAAGTCTGATTTATTTATCTCTGCTTTACCACAATACGTTGTGAGTGTCTAACATTATAGTGGTAATTACATCAAATGCATGCCTTTTGCATAAACTCAACTTTGTCTCGCACACACGCTCATATTCAAATCACGGGTTGGGTCCATGTTATAGAGAGCCCTGGCCAGGCCCCTTGCGCTGCCCCCAAGGGACCTTGTTTGGGAAGAATGTAAACGGTAGTTAATGTCGAGAGAAAAATTACTTGAGAGAAAGCTAGCTCGGTGAAAAAAATAATAATACATCCCAGAAGACTTCAACTAAATGGAATAAAATGTTTTTCTGTTTATAACCCATGCTGAAAATGTCCGGAACTCAAATGTGCATGTGTTTTGCATATAATTTCCCATATGTTTCATCAACTTTTAAAGGTTAGAATTTTAAAAAATCCATACAATTCCTCCTTGTCTTGCTCTACAGTTCCCTAATACCGCTGTGAAAAGACAGTGTTTTAGGTGTTAGTGTTTATTACAATCGATAGTATGGTATGGAATTATGATCCTTAAGTCCTTTATTGCGGCAAGAACTGCACACATGTATGTGATGCAGCTGTGCTTTCTTAGGATGCTCTCAGTAGTGCAAGCAGTGTGTGGCAGTATCTGTTCTATCTTAAATCCACACCTGGCTACTGTGCAACTCTCTTCTCTCCCTCTCTCTCTCTCTCTCTCTCTCTCTCTCTCTCTCTCTCTCTCTCTCTCTCTCTCTCTCTCTTCTCTTCTCTCCCCCCCCTCTCTCTCTCTCTCTCTCTCTCTCTCTTCTCTCTCTCTCACTCTCTCTCTCTCTCTCTCTTCTCTCTCTCTCTCTCTCTCTCTCTCTCTCTCTCTCTCTCTCTCTCTCTTCTCTCCCCCCCCTCTCTCTCTCTCTCTCTCTCTCTCTCTCTCTCTCTCTCTCTCTCTCTCTCTCTCTTCTCTCTCTCTCTCTCTCTCTCTCTCTCTCTCTCTCTCTCTCTCTCTCTGGCACACACACACACACACGGCATAAGCCACAGAGCCTAATGCCTTGCTTCTTGCTCGCTCTTTGCTACTCCATAAATTCAGTGCAGTACATTCCTAACTTCCCTCACTTCTCCCCCTCGCCCAACAGCCCTTGTCTTTAGCGTGACAGAAGATAACTAATCAACCCCCTGTCCATCCCCTGGTCTCTCCCCTCTCACTCCTCACCCCGGGCAGAAGTGTGACTGCCTGCTCAGCCTGGAAGCGTACTCGCTGGACCAGAAGCGCCGCGTGTGCCAGTGCCTGAAGGACAACATCGACAAGCAGCTCCAGAGAAGGGAGCCCGTCACCACACACTTTGAGCAGGTAGGCAAAGGCTCGCTATAGTGCTCCCCTCATCTCCTTCTGACGACGTGCTCCGGGGACAAGCTACAAGGGCGGGGATTGGCTTGTTTTTGTAGATTTTTTCCGCTTGCAGCCACACCCTGTGTGCTAGGCCACGCCCACTTGAGGCAACTGACGGTATAGGGAAGTGTACACATCCCTTTATACACTTGTTTCGTACACAACTCCATCAGCATGTTTTTGTGATACAGGTTTTGCATTGTAGTTGAGTTTATTACACTACAACCCCATTCTTATTCAACATTTGGTCTCAATCCAGCTTTCTCATATATAAATGTACATTCAAAACATAAAAATCCCACCCCTCCCTTCAGTCCTCCGTCCAAAGAACCTCCCCCAGAACACCTGACTAGCTTGCTAGCATTAGCAATAGCTCGCCTAGCCTTGTGGAAGACTCCGGTCATGTGTTACTAGCTTGCTAGCATTAGCGATAGCTCGCCTAGCCTTGTGGAAGACTCCGGTCATGTGTTACTAGCTTGCTAGCATTAGCGATAGCTCGCCTAGCCTCGTGGAAGACTCCGGTCATGTGTTACTAGCTTGCTAGCATTAGCGATAGCTCGCCTAGCCTTGTGGAAGACTCCGGTCATGTGTTACTAGCTTGCTAGCATTAGCGATAGCTCGCCTAGCCTCGTGGAAGACTCCGGTCATGTGTTACTAGCTTGCTAGCATTAGCGATAGCTCGCCTAGCCTTGTGGAAGACTCCGGTCATGCGCTATGAGTCCACGGGCAGAGCGCACGCAGGTAGCCGGGTATGTAGGTAGACAGACAGGTAGGCCAACCAATCATTTCATTCGGGCTGAATGAAATGATTGGATCGGCTCATTACAGGCCAGCGACGGCCACAGGAACTGGGTTTTGCTTCTTTTTTTTTCAGAGCAATTGATTTATTGATTGCTGTCTGGATGGAAAGAGAATTTCCGCAAATATGACAAAAAAGAGTTCTAAAATAAACTGCCTGCCCTAGCTTTGAAACGATATTTGGTTTAAAACTAAATATATGAGTCTGTTTTAAAACGAGATATATTCACTTGGTTTAAAGATGGATACATACACACACAACTAGATATACATGTCGAGTTTTAAACTAGATCTGCACGTTTGATTTAGGCATTTATGCACTTGGTTTGCATTATGTTGCGTAGAATTGTATACAACTAGGATCCGTATCCGCGCCGGTCTAGTTGTTCTCTGAGGCCTCACGGTGTCTCCCATGGGTGCCGTCCCTGCCCAGCAGGGTTACCGGGGGGGGGGGGGGGGGGGGGGGGGGGGGTGGGGGCATTTGTGGAGCGCGCTACTGTTGTTGCGTGGTGATGTTTTCCAAAACGCTACCTGAGGAAATGTAAGCGCTAAGTGCTCCCTGGAGCTGTGGTGGCCTTTGTAATTAGGTGTTTCAGAGGTTAATTCTGTATTTACAGGAACACATCGACCCAGGGAGAATACCGTATCGATAGGGAGAACACTGCAGCTGATGTTGGCCACTTTGAAGCACAATGAATGAGAGGGCCGGGCTCGTGCTCAGACATCTAATGTCTTCTTTTCTGTTTTGAGCTATTTGGTGGAATAATCAGAAGGTTATATGTGTTATGAAATTGTTACAGCAGTGTAAACCTTGTGTACCAATCACAGTGATTGATACATAATGAGGTTACAGCGGTGTAAACCTTGTGTACCAATCACAGTGATTGATACATAATGAGGTTACAGCGGTGTAAACCTTGTGTACCAATCACAGTGATTGATACATAATGAGGTTACAGCGGTGTAAACCTTGTGTACCAATCACAGTGATTGATACATAATGAGGTTACAGCGGTGTAAACCTTGTGTACCAATCACAGTGATTGATACATAATGAGGTTACAGCGGTGTAAACCTTGTGTACCAATCACAGTGATTGATACATAATGAGGTTACAGCGGTGTAAACCTTGTGTACCAATCACAGTGATTGATACATTATGAGGTTACAGCGGTGTAAACCTTGTGTACCAATCACAGTGATTGATACATAATGAGGTTACAGCGGTGTAAACCTTGTGTACCAATCACAGTGATTGATACATAATGAGGTTACAGCGGTGTAAACCTTGTGTACCAATCACAGTGATTGATACATAATGAGGTTACAGCGGTGTAAACCTTGTGTACCAATCACAGTGATTGATACATTATGAGGTTACAGCGGTGTAAACCTTGTGTACCAATCACAGTGATTGATACATAATGAGGTTACAGCGGTGTAAACCTTGTGTACCAATCACAGTGATTGATACATAATGAGGTTACAGCGGTGTAAACCCTGTGTACCAATCACAGTGATTGATACATAATGAGGTTACAGCGGTGTAAACCTTGTGTACCAATCACAGTGATTGATACATTATGAGGTTACAGCGGTGTAAACCTTGTGTACCAATCACAGTGATTGATACATTATGAGGTTACAGCGGTGTAAACCTTGTGTACCAATCACAGTGATTGATACATTATGAGGTTACAGCGGTGTAAACCTTGTGTACCAATCACAGTGATTGATACATTATGAGGTTACAGCGGTGTAAACCTTGTGTACCAATCACAGTGACTGATACATAATGAGGTTACAGCGGTGTAAACCTTGTGTACCAATCACAGTGACTGATACATAATGAGGTTACAGCGGTGTAAACCTTGTGTACCAATCACAGTGATTGATACATTATGAGGTTACAGCGGTGTAAACCTTGTGTACCAATCACAGTGATTGATACATAATGAGGTTACAGCGGTGTAAACCTTGTGTACCAATCACAGTGATTGATACATTATGAGGTTACAGCGGTGTTACAATGTATTGTAACGTGTGCCGTGATGCTCCCACCTCCGTTTCATTCTGAACAGATTTCATTCATTTAAATTTCTCTGTAATCCGCAAAGTCTGATTGTTATTTCCTTGTGTCGATTTAGTTTTCATCACCAGTCAATCAAAGGTTACGATATTAAACGTAAGCGTGGGCTCTTCCGTTGCCTACGGCCCCACACCTGCGATGTCTAGTCCTTTGTGAGGGAGACGCTATTCAGTAGGATCCTGCACGTAACTCACAACAGATGTTTGTCTTTCAAACATTGGTTTACCTGTAAACAGTCAACTCACTAAGAATATTTGGGTTTTAAACATAAATGCAGCCAATGGGACGGCTGGGCTCTTCTGTCTCTGAGCCAATGGGACGGCTGGGCTCTTCTGTCTCTGAGCCAATAGGACGGGCTCAGGCAGAACGTGCTCTGGCTCGCTGGGGACGGCTGGTTTATTTGGGCCGGATCCAAGCTCTACAAGGAATCTGCACTTTGTGTGTTGAGTTGAAAGGTGATTAGAAAATGAATTCAGTCTTTGTGTGTGATATCCACAGTGTGTGTGTGTGTGTATTTAATGCTCCTCAGGTTTATTCCTGCAGAGAGCCACTGTGCCAGAATGTTTGTGTATTTGCCGAAGGGATTCAATATGAGCCATTTTTTACCGAGCAGTGCAAATGAAAAGTAGATCGATATCTGAATATATTTGCACCATGTTCAATATTTGAACTGTATTCAGGGGCTTGTCTGTTCTAGACAGAGTATGTGTGTGTTTGTGTGTGTCTGTGTGTGTGTGTGTGTGTGTGTGTGTGTGCTTGCAGGGGGCTGTGTGTAGGTGTGTGTGTGTGTGTGTGTGTGTGTGTGTGTGTGTCTGTGTGCTTGCGGGGGGCTGTGTGTAGGTGTGTGTGTGTGTGTAGGTGTGTGTGTGTGTGTCTGTGTGTGTGTGTGTGTGCGTCTTGCTTGCGTCACCGCCATATCCTCTCCTTATTGATGGATGGCTCATATGAGGACATACATTAGGATGAGAGAGGAATAGATAACACAGTCTTTGTCTCTCTCTCTGTGTCCCTCTCTTTTCACCTCCATCAATCCATCTCCTACTCACTCTCACTCTCTCACTCTCTCACTCTCTCACTCACTCACTTGCTCACTCCCTCAAACCGCAGGTCCTCACTTTGTGACTCCACTCTTATATGTGTCTAGTTACTACTATTTAGCCAGCATGCATCTTCACACGACATGTACGCAAGATTCCCAACAGAGACCAGCGTCGCTGCTGTGTGTTCATTAAGGCTCTCAGCCAGGCTTCCACGGTAATGGAAACACCACTGTCCTCAAGGCAAAGCAGACACTTAATCACGGGACTGTTGCCCCATGAATTGGTTCACTTTTGATTGCGTTTTTTCGGGGAATAATGAATACCTCAGAGGCACCGAGTTAATATTTGTAGTCGTCGTCGTTATCGTCGTCCTTTCAAAAACATCTTTAATTACGTGAAAGGGATTTATTACGTAATGAATATTGTAAATGTTTTTCTTCACACATGGGGCCATTTCAACAATGGCCGGGGTAAGGGTTGAGGTCTAATTTCAGTTAGCGATCTTCAATTCAAGGAGCCTGAATTCTTACGCTATGGGATGGCCTTTCATTTACACAACTCTTTGAGCGATCCTTTTGCTGGGCCTCAGACGATAGCAGTGTGACCAGCATTACATACAGCCCTAATAAATCCAGCCAATAAAACACTCCCCATGTATTGATTGATTATTATATAGCGTGTGAAGCTGTGCTCCTTCCCTACTCCATCAGCGCCGTGTAGGTGATCAATAGTTGGATCGTTGATAATAAACGTAGATCATAATGATGTATTATGAAAATGAAAACAAATAACTAACTATCCTGGTCATAAATGAAATTATGAAAAGAGTCAGAATGGAACCCAGTATGTTTCTGACGGCAACTTACTGCCACTCAGAGACACACAGTGGGTCTGTGATCCCCGAAATCTGACACTGCCAGGATGTGGAGCATCGCAGGACGCCCTGATGGGGAGAGGGAGAGAGAACCAGGAGGCTCATTTGTACGTGTTTATTGTTATTGCAGTGCATTTTGTCTGTGTATTATAATTGATTGCTAATCCAATTGTAAGTTCATACAATACAAAACACACCTGCACACATACAAATACACACACAATGGCGTCGACATTTCCTGCTTCATTGTTGAAGGAAGAATGTACATTTAGGGGAAATGTACATTGGTTTCTTTTGTTATAATTTTAACATATGTTTCCTTTTGCACCAGAAATAAGCCTCTGCTGTTGTAGGGCACCCACACTTTGGTGGCAGTGTCAGCAGGCTGTTTCTGAACTCAAGTTCACCGTATGCTTAGCCTTTCAGTTAGGAGCTTAGTATCTTAGCAGCTAAATGTCTGCTAAATGACTAAATGAGAAGATTGTAATGGAATTGAAGAGAATGGAATTGATTGGAGCAGAACTTCGGTGCTAGTGCAGTGTCATTCATCCAATGAAAAGACAACGGCTTGGGACCGATGAGTTGTATTGAATGTGTTGTAACAGCTGTGGGTCTGTAAAGCTGTTCAGACCTCTCCCAGGTTTGAATGTCAAGAAGCTTAATCTTCAGCCTGATAATATTTTGTTATTAGGCAATGGGACCTGAATTTAGCACTTCATATCACACACTGTGGTTTGACCTAATAGTCCCAATCTCAAGAGTTGAGTGAACCAGTTTGAACCAATTTGAACCAGATCTCTCCAAGTCAGTTGTCGGTTGTTGTGGTTTTTGTGATCATTGGAATAGCCAGGCCAAAACTATGCCAAAGAATGAGCAGACAAGTCGGCATTACAGTAACACATCCGACCACAAGTGAGAGGTTTTTAAGTGTGTGTCATTTATGGTGTGATGTTTTGACATAAATGTGTGTATTCCGGTCAAGTCCTTTTTACTCTGAGCATAATACATTATAATTGCGTTGTAAGGCTTTAGTGTGGCTTACGTTTGAATAATTGATGAGGGTCTTAAATGGACATGTGAAGCCAAAAGTCTGTAGTTTGCGTTCTCATTTTGCCTCTACGCAGCTAATGTTTGAGAAAGACACAAACATTAGCTGCTTCTCTCTGCATTGTTTCTGATTACAAACCCCGTGTGTGTGTGTGTATGTGTGTGTGTGTGTGTGTGTGTGTGTGTGTGTGTGCGTGTGCGCGTGTGCATGCGTGCGTGTGTCAATCTCTCACACCCACACAAACCCACCTTCACCCGTGCACGGACACATAGACACACACACATCCGCACACACAAACACACACACGCACAAACACACACACACACACACACACACACACGCACATACACAGGCTATGTCAGCAGTTTTCTACCGAGTGTGACATTCAGGTTGAGCTCTGGCTGGCATATAGCCAACGACACAAGCGGCTGAATATGGCGTCTTCTCTGGTCACTTCCTTTCTGCATACACAATAGTTAGAAGTTAAGTGGCCTTACATTACAGTGGGCTACATCTGACACAGTATTTCACATGTAACGCATTAGGTGGCCAAGTCATTCTAAAGTAAATGTATATATGGAAGTAGCTAGTTGGATTCTATTTATGTAGTTATTCCCATCCATGAGATTAATGGAGCCGTTTTGAAAACACCATCCAATCATAATCTGGGATGTCAATCATCAGCCCATTTGTATGTACTAGGCAACTACTAACCTATTCTGATCCCAAACAACTGTTATCCTGTGATGAGGCTAGAATGAATTCAGGATGATCTTTCTTCTTTCATTCTCATGTCCGTCCTGTCCTTACCAACCTGCCTCTAACCCTCTGTCTATTTCATTTCCTTTAGAGCTCTGTGTTTGATGTTGGACTGTGATCTTGGCACTTGTCCTTATTCATTGATGGACCGTCTGCTTGTAGGACACGCTCAACATCTGTCTGTCCACCTCCATCCCCCTGCTCTTTAATCTGTGGACATTTCACCTGTTTAAGCCCCAAGGCTCTCTCCCTCCTGTCTGGTTCCCTGCTTCCACCCTTATCATCTCAGTAGGTCTTTCTATCTCCCTTTATGTCCAAGCATGCACGCACACACACACACACACACACACACACACACACACACACACACACACACACACACACACACACGTGCACACACACATGTACACACAGGCACACTCACAAGCATGCACACACACACATGTACACGCATGCACACACACACACACACGTACATGCATGTACACACACACACACACACACATGTACACGCATGCACACACACACACACGTACATGCATGTACACACACACACACACACATGTACACGCATGCACACACACACACGTACACGCACAGGCACACTCACAAGCAAGCACACACATGCACCCACACACACACACACACACACACACACACACACACACACACACACACACGTACACGCACACGCACAGGCACACTCGCAAGCACACACATGCACCCCCCCACACACACACACACACACACACACACACACACACACACACACATACACACACACGCACTCGCACACTCACGCACACACGCACAGGCACAGGCACACTCACAAGTACACGCGCACACATACACATGCACACACACGAACACACATGCACACTCTGCTACATACATGCTTACAAACACATACACTCACGTTTGCACATGCGAGGGCGTAGACTACATACACTCGCACATGCACACGCTCACACACACACTGCTGTGAAGTTATTATCAAGGCCTTTCTACTAAAATATTAATGATTTTCTTTCTTCCTTTGATGGAACTGGGTTACCCTGTCCATTGTTATACAGTATAACAACTAAACTACATCAGTTTAGCTAACACCCAGTCCTAAATATCACATATAATTCTGCCTGATACGGTTGGTTTAATGATGCTGTTAATTCTAATCATTAATCCCTTCAGCGTCTCCAGGGCTACACTACATTGAAGCAGGGTTCATTGTTGAACTGGCTACAGTACATTGAAGCAGGGTTCATTGTTGAACTGGCTACAGTACATTGAAGCAGGGTTCATTGTTGAACTGGCTACAGTACATTGAAGCAGGGTTCATTGTTGAACTGGGTACAGTACATTGAAGCAGGGTTCATTGTTGAACTGGCTACACTACACAGTTATGCAGGAAACTAGTTCCCAACATGAATCCAAATATTGAAAGTTTATTATGAAAGAAAAAGTTTAGGAAGACACCATTGGATGAGCGAACTTAACACGAAATCACCCCAATATTAATACATCCAATACAATAAATAAAAAGGTACTGGGTTCAATGCCCAATGTCTGCAGCCTTCCTGTAGGCATCCTTGAGCCAAATGTCCTCAGCCCTACCTGCTCCTAAATGACCTGAAGCATCCACTAAATGGTAGTATATAGTAAAATACCTGCTCCTAAATGACCTGAAGCCTCCACTAAATGGTAGTAAATAGTCAAAACAAATGTTATCCGCTGCTCTAAAAGTAGTGTGCTTAAAAAAAAGATTTGTTAAATAAAAAGAGAGATCCAGAACGTGATACGCCAGCGAACGATTAAAACAGTTTGGAGGACGAAGTTAGATGATGGACGGGGTGTGTGTGTGTGTGTGTGTGTTGGTGTGTGTGTGTGTGTGTGTGTGTTGGTGTGTGTGTCTGTGTGTGTGTGTGTGTGTGTGTCGGTGTGTTGGTGTGTTGGTGTTTGTGTGTGTGTGTGTGTCTGTGTGTCGGTGTGTGTGTATGTGTGTGTGTCAGTGTGTCGGTGTGTAAGTGTGTGTCGGTGTGTGTCGGTGGTTTGTGTGTTTTATGAGGTGTGAACAACATGGCTGCCTGGTTCCAGGCTCCTCTTTGATAGGTCTTGATTCACTGCTTTGATTCACATTGTAGCTGCTGCTAAAAATAGCTGGGAGAAGGAAGTAGAGGGAGAGAGAGATAGGGAGGGAGAGCTAGAGGGACACTGATTTGCTCTGTGGGGACTTGGTCTCCTTTTTGTTTTTTAATCCTTCCGTATTCCCTTTAACCTTCTGTCTGGACAACATTGCATCATTCTAGTTTGTCCCTTGTCCTCTATTCCTCCTTTCCTCACACCTCCTTTACTCTCACTCCTTCTCTCCCTCCCTCCCTCGCTTTCACTGTCTCCCTCTCTCTCTCCCTCTCTCTCACTGCCTCTCCCTCTTTCTCTCACTATCTATCCTCTTCTCCCTTTCTCTCCCTTTACCTCTGTCTCTCTTTCCCTCCCCCTCCCACTGTCTGTGTCTCTCTCCCTCTCTCACAGTCTGTGTATCTCTCTCTCCCACTGTCTCACTGTTTCACATTGACACACTCACACACACATTTCATCCATGCGTGGCAGAGCTGGGACTGCAGTGAAGCAGGGAAGAGCAAAACGAGAGGAGTGGGGGAAAGGAATGATAAAGGAAAAACAAACAAGACAGACATATGGTCACGTTGGACCTTTTTTGTTTTGTTGCTATACTCTCATTAGCTTCACCCTCATCTGCTTGATGAGGGTGCATGTGAGTGTGTGTGTTTACTGTTCTCTCTCGGGGTTCCGGGACGTCAGGCTTATAAAGGCGTTGTTCTTGTAAAGACGTAGACACCAACACCTGCGTCTCCAGATGCCCATATTTAAGGTAATGTGCACGCCATTTACACCACGCTAGGCTAGTCAGTTTGCCTGACGTCATGGTATTGAGCTACGATTAAAAGTTACACTGAGTGTTTGCGGGGATTCTCTGTGCCTTAAGCTAGATTGCCTGTGCTTTTTAGACTTTAATTGATTCACTCTGCCTGTTCCAAATCGTACAGAACCATACATTTTCCCATAGTTCCTGACTGGACTACGTGTTTCGGATGGGTACATTTCTCACTGTTTCAGATGCAGAGGGAGCTGTGTGAGTGTGTGTGGGATGTTTGAGTGTGTTTGTGCGCATGTTGTTATGCATTTTGTGTGTGTGTGTGTATGTGTTGAATGTGTTAAATGCATTTGTGTGTGTGGGTGAATCCATGTGTGGGTTTGTGTTTGTGTGTGTGTCTGTTTGTGTGTGTGTTCGCTAACCCTCAATGTACAGGATGTCCAGTCAAGATAAGCCAGTCAGTCAGACAGACAGAAAGACAGTCAGACAGACAGATAGACAGTCAGACAGACAGAT
>JACYXH010000343.1:1667500-1670000 GCA_026745465.1 Lota lota | reverse complement strand
GATGGTTTGTGTCATTAGGTCGGCATGCTGAGTTTATTTTTTGTTGATGTAAGACAAAGTAGGATGCAACTGGGACCGGGAAAGCACAGGAAATAGAAGAAACAATCCTGATATTGCTGAAGCAAGTTGGCTCTTAATGTCATGTTCTGTTTTGGTATCATTCAACATGTTTGTTTCTTCTTTCTTTCTGTCTGTCTTTTCCCCTCTCTTCCCTCTCTTTCATTTCCCTCTTTTCCCTCTCTCATCTCCCTCTCTTCCCTCTCTCTCTCATCTCCCTCTTTTCCCTCTCTTTCATTTCCCTCTTTTCCCTCGCCTTCATTCTTTCAAGCGGTTTTGTTTGAATTGATGACATACACGCTGACATCCTGTGCCTGTCCTTCTTTTGTTTCTTTTTATTTGGGTGGTGGTTTGTGCAGACTATCTGACAGACACAGCTGGGATGTTGTCCTCTGCATTGCACGGGGGGGGGGAGAGAGAGAGAGAGAGAGAGAGAGAGAGAGAGAGAGAGAGAGAGAGAGAGAGAGAGAGAGAGAGAGAGAGAGAGAGAGAGAGAGAGAGAGGGGGGAGGAGAGAGAGAGAGAGAGAGAGAGAGAGGGGAGGAGAGAGAGAGGGGGGAGAGAGTGTATGAAACAGAGGGGTTTAGGGGAGACGAGAGGGAAGGGGGAGGATTGCTATTATGTGGATGCACTTTAAAGCCTTTCAACTCTGAGCTCTGGGCTGAATCAAGCGAGAAACAGGGGAGAGGGGAAGAGAGATGGGGGAGAACAAGGGAGAGATAACCGAGGACACAGGCGAGAGAGAGAGAGAGAGAGAGAGAGAGAGAGAGAGAGAGAGAGAGAGAGAGAGAGAGAGAGAGAGAGAGAGAGAGAGAGAGAGAGAGCACAACAGAAAGCACACAGGGGAGAATGGCTTCGTCCCTCCTCATTACGCTCTGCTCTCGGGGAAGAGAAGGAGGAGAAGGAGAATATGTTTGGTTACACTCGTCTACATTTCTACACGTCGTTATAAACGCCCTCTCTTTTGAAGTACGCCGGGGCATTGTAAATAACCAACTGTCCTGCTTCCCAATTTCAGTAACAGGGGCACTTGTGTTTTTTAATGACACTTATCCTTTCATGAGTTAATTGCTAATTTCTCCTCTTCTTCTTCCTACGCCTCTTTCCTGTTCCCTTCTGTCCTTCATCCTTCCTCCCTCCCTCCCCGTCCTTCTCTGTTCTTATTTTCTCTGATCAGCACTAGGCAGTTGATGGCACATCTCTCCCTTGACACGCACACACACACAAACACACACACGCATGCAAGGGCACACACACACACACACACACCGTACGGTCCCCTCGAGCTAAGCTGTCCCCCAATCGAATTCAGTGGTCACATTGTCTTTGGCTGGTCACATGGTCGCAGCCACGTCAGTGACATTTCCATCCTGGGCCCTCTGCTCCTTCTTTAAAGGTCCCCCACCCCCCAACACACACACGCACACATGGACACACAATCACATGCACAGAGGCTGCTTTCCCTTTTTGTACTTATTAATATTAATGGGAATTTATTATTTGTAATAAATTGCGGTAGGTTTTCCCCTCGCTCGCCAAATATTCGCTGCTTTGGATATTGCCATTCTGTTTTGCCGCCTGTTCTGTCTTACTGACATTTCTTGTTATTCGGCGTATTAACTGCTGTCACGCCTCTTCCAATGGGTTATGCTTGATGTGCTTTATTCTCTTTGATCAAGTCTCTCTACACCCTGCTGGACCTTAGTCAACCACACGGTTCAGGCGTGCAGCGGCAGGGTCGCCATGCTGTCTAGACTGTGCAGCCCATGTAAGACCTTCACTCAGAGGCTCATCAGCCGTGTTGGAGGACCTTTCGATGAGGAGAACAATGGATGTTTTGTCCATAGATAGATGGATGCGCTGTGTACAGAAACACGCACGCACACAAACACACAACCACACACACACACACGCAAACACACAACCACACACACACAAACACACACACACACGCACACAAACACACAACCACACACACACAAACACACACACACACGCACACAAACACACAACCACACACACACACAAACACACAACCACACACACACACACACACACGCAAACACACAACCACACACACACACACACAAACACACAACCACACACACACACACACACACACAAACACACACACACACACACAAACACACACACAACCACACACACACACACACACACACATTGGGATGCTGTCATACATTGATTTCTATAATCACAAGATAGTACACTCATCGGTTTCCATCGGGGCGCTGGCTGAATTGTACCTGAATCTTCAAAATAATGAAGAAGGTTGTGCAAAAGAGTCAGAAACCAATCAAGATGTGTAACATCATCAGACTTTAAAAGGACCCAACTCAGTCTATTTGAATGAATGGCTTGGGACGGAACATGTTATCATGCACTGATTGTAGGATGGATTCTTACTAAATCATTAAGGTCAATTA
>JACYXH010000343.1:1657500-1660000 GCA_026745465.1 Lota lota | reverse complement strand
TAGTACCTGCAGCTGAAGTTACCTCTTTCCCATCTGCTCCCGATGTGTGTAATGTGTACTGACAACACTTCCCAAAACACAGTTCACCACAGGATTCTCAGAAACCAAAAGGATGTCACAATGTTTGGTCACGTTGATGGGTTTTGTATATTTGGGCTTGGCAAGGCCGCATTCCAACACAAACAGCAAACCGAAGCCGTACACTAACATTTTAAAACGGAAAACGAAAAGGACGAGAAATAAGTTGGATTCTCAAATTCATGGTCGGGTTTCAAAAGCTTGGATCCTTTTCTTACTGAAACACTTTTGTGAGAAAATGTATTTTTCTGTTTTTTGTGATTAATTTTGGAAACTTGAATTAGTTGTACATCTTTTTGACACGCTACAACCTAATTCATAACCAACGTGTCTCTTGTGTCTCTTTGCTTTATCCCAGATGTTGGAGCCGAAGGTGGACGTCCCCACATGTGAGCTGGGCGGGGGGGTCTTGGGTGGGGGGGTCTTGGGTGGGGGGGTCTTGGGCGGGGCCGACCGGGGCGGGGCCGGCCTAGAGGGCGTGATGGGGGAGGAGCTGGGGATGCCCCGCCCGCCAGGCTTCCGGCACTCGGAAGGGGAGGAGAGCAGCCTGTACCCGTCCAGCCCCTCCTCGCCCCTCACCCCTCTGGAGGACATCTACTCCCCGCTGGGGGGCTCCGCCGAGAGACACAGGGTGCCCCCCACCCCGCCCCCCTCCATGGAGGGGGAGGACTGCAAGAGCATGGGCAGCTCCGAGATGGAGATCTGGAAGGAGGAGAAGAACGAGGCGGAGGAGGTGGAGGTGAGGAGCGGACTGGATGGAGACTACGAGGTGGAGGAGGTGGAGGTGAGGAGCGGACTGGATGGAGACTACGAGGTGGAGGAGGTGGAGGTGGGAGAAAGTGGGAAGAGTACTGAAAGTGAGGAGATCAGAGGAGATCATGACGACGAAGGAGGAGACCAGAGATCACGGGGGGAGGTAGGAGAAGGAGAGGAGCAGACCCTGAACGAGAACGCCGGTGAGGAGGAGGAGGAGGAGGAGGAGGAGGAGGAGGAGAACGTCTCCGAGCCGCCAGACGCCACCGCGCCTCCTTCCTCCTCCTCCTCCTTCGTCATCCCCGAGCTCCGGCTGGACCGCACCTTCAGTGCCGACGCCCTCTCCTCCCCTCGCAGCGTCGAAGACCAGGAGGAAGACGAGGACGAGGACGAAGAAGGAGACGAGGACGAAGACTCCGAAGAGGAGGAGGAGGAGGAGGAAGAAGACGACAGCGACGACACCTGCCTCCAGCGCGGCGACAGCAAGCGGCGCAGCATGGTGGAGGCGACCTCCTCCACCTGCGAGAAGCACGGCGGGGGGGCGTGCAGGCTGAGCGTGCAGAACTCCCTGCGCCGGCGCACCCACAGCGAGGGCAGCCTGCTGCAGGAGCCCCGCACCGCCTGCTTCACCTCCAACGACGCCATCCACCGCCTGGAGGCCGGGGGCCACGGCGACGGGGGGGGCCGCCACACGGGCGGCGGCTGGACCCTGCCATCGCCCAAGACCCTGACCAAGAACGGAGGCTCCATGCACCAGCTGTGCATGCTCTTCTCCGGCAGGAAGGTGAGCCAGGGTGGAGGCACCACCAGGGAGGCGGGGTCAGGGTGGAGGCACCACCAGGGCAGCGGGGTCAGGGTGGAGGCACCACCAGGGCAGCGGGGTCAGGGTGGAGGCACCACCAGGGCAGCGGGGTCAGGGTGGAGGCACCACCAGGGAGGCGGGGTCAGGGTGGAGGCACCGCCAGGGCAGCGGGGTCAGGGTGGAGGCACCACCAGGGCAGCGGGGTCAGGGTGGAGGCACCACCAGGGAGGCGGGGTCAGGGTGGAGGCACCGCCAGGGCAGCGGGGTCAGGGTGGAGGCACCACCAGGGCAGCGGGGTCAGGGTGGAGGCACCACCAGGGCAGCGGGGTCAGGGTGGAGGCACCACCAGGGCAGCGGGGTCAGGGTGGAGGCACCACCAGGGAGGCGGGGTCAGGGTGGAGGCACCGCCAGGGCAGCGGGGTCAGGGTGGAGGCACCACCAGGGAGGCGGGGTCAGGGTGGAGGCACCACCAGGGAGGCGGGGTCAGGGTGGAGGCACCACGTCGGTCTCCACTCTTATTTGGTCATATTGTATTTAAATCGATTCACAAACACAGTTAAAGATTTCACATATACAAAGTAGAACACAGAAGTTAACTATATTTTATGCTGTCATTTTTTGTTCATTATAACCACGCCCCTGTTCATTTCTAACCCTGATACACACAAACACATACCTAACATTTAAGCCTATATTATTGTATCAATTCTTCTAATAAGTTACTTACAAGTGAGGCTGAGAACATTTATACAATCAAAGCATACAATCATAATTAGAGTGAATTGCTGACCTAGTTTCTAGTAAAGAATGACAGCGTGGAGGAGCCATAGGAATCAGAAGGACAAGGTTTTTAGTGCATAATAGTTT
>JACYXH010000343.1:1640000-1652500 GCA_026745465.1 Lota lota | reverse complement strand
GCTGCTGTGTTAAGCCACACAGTTATTTACACAATTAGTCTCAGCCGTGAATCTCCGCAGGTGGAGGAAATAGTTGACACGGTGTTGCTCTTTAATCAGAGTAAATATTTGTTGTGCGTCGTAGGAAAGTATTTTGTTTGGTGTATTTTTCATGGCGAAGAACATTCCAGTAATGTATTTACCACTCAGGCACGGCGTAAAGCTTCATGAGTGCGTTGGCGATCGCATTCTGACATGGATTTATATGCCGGCATGCTGTTGATTTCACCAACACGCTCATGGCAGTGTTACACATAATGAACACACACAAAAGATTACACTAATGAAAACCTTCCTTTGAATTGCTCAGCCTCAGCCTTTCAAGTGACGATAACTGTATTACACAGTCCAATATATATGTGTGTGTTTGTGTGTGTGTGGGGGGTGTAATGGTCAGGGTTGAAGTGCATATTAATGCAGGACATTATGACTGCCCAGTCTGTGTTCCTACTCCCTAAAAGGAAAGCTGGAGATACTTCACAGCTGAAATAGATGACTTCATGAAAGATGAGGTTAAGATGTAGAAAAGAGCCAGTACTTTTCCAGTAGGCCGTTATGTACGTACCATTGCGCATTCAGTTAATACCAATTGTTGTGTCTCAAATAGAGTGAAACAGTGTAGAAATAGACAACATATGTTCATATATTAGTAAAGGTATAGATAGGTCAGTTATAGGTCAGATAGGTGTATGCCTAGGGCCACAACTGTTTCTAAGAGGTTTCCATGTTTACTCTCATGCTGGGGCTCCGTGGTTGCTCCCTGCATGCGCTCCCTAGGTGTTTCCCTACTGAAGCACGTCCAGATTAGCCCTCCATGGTAAAGGTCGTCCCTCCATAGCAAAGGTCGCCCCTCGACTGCGGTGGTCAACACTGTAATCGAGCACAGGTAAAAGGTCAATCTACATGGATAGGACGCTTAAAAACAGCTGTTTCATGAAAGTGGAATGGCACTGAGGCGGACTCACTGTGATCAATGTTTGTAAAAGAACTGCCTCCACTTGGTCTTTTTATTTATTCAGTTTTTCTCTAAACAGAATGAATGTCTATTGTGTTTGGCTGAGTGCCCAGCGAATGCAGACAGCTATTTGTCTGTGAATACAAAGCACACACACATGACAACAAGTGGCTGTTTTAGCAGTAGCAAGCGTTAGGGTTACCATGTTGTTAGCCGAGGTCTGGGACAAAATGCCCTCCAATGATAATGAAGATGATCCACTTCTGTTAAGACTGCGGTGGTCAGACCCAGACAAGGAGAAAGGTTTTATCAATGTGGTTGGACACAGCCATCCAAACCAGTAAAGAAATCTAAACAGATAGCGTGAAGATTTACCCCAATAGTCCACACATTTAGCTCGATGTTCGGTAACATTCAATAAGCTGTGTTTATGGAAGTGTTTTAACGGAAATGTTTTTGTTTTGTTATGGATAGGGAAATGAAAAATTCCCCTGAAACACAAGCCCTCTCCAGTCTATCTAATATCATGTGATCCACAATTCGTTCACGCTACTAAGCCCAAATATATAGATACGTTTTGTGTTTGTGTGTGCGAATGTGTGCGTGTGCGCATCTTATGCAGAAAAGCAACAAGACCAACGTGGGAGTGTGTGTGGATGGTGGCTGGTTTAAGCAGCCTCACCCAGCCCCAGAGTCTGCCAGGTGAGGCTGATTAAACCAGCTACCATCCACACACACTCCCACAACCTAGAAATGATATATCACACATCTATATCATAACACTTCTCTATAATACTATGACTGACAGACAAAGGAACATGATTAAAGAAATCTCCCATCCACTAATTCTGGAGAGAATTTGTCTCTGGTAGGGAAATATTGGACATATTAATTCAGGCGCCAGAGGGCCAGCTGAAGGGGTCCTGATAAATAGAAATCTGCTGAGGCAGCACTACCTCACAGTTGTATAATGTGACTCAAGGTCTGCTTCTCATGTTAGCTCTTTAAGCATGTTGCAGAATCCATTTTAGGGGAAATGTGTTCTATATGATGATATTATGAAGCCTCAGAAGCATAGTGAGAATATAAAAATGACATAAACACATAGTTATGCATTCCTGCAGACACACACACACATGCACACTGTGGGCCTGTCTAGCTCAACATGGCATCCACATTCCCACTATTCCCACTGGGCCTACCCATGCTGAGAATGTATGTAGTCCTGGTATTGTACCACAGCTATCCAAATCAATTCAGAATGGTTATGTAACACTGGTTGTAGGGCTGTAAACTACTGGTGGCTTGTGGGAGCTGTTTGGCGCAGTGCTGCTACAGACGTGTCTGTTCAACACATTTCTGAGGAACACATTTGAGGACGGTTGATTCCCTTTCCCCACTGTCAGCCCAGCCCCTGCTGCTGCTCCCGCTCTATTTATCATGTGGGCCCGACAGTCTAGACAACATGTTATTAGGGATATGAACTGGGAGGCTCACACACATACACTGATGTAGACACACTCACAAACATACACATGCATATGTACCCACACAAACAGATACGCACACACAAACAGATACATACACATGTACACAAACACAAACACATACACACACAATCACAGTCATACTGATTCACACAAACAAACACGCTCTATATCCACATTGACTAAACTAATCACACACACACACACACACACACACACACACACACACACTCTGTTCAACATTGACTGAAGCTAGTATTTATGAACTATGATTCAAAGTTAATAAAAGCTGTATTATCAGCCACATTGACGTATTTCCTCTCATATTCTCCACTCAAACGTGCGTTGAAAAACAGGACACAACGGCACATTCATCACTTCCGCTGTAAATAACATTTAATAATCTCTATCATCATAATCAAATAATGATTGCAGAATGCCCCAATAATTTAAGTTGTGAAGTCATCACAAGTCATTCGTTTTTGTGTTATTACGACCTAGAGAGGTAGTGGCCGGTGACTTGTCATAAGTACTGCCCAATCCGACTCTGTTGTTCTGTTGATCAGACAATTAAAGACTTGAACAAGCCCGGCTCTCAGCCCCCTGAGCCCTTGTGCAGCCCCCTGAGCCCCCTGACCCCCTGACCCCTTGTGCAGCCCCCTGAGCCCCCTGAGCCCCCTGAGCCCCCTGAGCCCCCTGACCCCCTGACCCCTTGTGCAGCCCCCTGAGCCCCCTGACCCCTTGTGCAGCCCCCTGAGCCCCCTGAGCCCTTGTGCAGCCCCCTGAGCCCCCTGACCCCCTGAGCCCCCTGAGCCCCCTGAGCCCCCTGAGCCCCCTGACCCCTTGTGCAGCCCCCTGAGCCCCCTGACCCCTTGTGCAGCCCCCTGAGCCCCCTGACCCCTTGTGCAGCCCCCTGAGCCCCCTGAGCCCCCTGAGCCCCCTGAGCCCCCTGACCCCTTGTGCAGCCCCCTGAGCCCCCTGAGCCCCCTGACCCCTTGTGCAGCCCCCTGAGCCCCCTGACCCCCTGACCCCTTGTGCAGCCCCCTGAGCCCCCTGACCCCCTGACCCCTTGTGCAGCCCCCTGAGCCCCCTGAGCCCCCTGAGCCCCCTGACCCCTTGTGCAGCCCCCTGAGCCCCCTGAGCCCCCTGAGCCCCCTGACCCCTTGTGCAGCCCCCTGAGCCCCCTGACCCCCTGACCCCTTGTGCAGCCCCCTGACCCCTTGTGCAGCCCCCTGACCCCTTGTGCAGCCCCCTGACCCCTTGTGCAGCCCCCTGAGCCCCCTGACCCCCTGACCCCTTGTGCAGCCCCCTGACCCCTTGTGCAGCCCCCTGAGCCCCCTGACCCCCTGACCCCTTGTGCAGCCCCCTGAGCCCCCTGAGCCCCCTGACCCCCTGACCCCTTGTGCAGCCCCCTGACCCCTTGTGCAGCCCCCTGAGCCCCCTGACCCCCTGACCCCTTGTGCAGCCCCCTGAGCCCCCTGAGCCCTTGTGCAGCCCCCTGAGCCCCCTGAGCCCCCTGAGCCCCCTGAGCCCCCTGAGCCCTTGTGCAGCCCCCTGAGCCCCCTGAGCCCCCTGAGCCCCCTGAGCCCTTGTGCAGCCCCCTGAGCCCCCTGAGCCCCCTGAGCCCCCTGAGCCCCCTGAGCCCTTGTGCAGCCCCCTGAGCCCCCTGAGCCCCCTGAGCCCCCTGAGCCCCCTGACCCCTTGTGCAGCCCCCTGAGCCCCCTGACCCCCTGACCCCTTGTGCAGCCCCCTGAGCCCCCTGACCCCTTGTACAGCCCCCTGAGCCCCCTGAGCCCCCTGACCCCTTGTGCAGCCCCCTGAGCCCCCTGAGCCCCCTGAGCCCTTGTGCAGCCCCCTGAGCCCCCTGAGCCCCCTGACCCCTTGTGCAGCCCCCTGACCCCTTGTGCAGCCCCCTGAGCCCCCTGAGCCCCCTGAGCCCCCTGACCCCTTGTGCAGCCCCCTGAGCCCCCTGAGCCCCCTGAGCCCCCTGAGCCCCCTGAGCCCCCTGACCCCTTGTGCAGCCCCCTGACCCCTTGTGCAGCCCCCTGAGCCCCCTGAGCCCCCTGACCCCTTGTGCAGCCCCCTGAGCCCCCTGAGCCCCCTGAGCCCCCTGACCCCTTGTGCAGCCCCCTGAGCCCCCTGAGCCCCCTGAGCCCCCTGAGCCCCCTGAGCCCCCTGAGCCCTTGTGCAGCCCCCTGAGCCCCCTGACCCCTTGTGCAGCCCCCTGAGCCCCCTGAGCCCCCTGACCCCTTGTGCAGCCCCCTGAGCCCCCTGAGCCCTTGTGCAGCCCCCTGAGCCCCCTGAGCCCCCTGACCCCTTGTGCAGCCCCCTGAGCCCCCTGAGCCCCCTGAGCCCCCTGAGCCCCCTGACCCCTTGTGCAGCCCCCTGAGCCCCCTGAGCCCTTGTGCAGCCCCCTGATCCCCCTGACCCCTTGTGCAGCCCCCTGAGCCCCCTGACCCCTTGTGCAGCCCCCTGAGCCCCCTGAGCCCCCTGAGCCCCCTGACCCCTTGTGCAGCCCCCTGAGCCCCCTGAGCCCCCTGAGCCCCCTGAGCCCCCTGAGCCCCCTGAGCCCCCTGACCCCTTGTGCAGCCCCCTGAGCCCCCTGAGCCCCCTGAGCCCCCTGACCCCTTGTGCAGCCCCCTGAGCCCCCTGACCCCTTGTGCAGCCCCCTGAGCCCCCTGAGCCCCCTGAGCCCCCTGAGCCCCCTGAGCCCCCTGACCCCTTGTGCAGCCCCCTGAGCCCCCTGAGCCCCCTGAGCCCCCTGACCCCTTGTGCAGCCCCCTGAGCCCCCTGACCCCTTGTGCAGCCCCCTGAGCCCCCTGAGCCCTTGTGCAGCCCCCTGAGCCCCCTGAGCCCCCTGAGGTGTGTGCCAGCAGTGCTGATGCCAGCGTTGACTCACCCTTCGTTTAATAAAGGCTGCCGGGAAAAGCCCTCGCTGGCCAGCGAGGTTAATGCGTCGCGCTGGGAAAGCCAACGGTGGGAACATACTGGTGAGAACATACTGGTGAGACCAGCAGAGGTGTTGAGTAGGAGTGAAGGAGGAACATGTTGGTGGGAACATACTGGTGAGACCAGCAGAGGTGTTGAGTAGGAGTGAAGGAGGAACATGTTGGTGGGAACATACTGGTGAGACCAGCAGAGGTGTTGAGTAGGAGTGAAGGAGGAACATGTTGGTGGGAACATACTGGTGAGACCAGCAGAGGTGTTGAGTAGGAGTGACAGGAGTGTTTTGGGGTTTTCCAATGGCTCTTTGGACACTTGCTAAAGCGTAAGACCAAGAAAAATAAAACACATTTACCGTCTTGAATGCAACCGAGCGCAAATTAAATGTGACATTAGTAAATCAAATCATGAAACATCAAAGGATGTGTGGAATATATGTGCACTATAAGTCAATATGGCTGATAATACAACTGTAACTAACTTTCAATTGTGCTTGTCTCACATTTAATCGATGTACATGCCATAACTGCGTTATGACGAAGTCTACGGAAACCATTTAGCATTTGACGGTGCAAACGTCTTCTTGCAGGGAAACCGTGCTCTCCTCCAACCTTTATAGCATCAGTGAGTATTATGGGATGGCACAGTGCTTCACATGGTGTCCATAGCAAGACTAACACAACAGAGCATCGCGCTGACGTCCAGGCATGGCCAGACATAGTCCAGAAGCCTATTGTTTCATGGCGCGTGCGTTACTCTTAGTATTGTGTATGGAAGCGGTTGCCATAGCAGTGTCTTCAGTGAGTCATTCAACAGCAGCGAGAGCTAGCTTCTTATACACAGGCGCAGCCGATCGGAAACACGGTCAGTCCGCTAATTGTTGGAAGAATTTAAAATTAAATTATACTACTAAGATACTACTACAACTACTTCTACCACTATTGCTACGAATACTACTAATAAATGAAAAGTGATATTATAATTCAAACTCAAACTAAATTGAACTGCTACTGATTCTTAAGAAGCATGTGTGATGAACGCATCATCAAGCTATTCAGACAGATCTTTTTAGATTGCCAAATTCACACCGTGCTCAGTTTTCATGCTGTGGTCGACAAAAGATAAAGGTTAAGGGACTTTTGATCTCTATACCCAGACGAGAGCCCCAGATAAGAAACAAAATGCAGGTCCTGGCCTTGAAGTTGAGATAGATGAGCCCAGGTTTGGAGTCCCAACAACAACAGCACAGCATGTGTTTGTCTGCTGTTGTAATGCAAGAAGGAACCCTGCTCCATCATGTTCATACTCCACAAGGCAGGTGGCCAGGAGCCAGCTCCACGGCTTGAGCACAGCTGCGTATCATCAGCATAACGATGCAGCTAGCAGCCTGCTGATGAGGTCAACCAGAGGGTTTTCAAACTGTGGGTCACGAACCTTAAGTGGGTCGTAGAAGGGGACCGTAGAAGGGCTGTGGGATGACTACAGTAAACAGTAATTAACCACTAATTAACATTAGTTCATGCAGTAATAACCCTTTTTATATTGCATTAGAATAGGGGTTAGGGTTAGCGTTAGGGTTAACCAAAAATGTTCTAAAATATATATGCATGCCTACATTTATTAGTTTTAAGACTGAAAAGAGGAGTACTGTATAGATGAACATTGAGAAATGTTAATTAGTTTGCTTTTCTTTTTTTATGTATTGCATATTTGAATGTGTCAAATATTTAGTGGCATGTTTGAGATCCCCGGCTCAGTCTGTTCATACAGAGGCTTATAACGAAGCGACCCCAAGGACTGATTCCTCACTGGGGGTGACCTGCACTTGGGACCTCCTAGACAGACATAATCAGCGAGAGAAGCAGGACAGAAACTCATGGCGGGGCAGAATTAGACAGGCTATTGTTTGACAGCCATGTGTTCACTGATCCACAGCAACAAAGAAATACACCAAATAACCAAACACAAGCACTCAGTTCAGCTCAGGTCAGTCCCAAATGCGTTACCAGACGTACACTATGCTTTATGATGAACATGTGTCTAGCAGACTCAAAGGGGACTTCCAGAAACCACTGAATCCTGTCCTAGAGAAGAGAGGACCGCTTTGGGGTTGCCATCAGCAGAGTTGATTATGCTCAACTATAGCTTGCTCCTACCTCGGGGTGGGGCTTAAGATGATAGTGATAGGCTTATCTGTGTAGATTCATAGATCACGGTTTGAATGACATGGCACAAAGCCTTTGATTACAAGGAAATCAGAGATAAAGCAGGCACTCAGAATTGTGTTTGTGTGTGTGTTAATGCGTGCGTGCGTGTGTGTGTGTGTGTCTTCGTGCGTGCTTGTATGTTTGTGTGTGTGTGTGCTTGTGTGTTGGTGTGTATGTGTGTATGTATGTGTGTGTGTGTATGTGTGAGTGTGTTTGTTTGTGTGTGTGTGTGGGGGGGTGATGGATCTCAGTTAACCTGTGACTTTTGAATCTCACAAAAATCAGCAGTCCTGCTGTGCTCCTCTCCCTGGGAGGGAGAGAGAGAGAGACATTTAACAAGAGCATAGTGTACTTGGACTGTATGCAAACTATGTGTCCTACTACAGTCATAAATACCCCTAGTTGGAGATCCACTCGGAGTACTATAGCCGTACATAAAGAAAAAAAGATAGTCACATGCAAATGCTTTAACACTCTACCTATCTATATCCGTCACACACACACACACACACACACACACACACATGCACACACACACACACACACACACACACATGCACACACACACACACACACACACACACACACACACACACACTCACACACAATGTCAAGCTAGAGTCAGAATGAGAATTGCTGCAGTGTAGCAGCAGTATACATGTCGTCCTTCGGGATGTGAACAGGGTCTTAGGCTGTGTGGGCACATAGCGTTTCCCCCACACAGTACGTTTGAAAAAACCGTTCATACCGACCTCCTGTTGTCTCATGCAGTCTCACAGCAAGTCTCGACGAGAACACCATTGTGTGGAAAGTTAATGAAAGAGCTATGACTCATGATGGTTTAAAAAATATACAGCGTAACTGAAGCGTTTTCATTCTTTTATTGAACTTGATGTTTCAAAAACACGTGCATTGTGAAGAGAATGGCGGGAATTCCCGAAGGACACAAACCTAAATTGTTACCACGGCTTTGTGTTTATAAAGGGAGAGAGACAGAGAGACATTGGAATGATGCAAGAGTGCTTGCACACTGTAGAGAGTGCATCAAAGACTCCCTTGTTCACTCCTTAGGACAAAAGAACAAACGCAACCCAAGTCCAAAATAGATAGGACTATTTTATCGAATCATCTTCGAAATCTAATTGATCTGCACTGTGCGGCCGTTTTGGAACAGTTTGGTTGAGCAAGCAAATGACACAGAGAACGGTGTGGTTGTATTGTGAGTAGTAGCTTTATTTTAAGTGAAAGGGGGTCAAAAGCAGGAACCTTTAACCAGCCAAAACTGGTTGGAGTCTCATTAGGTGTTCCAAATGATGCAAGGGTGGGGGGGGGGGGGGGGGGTTCTCGAAAATACTTCCAAAAAGAATTCCCTTCTAAATGCATGTTCACTAGGGCTTCAAACATCCTAAAACCCCCAATTGGCTCAAGTCAACAACCCTTTTTTATAGAATCAATTTCATCCTTATTTGGTGCTTCGGACTACTGGATCTGTACGGTAATCTCAGAACAGGTGCTGTACCTTTCTCAGTCAGCCAATAAGAAGATCGACGGTGAAGTCTGCTGCGTTGGTTACTTCCTGCAGGAGGCCAAACCAGGACCTCTGGTGACCCTGCCTGAGCATATATACATTCATGTGTATGCTATATAGCTATAGCTATATAGCATACATATCTATAGTTATATAAATCACTTCCTGGCCCCGTATCCTAGGGGTCCCTGGCTGGCTAGTCCACTCCGCCTCTTTCCCTCACTCCTCGTGCCTCCATGCCCCCTCCATGGTTTCCTGGTAATGGAGGGGGGGCTTTTTAATCCCCCCCCCCTGTATTTATTTAGCTTACGGATGGAGCAATGCCATATAGACAGACATTCAGGCCTGTAAATAGACAGGTCCACACACTGTCCATCGCTCGCTAAGGCTGTGTTCACACCTAGACACCTAAACACATACCCCCACCCCCACCACCACCACCCCCACCACCACCACCACCACCCCCACCACCCCCACCCCCACCACCACCACCCCCACCACCACAACCACCACCACCACCACCACCACCACAACCACCACCACCACCACCCCCACCACCACCCCCTTTAAGATGGTCGCCATGCATTGCGAAGGAGTCGTGGTCAGGGAGAGAATTAGCAAGAGCATTGTTCACACAGGAAGTAGTTCGACAGGAAGCAGGAAGCTGTCTCTTAAGCATAGCTAAGGGACAAAACACAGCACGCATACACGCACACACAGCGCAGTGTATTCAGGCACACACAACAATGCCTTTTGTAAATACGTGCATAATGTGCTTTAATTAGGAAGTGACTCAATCTACTGTCTGTCTCCGAGGATTCCTGTCTTTCCTATTACTAATTTCCGTTATTGGCGTGTGTGTGTGTGCGTGTGTGTGCGTGCGTGTGTGCGTGTGTGTGCGTGTGTGTGTGTGTGTGTGTGTGTGTGTGTGTGTGTGTGTGTGTGCGTGCGTGCATGCGTGTGTGCGTGCATGTGTGTGCGTGCGTGCGTGTGTGTGTGTGTGCGTGCGTGTGTGTGTGTATGTGTGCGTGCGTGCGTGTGTGTGTGTGTGTGCGTGTGTGTGTGTATGTGTGCGTGCGTGCGTGTGTGTGTGTGTATCCGTGTCTCTGTCTGATAATCTGTAGCCAAAGTTCAACACACAATCGTTAAGGAAAATAAACATTGAAATACTAGCACACACTAAAGCGAAAAACACAAAAAACACTAGACCAATTATGTTTTAATATATATAAATAAAAATATATTTTTGCCATGTTTTCGTGAATGCCATTAAAGCTACATTCACTTTTAAGTCGACTGTAGCCTCTTGCTAGCCTCATAGCTCATGGGAAGCTAATTTAACAGATAACAGAGATTACGGTTGATTTCATTAAATCCTCGCCGTCTTAACTTGGCTTTAGGTTTAAATCAAGTGGCAGCATTTCCGGTTTAACCTCCCCGAATGCTGGAGGCCCTGTCCTTGTCCCGTTGGTTTTGCGTTGTGTTTGGAACGAGACATTAAAAGCCGAGTGCCGAGAGAGTGTCCTTAATGTCTCGTTACCCAACAGCGCGCACTTAGGGCTAAACTTTCTCCTGATGCCTTCTTTGAAAGCTTTAGTTCATAATTATGAAAACCTTGTTTGGTAATAATAGTTTGATCATTATTAATGACTCTTCACGTACTGATGTTCATAAGCTATTCATAACGCTGGTCTCGTGCAGAAGACCTCTTAGACATGACATCAGGGTTTTCATGCTCTGGACCAAAGAGCACCTCAACACATCCTCTCCTGTGATGTCATCAACAGAACTGACCATTTCTAAACACTAAACACACTGTTTGACTGGAGTTTGGGCAGGACACATTAGTTCACTTTTAAAAGCAAAGACTTGTTGTGTGTACGTGCAACCTACATATCCCTGTGGGGACGTATTATCACATGATGAAAACGTATACTCAATTCCGCATTGGACACAGGGGAGGTCTGCAGAAACAGTCCCACAGCCTTCCATCTGTCTGATTCTCCCAAAACGCCTTCATTACTGTTTCCTCATTTATCCAAAGCAACTTGTTGAAGGATTTTCAAGATGCATGCCATCAAAGAGCTGGCAGAGGATGGAACTCCTTGAATCTCTCTCTCCGTGTTTGGGTTTAGACTGATAAGCCTGCTACCACAGTCTAGGTACACAATATCAGGAAACTGGCTTATAAGGTGTTCCGTAATCCCAGGCATTGGCTGTAACAGGAGACAGAGACTTCCTCTGCTGTCGATTCTCCATTCATGATTTCTTTCTGTTCGTTTTCCTTTCTCAAAGAAAGGAAGAGTGCGAATTGGCTATGTGGGACCAATTTATGAGTAGGTTGTGAGAGATAACTTAATCCAAGAAAGGACATTTGGGTGCCAAGAAGAATTTTAACCACACATTTGTACATCGTCTTTGGCATTTCTTCTTTCACGTTTATGAAAATGTCCGAAAATATTGGTTCTCTGGTTCTGTCTCTTGGCCACTTTTCCATAATGTTAATTCATAGCTGGTGCTGTTGAAAGACGGGAGCAGGCAGGAAGAGATACCCCCCCCCCACCCAGCCCTGACCTATCAGAGGAGGAAGGCAGCCTGGGGCTGTGCCAACTGTTGTGTTAAACCACAATAACCTCTTACTCCTCTGCATTCCCTACATATCTATCTGTCCTTGCCTCCTCTCTATCTCTCTCTCGCTATCTCTCTCTGTCTCACCGTCTCTCTCTCTGACTCTCTCTATAAATATATCTCACACTCTTTCTCTTTCTTTCTCTCATTCTCTCTCCCTCTGACTTTCTGTCTCTGTTTCTGTGTGTGTGTGTCTCTCTCTCTCTGTCTCTGTGTGTGTGTTTCTTTTCTGTCTGTCTGTCTGTCTGTCTGTCTGTCTGTCTGTCTGTCTGTCTGTCTGTCTGTCTGTCTGCCTGCCTGTCTGTCTGTCTCTCTCTCTCTCAATTCAATTCGGTAGAGCTGGTAAATTAGAATTGGCCCCTGTACGTTTCCTTTTGTACATTGTAGCATGTGTTTGGTTTGCAAACAGAACATGCTCGGTTTTCCCATCAAAATGACACCCCCCAACACACACACACAAACACACACACAAACGCGCACATGGAAACACACACAAACACGCACATGGAAACACACACACAAAAACGCACATTGAAACACGCACGCACACACACAAACACGTACACACATACACACACACACTGACTGCACAGTAGAGCGACTGTCTTTTAAGCACTGGAGCCTTACAAGTCTTTTCTAAATATATCCCTTGGTGTGTGTGTGTGTGTGTGTGTGTGTGTGTGTGTGTGGGGGGGGGGGGGGGGGGATAGGTG
>JACYXH010000343.1:1630000-1632500 GCA_026745465.1 Lota lota | reverse complement strand
CAATCTGCAGCATGATTCTTTCTTCTTTTAAATCAAAAAAGCAGGACGCTAAAGATCAGCAATAGCATCAAGGAGTTTGGGTTAGCTGTATTTGTGCGCGTTTTGGCTTTGCATGGCAGCACTGTTGTTCTTTCCACAAACCGAGAGAGAGGGTGGGGGCGGGCTCTCTGGGAGGAGAGGCGGGGATGTGACCTGGCGGATGGACCTCATTGGACGAGCTCGCTGAGGGACAGTCCCTTACGGAGCTCCAAGCACTCAAACTATTTTAGAAGCCACTCTGTCTCCAGGCTGGTCCTCTTTCCAATTATATGTTCAGCCTGGATTTCAGGAATAGCAGCGCTCATGTGGTGGCAGGCGAGGTGAGCAGAGGGGCTCCTAATAGACGAAGCTAGGCTTCTATATTAGACAGAAATACTCTTTTGTTTTGCAGGGGGGCTCCTAATAGACGAAGCTAGGCTTCCATATTAGATAGAAATACTCTTTTGTTTCGTGGAAAATGGAGATACGGAAAGTTAAGACAGGGATAGTTGATATGAACAAAAGTGTCAAGTCCTGAACATTATATGTCAGTCTGAAGTGTTGTTATTATTGTGACATGGGTTTACTTTTCTCATGCAGGCCTGTGGAGCCCCATTTCCAGCTGTATTATTATTAAGTGTTATTCGGTTCTTTAAGCTGTCAGATCTTCAAGAGCTGTTTTTGATGTCCTGGTATTTGACTCCTAAACAGAGACATAATGACACAAAGTACAAAGAACACACTCACACAAACACACACACACAAACAAACACACATTCATGCTCTCAAACACACATACACATGCTTGTTTGTGTATGACATCACAGTCACACACACAGCGTTCTGTAAACAGCGAACGGCAAAATATGTCTTGCCAGATTACACAACTTTTGCAGAAAAAAGACAGTTACAGTTTGCCCTGTAAAGTCCCCCCTTCCTGCACACACACGCACACACACACACACACACACACACGCACACGCACACGCACACACACACACACGCACACGCACACACACGCAAAAGCACACACACGCAAAAGCACACGCACACAAGCTCACTAAGTAAAGGGCTAGGGTGTCTTGAAAAGCGCTGTATATTTTATATTTATAATTAATTCATGAATTCATACATATCGCACACACACACACACACATCAGCAACACCCTAACAAGATGGATGATCAGATGGGTCAAAATGATCCACTTCAGCAGCCGCATGCGACTGAAGCGCGAGGACGCATTTGTGCTTGGTGGTATATTGTGCTCTGCTGAACATGTGTCTGCAGCAGCAGCAGCAGCACCACCTACCCACCACCACCTACCCACCCACCACCACCTACCCACCTACCCCACCTACCCACCACCACCTACCCACCTACCCACCTACCCACCTACCCACCTACCCACCTACCCACCACCACCACCACCACCACCACCACCACCACCACCACCTACCCACCACCACCACCTACCCACCTACCCACCACCACCACCTACCCACCTACCCACCTACCCACCTACCCACCACCACCACCACCACCACCACCACCACCACCACCACCTACCCACCACCACCACCTACCCACCTACCCACCACCACCACCTACCCACCTACCCACCTACCCACCTACCCACCACCACCACCACCACCACCACCACCACCACCACCACCTACCCACCACCACCACCTACCCACCACCACCACCACCACCTACCCACCACCACCACCTACCCACCTACCCACCACCACCACCTACCCACCTACCCACCTACCCACCTACCCCACCTACCCACCAACACCACCACCACCTACCCACCACCACCACAACCACCACCACCACCACCACCACCACCTACCCACCACCACCACCTACCCACCTACCCACCACCACCACCTACCCACCACCACCACCACCACCACCACCTACCCACCACCACCTACCCACCACCACCACCACCACCACCACCTACCCACCACCACCACCACCACCTACCCACCACCACCACCACCTACCCACCACCACCTACCCACCACCACCACCACCTACCCACCTACCCACCACCACCACCACCTACCCACCACCACCACCACCACCTACCCACCTACCCCACCTACCCACCACCACCACCTACCCACCACCACCACCACCACCACCACCTACCCACCACCACCACCACCACCTACCCACCTACCCACCACCACCTACCCACCACCACCACCACCTACCCACCTACCCACCACCACCTACCCACCTACCCACCACCACCACCACCTACCCACCACCACCACCACCACCTACCCACCTACCCCACCTACCCACCAACACCACCACCACCTACCCACCACCACCACCACCACCTACCCACCACCACCACCTACCCACCTACCCACCACCACCTACCCACCACCACCACCACCACCTACCCACCACCACCACCTACCCACCACCACCACCCATCCTGTGTGTTCCTACAGCCTT
>JACYXH010000343.1:1540000-1625000 GCA_026745465.1 Lota lota | reverse complement strand
AGACAGAGTGGGTTAGGGTTAGAGAGCCAGACAGAGTGGGTTAGGGTTAGAGAGCCAGACAGAGTGGGTTAGGGTTAGGGTTAGAGAGCCAGACAGAGTGGGTTAGGGTTAGAGAGCCAGACAGAGTGGGTTAGGGTTAGAGAGCCAGACAGGGTTAGGGTTAGGGTTAGGGTTAGAGAGCCAGACAGAGTGGGTTAGGGTTAGAGAGCCAGACAGAGTGGGTTAGGGTTAGGGTTAGAGAGCCAGACAGAGTGGGTTAGGGTTAGAGAGCCAGACAGAGTGGGTTAGGGTTAGAGAGCCAGACAGAGTGGGTTAGGGTTAGGGTTAGAGAGCCAGACAGAGTGGGTTAGGGTTAGAGAGCCAGACAGAGTGGGTTAGGGTTAGAGAGCCAGACAGAGTGGGTTAGGGTTAGAGAGCCAGACAGAGTGGGTTAGGGTTAGGGTTAGAGAGCCAGACAGAGTGGGTTAGGGTTAGAGAGCCAGACAGAGTGGGTTAGGGTTAGGGTTAGAGAGCCAGACAGAGTGGGTTAGGGTTAGGGTTAGAGAGCCAGACAGAGTGGGTTAGGGTTAGAGAGCCAGACAGAGTGGGTTAGGGTTAGGGTTAGAGAGCCAGACAGAGTGGGTTAGGGTTAGGGTTAGAGAGCCAGACAGAGTGGGTTAGGGTTAGAGAGCCAGACAGAGTGGGTTAGGGTTAGGGTTAGAGAGCCAGACAGAGTGGGTTAGGGTTAGAGAGCCAGACAGAGTGGGCAGTAGTGTAGGTGAGAGAACGCTTGTAAAGGCTTGGACTGAATGCAGGAATGGGAGCAACGGAGGAAAGCAGAATTCAAGGGATTAGGGGAATGCAAATGCAGTGCAAGCAAAGGTTAAGGGAGTTGAAGGGGTTGCAATGTTGATTGTGATCTGTTATGTACCCTTCAGGAACAGAATAGCCACTATTGCTGCCATTATACTTCTTGATACCCTAAATATTTAGTATAAATCGATTCAATGATGTTGATTATCATTTTATCACTTATCATTTTGTTGATAAGGACATTTTAGTAAATAAGATCAAACGTCTGTATCTGTTGCTATCAACATACAAATGTTGCATGCTGTGCGGTAAGGTTAGTGCACATCGTTCACATCTAAATTCATTGCATTGTTAGTGAATAACGTCTGGGAATATGCTGTCATAGTGAATGAGAAAATATGTTCAGTGTCAAAATCGACTGTTGGTTTCTGCATGGAGTGGGGGGGGGGGGGGCGGTCACCTTTTACACACTTTAGAGAGTGGAGCACGGGGCTAAGAATAGTGCATGCAGGACAACAGAAACCCTAACCTCACACTTCAGGAAGAGGGCATGCTGCGAGAATGAGCCCTCCAGATGTGTATTGCAGCGAGGCCTGACATGTGGATTGCATTTAAACAAGCCTCAATGCTCAGTAGAATGGTCAGAGAAATACAATGGCCCGGAGTGAGTGAGGAGAGGGAGAGGGGAGGGGGGCGGAGTCAAAGAGGGAGGAGGAGGAGGAGCTTAGGCGTGCCAACACGCTGCCATTGGATGGTGCCTCCACCCCACCCCCTCTCCCTGCCCCTCTACTAGGTGCAGTGAGCGGGGGGAGTATAAAAGCTGTCCTCCACCTCCTCTTGAGTCATACACACACACTAGCTGCCTCTGGTGACGCGCTTAGGGCAACACACTCGACTTACTGAGAAATACACTCAGAGGCACACTGGGCAGAGAGACAGTGAGAGAGAGAAGCCAAGGACAGAAGCCAAACAGTGGACTACTTTGAAGACTTTAACGAAGATTACAATTATATTTGCCGCAGTTTCAGTGAAGGCTCCGTCCTAAGGTTCTATCCGTTTCACACTTTAGCAAAAGATTGCATCCGTCTGTAGTCCGCGGTGCTAGAGTTAGCGAGCAGGATCTTTCGGATGGGTCACACAATGCGGAACCTTGCTGAGATGGGCTTACTAAAGAATCGCTCGGCTTTCATCTGCAGGCCCACCCCAGAGGAGGCACTGAAGTGGGGCGAGTCGCTGGACAAGCTGCTGGTGCACAAATGTAAGTTCCATCTCTTATATTTTATGATCACTCTTTCCACTGTTGCTACCCCCCCCCCCCCCCCCCCCCCCACCCACACACACACACACACACACACACACACACACACACACACACACATCCTTTACCTTTGCATGCATGCATGGGTGGGAATACATGAAAGAAAACATGCTGTTTGGTTTCGGATTAAGTGATCTGCCATATGGTGTGGATTAAAGTAAATTGTTAAGGGGTTTGGCTGCGCAATGCAAGGCCTTCATGTGCTGGGTGACTGTACAGTATAAACACATAAGCTTCTGGGAGAGAATCAGGATGCACGCATGCTCTTGTTTGTAGATGGAGGGGTTAGTGTAAGCTGGGGTGTATGAAATATGACTGATGAGTGGACGTGTGCAACTATGCTCTCTGTGCAGTAATCGCCTCCATAGAAATAGAACAGTAGGCCTACAACAGACACACACACACACACAGAGGCGGTGGGATAAACAGACGGGCAAGCTCATATCGAGAGGCTTGATTCTATTTATTTGACTGGACTCACATTCTACCTTTTGCTGCAAATAGGAGACCACAGCAACCCAAACCATAGGCCTGCTAACCCTAATGCTAATAGTTAAGCTATAGCTAGAGGGCTCGAGTGGTCTAATAGGAAACGAGGACAGTAGAGCCAACAATACTCTTTTACTTTCACATTTCACGTTTTCCCCTCATCCATGTGTGGCATTGTCCTCTTTTCTCTCTTTAACCTCCTCAAGTGTGTTGGGCTCTAGCATGTGTGTGTGTGTGTGTGTGTGTGTGTGTGTGTGTGCATGTGGGTGCGTGTGTGCACGTGTGTGGGAACGGAAAGGTGTGGGCCAGAAGGGTGGGTGGGAACCGGCTTCCTGCCTTTCATACTTCAGGACGCCTTTCTTCTCCTCCTTCCTCCTCCAGTCATTTGCGGATCCTCCAAACTGACCAATCACATGCCTTTGGCTGCCTGATTCTCCCATGAATCAGAGCAACATTACCCTCCTCCACCATGACCCCCACAGTGTTAAACATTACAGCCAGAGAGAGAGGGACATCCTCTGTGTTCACCCATGGTGCTGGAATACAGGAAGTGGTCACTGTAGCCATGGTGGAATGATTAGGGTATTTTCAGCAAGAGAGAAGGGGTGGAGGGGGCTGGAGGGGGGTGGAGGGGGCTGGAGGGGGCTGGAGGGGGCTGGAGGGGGCTGGAGGGGGGTGGAGGGGGCTGGAGGGGGCTGGAGGGGGCTGGAGGGGGGTGGAGGGGGCTGGAGGGGGGTGGCCAGGCGCCTTTTTGGACAGGCCAGGGCTATGAGCTGGGCTTGAGCCAATGGTGCAGTAGGAACACACACAAGCTTCAGTAGGAACACACACATGCTTCAGTAGGACCACACACATGCTTCAGTAGGAACACACACACACACGGTGCAGTAGGAACACACACATGCTTCAGTAGGAGCACACACATGCTTCAGTAGGAACACACACACACACACGGTGCAGTAGGAACACACACATGCTTCAGTAGGAACACACACAAGCTTCACTAGGTGCACACACACACACGCACACTGCGTTCTATTCAAACCGCATGACTCACTTTTTCGCCAGTGCAATTTTTAGGCTGCTAACCCCCCCACCCCCCCACCGCCACCCTCCACAACAAAAGCTTTAGCTGGGCTGTTGCCATGGCGTTCCTGTAGTCTGATGAAGTCTCTTTTCGTCCTCCTCTTCTCTCAGATGGCCTGGCAGCGTTCCGAGCGTTCCTGCGCACAGAGTTCAGCGAGGAGAATCTGGAGTTCTGGCTGGCCTGCGAGGACTACAAGAAGGTCAAGTCCCAGTCCAAGATGGCGTCCAAGGCCAAGAAGATCTTTGCGGAGTACATCGCCATTCAGTCTTGTAAAGAGGTGAGTGGACCAAAGCATGCAGAAGAGGAAAATAATCCCTCTTTCCCCCTTGAAGGGAACCAAGATGGTGAACAAAGCAGTTCCTGCTGTCATTGAATAGAAAAGCCGCAGCCTTTGAGCGCTGATGTCATCGCATATGGTTCTGTCATTATGGCTTTTTGACCCAACCATGGAATGAATGGAGAGGATGTCACGTCAACTCCTAAATATAGTCCTGTATTCAATCACATGATCCCGCCAATATCACATTTATAAAAAAAGATTTATATATTCTAAATATGAATCCTTGAACCGTTAGCTCTGAATGCTGGCCCTACATGATAACAGCCTCTCCCTTGTGTCTCCTCTCCAGGTGAACCTGGACTCGTACACGCGGGAACACACCAAGGACAACCTCCAGAGCGTGGCACGCTCCTGCTTCGACCTGGCCCAGCGCCGGATATACGGCCTGATGGAGAAGGACTCGTACCCTCGCTTCCTGCGCTCCGAGCTCTACCTGGACTTGGTCAACCAGAAGAAATCCAGCGGCACCTCCACCTCCTCCTCGTCGTAGGAGGAGACGGGGAAACGCAGATAAAGTGGAGGACCAAAGAGCCGCGGGCGATGAAAGAGGAGGAGGATTATGGAGAGGGTGGAGGGGCGAAGAGAGAGAGAGAGAAAGAAACAAAGACATTTTGGGTGGCTTACGGTTTACGTCTCTTTATTTGTTTTATTTTTGGGGCTTTATTTTGGTGTCGATGTAGCCACTATGATGTTAGTTCTTACAATTTTATTTTGTGGTTACGGTGAGAGAGATGACCAAGCTATGGCACTGCAACGAAACGATGTTTACTCAACGAAGCCAGATGGGTGGATGGGTGGGTGGATGGGTGGATGGATGGGTGGATGGGTGGGTGGGTGGGTGGGTGGGTGGATGATGGGTGGATGGATGATGGGTGGATGGATGGATGGATGGATGATGGGTGGATAGGATGGGTGGATAGGATGGGTGGATGGATGGGTGGGTGGATGTGTGGGTGGATGGATAGTAAAAAAGATATTGTGGCCAACGAGAGGCCGAAACAGGAGCTGGATTCTTCTCTGATCGCTGTACTGTTTTTGGTTTCACACTCCAGAATATAATGTTATTTGTGTGTATTTAAGTTGTGGTTCCAGTTGGAAAAAGGAGGCGGAGGAGGTGTGGACACAAGCCCCTTGCTGACATGAAGACAGTCCGGTACTGTTGGGTCACTCTGTTCTCTTTTCTTCCTCCGCCTCCTCCTTGGTAGCCAGTGTCAAGCTGGTTTATTTTGGTACGATCGTTTAGTTTCTCCTGTGTTTTATTTTCCCTTTTTGAACGTTGACGCTGTCAAAGAGAAGTGTGTGTGTGTGTGTGTGTGTGTGTGTGTGTGTGTGTGTGTGTGTGTGTGTGTGTGTGTGTGTGTGTGGGGGGGGGGGGGGGGGGGGGGGGGGGGGACTGTTCTCAAACATGACAGTTGACGTGTCGGGACGACAACGGGACGATCACTAGAATTTCAGTTCGATCTTCCGCATGCTGTAGTTTCACAGTACATGACAACTAAAACATTCTCGCCTGACAGAAGGTGGCATCCACGCCCTTTCCAGCTTGGTTTGAACTCAACACAAACAACATTATGCCAAGTGACGCTACAACACAACACAAGCGTACCGGAACACACACGCATAAATCACAACAAACAGACAAGAAATGAAATGGCAAAAGAGACTTTCTGTCTTCAAAGACTGTTCGCAGCGAAAAAAGACAAGACAAGACAAAAACGGAAGCAAACGCTTGCAAAATGTTCGCACGAGCCAAAAAATCACAAGGCGTTTGTTTGTACACTGTAGCTCATCCAGGCTCTCTGAGGAAGCTCTCTGAAGAAGCTCTCAGAGGAAGCTCTCAGAGGAAGCTCTCTGAGGAAGCTCTCTGAGGAAGCTCTCAGAGGAAGCTCTCAGAGGAAGCTCTCTGAGGAAGCTCTCTGAGGAAGCTCTCTGAGGAAGCTCTCTGAGGAAACTCTGAGGAAGCTCTCTGAGGAAGCTCTCTGAGGAAGCTCTCTGAGGAAGCTCTCTGAGGAAGCTCTCTGAGGAAGCTCTCTGAGGAAGCTCTCTGAGGAAGCTCTCAGAGGAAGCTCTCTGAGGAAGCTCTCTGAGGAAGCTCTCAGAGGAAGCTCTCAGAGGAAGCTCTCTGAGGAAGCTCTCAGAGGAGGCTCTCAGAGGAAGCTCTCTGAGGAAGCTCTCTGAGGAAGCTCTCTGAGGAAGCTCTCCGAGGAAGCTCTCAGAGGAAGCTCTCAGAGGAAGCTCTCTGAGGAAGCTCTCTGAGGAAGCTCTCTGAGGAAGCTCTCTGAGGAAGCTCTCTGAGGAAGCTCTCTGAGGAAGCTCTCAGAGGAAGCTCTCTGAGGAAGCTCTCTGAGGAAGCTCTCTGAGGAAGCTCTCTGAGGAAGCTCTCTGAGGAAGCTCTCTGAGGAAGCTCTCTGAGGAAGCTCTCTGAGGAAGCTCTCAGGACATTAGAGCGCTTAGTGTTCAACTCTTCAGGCTTTTCTTTTCACCTATATTTTTTCTTCTCCTTTTTTTTTTAAATATCTGCGTTAGGTTTAATATCTGCACTCCATAAGTATACTGAGCACTAAGTAGATCTTGCTCATTCTGTCATAGATGCGGTAAAGGAAAAGGAAATTTTGTGTTTATTGTATAAAGTTTGCCTATTTATTTAGATAATGTTGCAGAACTGCTTTCTCTTCCTCCCAACATCACTTCCTACAGCTCAGAGCGTTCTCTTCCTCTTTAAAACCACAAACTACACAACAGGTCACATGCAGACCCCAACTTTAAGTGCAATATTTATATATTTCTTTGGTGCGTTATTTCTTGTTTTTATTTTATGGGCCAAGAAGCCATTTTTTGTTGTTATTTTATGTGGGGGATATAAAACTGCTTAATCTCTATCTAAATAAAACGATTTGTTAAGAGAAAAACACATAACTTAGAGCTATAAGGTTGACCTTAAGGACTTAAAAGCGTAAAAGGAGCGTAGTTTGAGTTTTACTGCATTATTATTAACTGTGTTTCCCTGGCAGCAGGCAGCTGGGGAAGTTACCGATGTAAATATAATTCTTTAAGAAAACGGACCAGAGAAAAAGTTTGTTTTAAAAAAAGAAACCAAACAATAGGTCTTGACTTGTGGTGAGCCTGGCTGAAAACGATAAGATAACCGGTTATAAATAAAAGGACAAAAATACAAATGGGTGGGAGATGGCTGGAACGTTCGTACAGCCATTTTCTCCCCATGGTCAAAACACTGCTTGTAAGGAGTGCTATGGAATACAGTTTCATCATTTCACTGTTTACAATGGAAGACGCATCTCCTAAGGTAGCAAGCAAAGTTGAAGTTAGAGTACATTTGGTGTCATTGCTAATGAACAATAAAAACCACCACCTGATGAAGTAATCTGCCCGTGTCTGTTGACTTTCATTTGAACCATGACTATTTTAAATTACACAGAGAAGTGCCTTACATCATCTAGGCCAATTAGACGTTAACAGTCATTTGAGATAGTGTTTCTTAATTTGCATAGTGTATATTGTATGTAAAAGTGTGTATGTGATGTTATTTGGGTGTGTGTGTGTGTGTGGTTGTGTATGAGTTTGATTGTGTGTGGTTGACTGTACAGTACTGTATGGGTGTCTGTGTGGTTGATTGTATGTGTGTGTATTGTTGTGTGTGTGTATGGGGGTGGGGGGGGGGGGTTTCCATGTGGGTAGCATCTTTTCTGCAAACTGAAGATTCACCCGAGATTAGATTAGCTCCTGAAGTGGAGCTCTTTTGTTTAAAGGAAGTTTAAACATGCGTGTGATCACGTGACGAGATCACACTGAGATCACACTGAGATCAGTGGGGGGCCGGTCCTGATTACTTAATGACCCTCTTAGCTCGACGGATCTATGCGGGCAACAGAAGAGCCGCCCCATGCTGCTATCGGCTCAAAGGACCCATCCTATTGTCTGGTAGCACAGCTCATAGATCACCAGAGGGCCATTTTGAGGCTCTCCAGATGGAGCGATGGGGGTCATTTTGTGGAGGACTTTTTTGCAACCCAAAGTGTTGTAAAAACCTAAATCTAGGACACGGGTGAAAACCTAATTATACCTTCATATATTTTTCAAATGTTAATTTGTCCCAATCCTGCCCAGACCCTGAGCACCTCCTCTCCCCTGTGAGTCCTCGTTTGGATAATTCCGAACACCTGTGTGTTGATACTGATTACGTTTACCTGTGCTCTTGTTCAACGTCTCCAGTTTACAACCCCTGTGTGTGTGTGTGTGTGTGTGTGTGTGTGTGTGTGTGTGTGTGTGTGTGTGTGTGTGTGTGTGTGTGTGTGTGTGTGTGTGTGTGTGTGTGTGTGTGTGTGTGTGTGTGTGTGTGTGTGTGTGTGTGTGTGTGTGTGTGTGTGTGTGTGTGTGTGTGTGTGTGTGTGTGTGTGTGTGTGTGTGTGTGTGTGTGTGTGTGTGTGTGTGTGTGTGTGTGTGTGTGTGTGTGTGTGTGTGTGTGTGTGTGTGTGTGTGTGTGTGTGTGTGTGTGTGTGTGTGTGTGTTTTACCACTAGTACATTTCCATTCCTTCGTTTTTTTCCTCTGGAATTGAGCTCTCCCTTCACCCTGACCGGACATTATTTGCCTACAGAGGAGGTGCCAATGGCTTCGCAGCCAAACTGAGACGGTTGAAATGCAAAGGTGGGTAATGCAAATCCACAGCCACATCAAGCTACACATTGTTTTTCAATTTGAAGTACGTGGAAGGTTTGGTCATCTTGGACCAGCAGACACACACACACCTGCTTATTTTCAGATGTTCCTCTCACATCTCTGTTTGGCCTCATATCTTATGTTCTACTAATAAGTTTTCATCCGTGAACATCCTTGATGTTCAGTCATCTTAACTGTCCCAAATTCTTGACTGTTAAAATAAATGACTCATGACTAATATATAACAGGACTTCATGTATAACAAGACCACTGTATAATGAAACGAATACATGACAACGTTATTATAAATATACCACACCAGTTAATACCACACCAGTTACCTTCTGTCTAGCTCAACTGGTAGAGCATGGCATTAACTCATTAGCCAGGGTTAGGGGTTCAGTCCCATCTGGGCAACCCATGCTAAGGACTATATCACCAAGACCAATGTTTGACAAGGTTAATATAAGATAGTACTTCATGTGATATATATAAAATATGATATATGTTGGTATATGACAAGCCTAATGTTACAGAGACAGGCGCCCCGTCTGCACAGCGCTGATGTTGTCTGAGGGGTCCCCCAGCTGTCGGGGGCCACCATCTTGAATTCACCACTATTTACTCTTGACTTCCACTCTGACTTGGGAATGAATCCATCACGTAGAAACAAATCCACATAAACAGAACAGTTCCCCAAATATTATTCTATATTATACAACCATTTATGTAGCGTATATTAAACTCTATGATAATGTGATACTGTGTCGTGAATCTTGGTGAACGTCTTTTTTCCAATGAATGCAAAGACCGTAAGACCCAAAGGACTAAATATACACTTTAGTCATCAATATCTTACATCTATAATCAATACAGAAGCGGATTTGATCATTCATGTAAACGTTGCTTGAAAGGTCTTTCACGGGTCTTGAGGTGAACTAAAGCAACTCGCATGTTTGACACCAAAGGGTCAACAGGAGCGGGTTACCAAATGCCACCTTCTTCATGCTTCAATGCTTTTCGTTCCTGCACGGGTGATGTATCAACAAAGATAAATGAAAAAAGGCTATGCTATTCCACCTTGTATCGGTAAATGTCTTCAGTCCGATGTGCCTTGCACGTCACTGTGGTCAGCGTCGTCCTCACTTCTTACCCTTGCTACACAGCTTCTACATGTGGGGATGATCAACCAGAGCTCAACCAGGAGACCTGAAAGGAAAACATCCTGCTTCCCCGTAAACAAACAAGTAAGCAAGACGCACTTCTCTCCACATCACACCGTGTGTGTGTGTGTGTGTGTGTGGGGGTGTGGGTGTGGGTGTGTGTGTCTGTCTCTCTGTGGGTGTGTGTGTGAGTCTGTCTCTCTGTGGGTGTGTGTGTGTGAGTCTGTCTCTCTCTCTGGGTGTGTGTGTCTGTCTCTCTGTGGGTGTGTGTGTGTGAGTCTGTCTCTCTCTCTGGGTGTGTGTGTCTGTCTCTCTGTGGGTGTGTGTGTGTGAGAGTCTGTCTGTCTCTCTCTGTGGGTGTGAGTCTGTCTCTCTCTGTGGGTGTGTGTCTGTCTCTCTGTGGGTGTGAGTCTCTCTCTGTGGGTGTGAGTCTGTCTCTCTGTGGGTGTGAGTCTGTCTCTCTCTGTGGGTGTGTGAGTCTGTCTCTCTGTGGGTGTGAGTCTCTCTCTGTGGGTGTGTGTGTCTGTCTCTCTGTGGGTGTGAGTCTGTCTCTCTGTGGGTGTGAGTCTCTCTCTGTGGGTGTGAGTCTGTCTCTCTGTGGGTGTGAGTCTGTCTCCCTCTGTAGGTGTGTGTGTGTGTGTGTGTGTGTGTCTGTCTCTCTCTGTGGGTGTGTGTGTCTGTCTCTCTGTGGGTGTGAGTCTGTCTCCCTCTGTAGGTGTGTGTCTGTCTCTCTGTGGGTGTGTGTGTGTGTATGTCTGTCTCTCTGTGAGTGTGAGTTTGTCTCTCTCTGTGGGTGTATAGACGCAACACACTTCAAATCAGGGCATGATCACAATGCTGTAGGTCCTTCAGCCCCCCCCCCCCCCCCCCCCCCCCCCCCCCCCCACCCCCACCCCCTCTCCCGGTGCAGACTCACTTCCTCTATCCTTCCCATCTACTCTTGAGATGATTACATTTTCAGCTCAGATTCCCGCATGTCTGTGTAGGTAGTAGACTGTCAGAGGGCATGTTTTTATTGGAGTGGTAAGTCACCACCATGTGGTATAATTAACTATTTGTTTCCACACACTGGGTCCCATGACATTACAGAAAGAATTGCAGTGTTGAAAGTGGTGTGATATATATATATATACACACAATGGTAAATATATCCAGCCTTGGTGGTCAAAAGCTTTAGCCGAGATGAAATGTTAACATATGGCCTTCGTAAAACACATCAATATGCGTTTTATGATCAACTTGTTTGGTTCTTTGTGCCTTTTTAAATTTTTAGTGTATGTTGTCACGTTGTTTTACCACGTGCTGCATCATCTCAATGTGCTTACTGCTAGCTTTTGCTTCTTTACCGTTTGATCTGTAGTGTATGTTCTCACTGTAGCACTTCGTTGTTACTATACTCGCTTACTTGACCATACTTTTCTTTGTACAGTACTCATCACAGAACTTTGTTGTATTGGAATAGGCTGTACGTTTTAACCTTTACATGCTCTCCTCCACATGAGAGTATAACAATAAGACCCTCTGTGCATCTCCAGTCAGCCAGCATACAACTCCTAAAAGACACTGCGCACAGTCACTCCTTCAAACAGCAGAAAGACTGTGAGCAGCTAGGGAGCTGAAGTCTGTGTCTCTGGTGGCACCGTCACCCAGGAGGGACAAGCTGAGTTTACCGCCTGTTGTGATGTCATTCTGTTCCGCAGCTCAACACGTTGTCCCACGCCTTTGTCTAGCTCCTGGCGGTGGTTTTAGTTCTATATATTCCACGGGTGCATCATGCAAAACGCAGCCCTATCTGGAGCCATGACGTGGAACTCCACAGGCAGGAGTCTCCGGGGGAAGGGATCCAGTGAAAACAAGCCCCCCTCCCTTGGTCTAACATGTCAGAAACGAGTCCTTCCTAAGTAAAACCTTCATCTTAATAACGCCGGCGGCCCTGTTTACGTCACGGTACGACATTTCTGCCAGGGTTCAGCGGTTTGCGTGTGTGCTTCTTTCCTTTTGTCTGCATTGATAAAGAAGTTGTTATTAAAGGGATTTTGGAGAGCTATTTAAAGAGACAGGCCTTTGCACTTCACCTTCATAACTCAGCTGTGTTGACCTCAAACAGACCCAGGTCCCGTCCTGAATAGATGAGAAAACCTTCTCAGCAGGACTTGAGCACACCAGTGTCAACAGACACACATACATGCGCATATTCACACATGTACATGTACACAGAAACTCACACGGACACGTGCATACACACGCGTGCACGCACGCACACATGGGCGAGAGCTGAATATGAATGCAAAGGCTTCTAATGGACAGCCTTGGCAATGTGGTTTCATTCATAATTCACTGTACATGTTTTGGTGGGTCGGTTTGAAATGGAGAGTGCGGGCCCTGCCAGAAAACAGTGAGAGGAGCTGTTTATTAGCACCAGTCCGACAATGATGCGTCGCAGGTTCCTACACTGTACTCTCCCATGGAAAATCTGGTTGCAGGCATCATGGGAGAGATGTGCAGACGAATGGCAGGGCACAAAATGAAAGGGTGAACCTCCATTTTGGATCTAATTTTGGAAGTCTTGATTTGAACTTGTTTCTTTTTGCTGTCAGGAGTGGGGAAGGAAGGAAGGAAGGAAGGAGGGAGGGAGGGAGGGAGGGAGGGAGGGAGGGAGGGAGAGAGAGAGAAAGGGGGAGAGAGGAAGGGTCAATACTAATATAACAGCAAAAGTCAGGAGGATGTTTTTATTTTTCAATCTTCCAACTGCAGCATGATAGTGTTAGAAAATATTGAGAACGTATCTACTTATCTGGAGCAAAGAGGTAAACAAGCAGTTCAGATGAGGTGTGTGTGTGTGTGGAGAGAATGTTACAAGGGGGTCATTCACCCTGAGAAGCTACTATTAGGCACACACACACACACACACACACACACACACACACACACACACACACACACACACACACACACACACACACACACACACACACACACACACACACACACACACACACACACACACACACACACAAACTACTTATCGTGCGTATAACACTTATAATGATAATGATGTAGCCTATATTTACAGCCCCAGCTGTTATGGATGCTTTGATATCTAATCATCGATATTAAATCAGGATTCAATCCCACTTTAAAGAGCGGGCAACGTCAGAGCGGCAGAAACAGGATGTGACATGGTATACTGGTGCGCGCCTCACTTCCACACTGGGACCCAGTTTCCCAGGAAAACGGCTAATGGGCATGAAAGGCTCCTGCCTGAGCTGTGCTAGTAGCCAGCTGTTGTGTCAGCCTGTTGCGGTCCTTATACGGAGAGTTTCTGTAAAATAATTTAGTCTAAAAGTCAAGTTTCTGGCCCGCACAGAGAATTAGACGTGACGATATTCAGTAGAAGTAAAACGTAAACTGACTAAACGACCAATTTTCTGCAGAATAAACAATTAGAAAATGAGTAACGAAACATGAAATCTTTGGAAGAATACATCACCCTCGATGTGAGTTATGAGGCCACACAGTACCAGAGCAGAATGGAAACACAAAAACATCCCCTCTGCTCTCTCTACGTTCCTCCGCCATTATGAATGTTGTATTCTCTCACCTGTGATTGACAGGCAATATGGATTTCCCAAACCAATCAGGGTAGAGATGCCTGAGAGTCCTATTCAGAAATGAGCCGGGAGGTGTCTGAATCTAAATGGTCTCCCACAGTGGCCGGCCCGGTCAACCACTGCAGATATTGTCAGAGGATCTCACTCACTAATAGCTGAAGGATGGCTATGGTATTTCTAACTGATTACACTCAAATAACAGCTCTTGAACCTTACCTACAGCTAAAACTCTGTTCATACTGCCATTTTGTATCGCTTCAATCTCCTGTTGACATCGGTTAACAGGGGTTTCTTTGAATGACTGAATTCAGTTTAAATGACAATGAACAAAATAGGACAAGCATCTCATGTCGGCAAACACATACACGTGTGATTCATGTGGCACTTTTCTCAGGGACACAGGACATCCACGCACGCGGGCATGCATGTACATGTGCACACGTGCACACAAGACACCACATGCAACCATACAAAGCATGTTCACACATGAGATCTGTGCACTCTAGTCCAGGTGCTGGGATCATCCCGGTTGAATGACTCTCTCTCTCTCGTGTCCTCTGTGCATGTCTGCATTGAAGTATAATATAATTGAAGAGCATACTCTATATAATTTATGCTTTGTACGGCTGCTCATTATGACTGTCATGTCACCCATCTGAGTACATAGAAAGTGTGTTATGATTTATTTATATTTTGCACCATTCTTTTCTTTATCTTATTAGTCAGAAACATCACACACGTGGCATATGAAACATTTTGCACTTTTACATTTTTATTATTAAATAAATGAAACATAGCCTTTAAAGCCGTCCAAGATTAAATAGGATTAAAATGTAATTTGACCAGTAAGAACATTAACAGTACCTTTCTGATGCTTTATGAAATTAGAATTTCCTTTTGAACAGTCATTGCACTTCGGTCTGTTTATTTCATATGTAAAACACGGCATAACATGTGAAAGAAATAGGCCTATGGACATGGCTATCACATGCCACCAAGTCCTGCTCCAATGAATGATCTGTGTGAGAAGATGAATACATAGTATAGAGTGGCACACTATGGAGGCCCAAAAGGGACATTATTAAAAAGAAATGTGTCAAACATAAATACATGAATGTGTCAACATGTTAATGAATTGGCAAATAAGGGAATGAACATGAAGGAAATAATAGAGATTTCCTTGAATGTTTTTCGGTTGATTTGTAATAGATTATTGTTAGCTGGTATTTATGTAAATACTGTGTAGAGAGAATCTTCCTCTCATGCGACCTGAAACGAGTTCTCTGATTCTTGACTCGGAGTGGTTGTGTGCATTAAGCCGTTCGCATGAAGGTTCGACACGTGTGTCTGGGAAACGCAGACCTGGTGCTCCCTGACATCCCAGTGTAGCCAGCTGTTACGTGAACACATTACCAGTTGGCTCGTTGGACCTCTTATAAACGAGCTTCTTTGACCCACATAACGGCTTGGTCACATTGAGTTCCGTTTCGCTAGTCTCTGGAAAGTCTAGAGTCGGTGTTTACATCCGCTAGCCTGGAACCACAGAAGGTTGGGTGCCAAGAAGCAATGGTCAGAGTGTCTTGGATCACATGTGTATACTTAACGTTTGATCAAACAACCACCATGGCTATATCCACTGCAAAGCTTCCTTTATCGGGGTCAAACTCCTCTTTGTATTCTCTATCCTCTTGTATCTATTCGTCACTCCTCAATTTAATTCAATTTCTAAGATGTCATTTATCTTGAAGCCTACCTCCACCAGTTCCCAGCAGTTCTTGAACTGCTTTTTTTTTTCAAAAGAGTCAGAAGTAGTTCTTCTGTTGGGAGAGAAATGTGCAGGTTATAATCCATGTGAAACCCAGTTGTTTATAAAAAAGGTGCATTTAATGTGGAAAACCTCTCAACGTCTCCAGCAACTTCCCTGGGCTGGGGAACAGGCGAGAGATGTGGCCAGGTGTGTGTGTATATACGTGTCAGGTTGAAACATGCTCGAACATCAAGGCTTTTTGCTACAATGAAATGTGTCTTAAGCATGATTTTGTTTGACTTATTTATGTTTAAAAAGATCCTTTAAAGAACTCTGAGAAGCTTTTATTGTATATGTCAAGTGCCAAAGAGAGTGGTGTGTTCAAATAGCAAACGCTTGGTTTGACACCAGGGAGCTGCACCTCTCAATGAGCAGTTATGTTCTCCTGTGTTCATGTGGGGGTCCTCCACAAAAAGACATGTTAGGCTGGTTAGATAGACAACCCCCTACTCCATCCCCTTGAACATGGCATTGGCATTTGACCTGCCGTTGGTCCTCAGGGTTAGGGTTAGCCTGGTTAGTTATCTAACTCCTCAGGGTTAGCCTGGTTAGTTATCTAACTCCTCAGGGTTAGCCTGGTTAGTTATCTAACTCCTCAGGGTTAGCCTGGTTAGTTATCTAACTCCTCAGGGTTAGCCTGGTTAGTTATCTAACTCCTCAGGGTTAGCCTGGTTAATTATCTAACTCCTCAGGGTTAGCCTGGTTAGTTATCTAACTCCTCAGGGTTAGCCTGGTTAGTTATCTAACTCCTCGGGGTTAGCCTGGTTAGTTATCTAACTCCTCAGGGTTAGCCTGGTTAGTTATCTAACTCCTCAGGGTTAGCCTGGTTAGTTATCTAACTCCTCAGGGTTAGCCTGGTTAGTTATCTAACTCCTCAGTGTTAGCCTGGTTAGTTATCTAACTCCTCGGGGTTAGCCTGGTTAGTTATCTAACTCCTCAGGGTTAGGGTTAGATGGACTATACAATCAGGGTGGTTAGCTGACGTTCTGAATCCAGCTGTCTAGCTGGGTTGCTCTGATTTGGTGTGGGCTGTTAGAATTGAATCATATCCAAATGATATGTAGGACACAAATAAAAGCATTAAAAATAGAAAATGTTCCTTCTTAGGAAGGTTATCCCCCCCCCCCCCCCCCCCCCCCCCCCCCCCACACACACATATATAACAAGCAATCTTAGATAAAGATCATTTACACAAGTGCATCTGGAAGGAAAGAAAATGAGCTAAAGTTGTTAGCTAATGATGAGGGCGATAAGGAGAAGGACTGGCCTCACAACCCCTGAGGTCTATCTGCCAAGAGCCCCTTCCCCCTCCTGCTGGTACAGAAACTAAAACTTGTACAGAGAGAGAAATATTTGGGAGATGAGTGCCAGCGGGAATCAATCTTTATTCAATTGTATAAAGTTTATCTTCCATTACTAAGAATGCGGTGAGTGATGGTTTTGGCTGAACTCATGGGGCTTTAAATAGTTTCCAGCTTGGTGTGTGTGTGTGTGTGTGTGTGTGTGTGTGTGTGTGTGTGTGTGTGTGTGTGTGTGTGTGTGTGTGTGTGTGTGTGTGTGTGTGTGTGTGTGTGTGTGTGTGTGTGTGTGTGTGTTCTTTTTAAGCAAGATGGGATAGAAAATTGCAAGATACAAGTTGAGTGAGGTAAAACAACTTTCTTGCATACATTTTATGCAAGAGATTGCATAATTGCATAATAATTGCATATGCCATTTCTCTATAGCAACTTAGTGTTTATGTCTGGGCTAAACATGAGTGTCGGCTGACCGCACTCTTGTTTTCCTTCATGATGACGGTCCTGTTGACTTAGTCGATAGGACTCGTTCTCTGCTAATTGGCTTTAACGGGCAGTACTATAAGTTAATATTCTTCTAGAAGAAATGTAAAAGGGACAAATTTGTGTTGTCCCTTTTAAAATAATTCTGATTCAAACTAACATAGAGGAATGGTTTTATATAAAAACAAAAAATACAATACATCTTTTGATTCGATTACTTTTTTTTAAGCCATACTTGGAATTTCTGTCCATCTCAAAATATATAGATACACATCAAAAGTTTCTTATACAAACACCTTTTGCTTTTTGTTCATATAGATGTAATCTAGTCAGCATCAAAACAAGTATAAAAACTGTTTCCATCCTGCTTTAAAATCCTGGGGCTCGTGTTGAGTTCCAACACGCTACTCTTTCACAGGGCCGATTTATTAGCGGCCAATAGAGTTATGTATCGCTCCGAACATCCCTTTACTTTCAGTTATTATTTTCAATATTTCCCGAGAAGCGGGGGGAACAGGTGTAGTGTTACTTTTAATACTCTGTTGCCATGGTTACAAAGAAATAGTAAAACAACACCGCGCTGGCGGTGACATCACCGGGCCTCCGAGCAACCGTTGTTTATTTTCTCTGGAGGTTGTTCCTGGGAGAACGGCCGGCGCGGCTGCCAGCGGGAACATCTGGAGCTAATAACTACGCTAGTATTTCAAGGTATTTCCTACAAGTCCAACCCCTGTCAGGCCTCACCGATTTGCAGGCGTTTTTCCTATTTTGTTCTTATTTAGTAATTCTGTTTCCGGTTGACTCAACGATGGGCTCTGGACTCTGCGCTCATTGTGGGGAATTGTGGTGGTGGCTGAGGAACTGGTGAAGGTGGGCGCATGTCCCCTTCTGCCAGGAGTGGGTTATTTGAGTCCAGAGCTGCTGTTGTTTCTACTGGCGGTTGTAAGTCATGGCATGGTCGAGGCCTCGTAGATCTGCACCTGGTGGAGGCAAACGGCTTGATTCAGCGTTAGGATATGATATGCTGCGACTTGCTGACACTGGCTTTTAAATAGACTCCAACCTTTGATGTTCTCCACTGACTTTGATGACATCTTTTAAATTGGATTCCATTATATTGCTTTACCTTGACTTACCTTGGCTTATTGTAGTTTTTGGCTTAGAATATTTGTATGCGTCATACAGTTATGACCAACATAACTGTAGTATCAAGGGCCAACATGCTGTAATGCACCGTGGCCTCTGATGAAGTACTATGCACCCTAGTTGGCATATCTTCTCTGAAAGATGTGTTTGCTAGTAGATCACGGCTTTACGGATTTCTTTTATGTAACTGTAATAACGATAATGATCAACTGCACTCTCCTATTTTATGTTTTTTGCTTTGATAAGAAAAACTACGCCTTATTAAAGTTATTTATTACTAGCCTATTATTTTGCAAAGGGAAATTCCTGTTACCATTCGTGAATCAACTCACTTAAGTATGTAGACCTCGTAACAAACGTGACCTACACTAAATATGGGTGAAAGGGGACCAAAGCTGGTCTCACTGACATACTATCAGTCCCAGGCTGCTAAGCCAACACTGCTATCAGCTGAAGATGAAATCATCTGAACAAGATCTGTCGATTCTGCAGCCGGTGTTTCACCGCTCTTTCTCCAACTTTATCATCGTTTTCAACCTTCGCATTTGAACCTTCACCGAGCACACACCACCTCATTTGAATCAGAATCAGTTTCCCCACGTTTGTCTTGTTTGCTCAAGCTGCTGTCGGAGGTGTTTTTCTCCTACCTCCCCCTGTCACACGCGGCTGAGTCTGTAGATCGAGGAGGCCCTTGTGCTGCCAGGGCCCCGGCACGTTTAGACCGCGAGACACGGGTTTCCCCAGTTAGATAAAGAGGATTACTACCCTAAGTACTAGACTCTAGTGGTTAGGGTAGTACCTTCCAGTCAACCACCCTAACTACTACACTCTAGTGGTTAGGGTAGTACCTTCCAGTCAACCACCCTAACTACTACACTCTAGTGGTTAGGGTAGTAACTTCCAGTCAACCACCCTAACTACTACACTCTAGTGGTTAGGGTAGTACCTTCCAGTCAACTACCCTAACCACTAGACTCCAGTAGTTAGGGTAGTAACTTCCAGTCAACCACCCTAACTACTAGAGTGTTGTGGTTAGGGTGGTACCTTCCAGTCAACCACCCTAACTACTAGAGTGTTGTGGTTAGGGTAGTACCTTCCAGTCAACCCCCCTAACTACTAGTGTTGTGGTTAGGGTGGTAACTTCCAGTCAACCACCCTAACTACTAGTGTTGTGGTTAGGGTAGTAACTTCCAGTCAACCACCCTAACTACTAGTGTTGTGGTTAGGGTGGTAACTTCCAGTCAACCACCCTAACTACTAGTGTTGTGGTTAGGGTAGTACCTTCCAGTCAACTACCCTAACCACTAGACTCCAGTAGTTAGGGTAGTTGACTGAAAGGTACTGGGTTTGATCACCCATGTTCCCGGCTTGCCTCTTCATCCTGGAAGTCTGTCAACACAGTAACAGTCACTTTGAATAAATCACCTGCCAAACTGAGTGGGCAGGAAACAGTAACCCAAACAGATGGAGGGTCAGTGATGTAGGTGGTGTCTCAGCCAGCGGTGAGGGTCACCCCTGACGTAGCTTCTCTTGGTCGTACCTGCCAGGTCTCGCTTGACTCTTGGTGATGCCAGAACATTGTCATTTCTCTTTCCATGAGTCACACCATGCCAGGCTTCACCAACACTCTCCGTTCTTAACATTTTGCCTTTTAGCCTGTTCATCCCGCTCTCTCTGTGTCCTGTCTCTGTCTCTCTGTGTTTCATCTACCTCGCTTTATCTCAGCCAAAAAACCACAGGGAGGCCTGTGAGTCTTTTCATCTCGGGCAACTCATAAAGTATGCAAAATAAAAATATGTAATACTGTACATGTGTGCATAAAACAATTTTTCTACCTGATTTGAGGGAAGCAGATTAAAATACAGCAATTGAATGGCTTTGCCGGTGATATTACAGCAACTATCCGAGTTCATTGTGTGTCCCCACTTATCATGCATTTATACGGAGTACATATTACGCACAATAACAACGAAAGGTTGCCCATTCAAAAGGAATGTGCATAATCAAATGTGCAGGATGGTAGGGATCACATTGTTTGATCGTGGACAGAGCAAAGAAAGAAGCTTTCAATAAGTGTCATTCTATAGTGGCCAGATGGGGATGGAAGCCAGTACCTAGTGGCAGGAAGCCCAAAGGCTAGTCCCAACACTGTCCTGCACTTCTCATGGGAACCTGTCCTTAAAATATCAAGGGTACATCCATACGGTTTTAATCCTGTTTACATACTGTTTCCAAACGCATAGAGAGACAGACTAATCCACTGACTAGTGCGTCCAACCCGCTCTGCACTTGGGGTGAGGTTGTATTGTTTGTTTTCAATGTTATTTTGGGTACCTCTTTGATTACAATTGAATAAAAAGAAATGAAAGAAACCAATGTGGAGATGTATAGCCGTGTCTCATGGCCTCCTCTTCCACAATCTCAGTGAGACCACATGCTCAGCCTCTTGAAGAACAAAGAACGCCTATTTGGATATCTGCTTCATCATTAAGTGACCTTGTAGACCTTCAGCCCTTAGTATTTATAGAATCTATTATGGGCTGCTTCTCCTCTGGCTCTGTGCCCCGTATTCATATTTCACACACACACACACACACACACACACACACACACACACACACACACACACACACACACACACACACACACACACACACACACACACACACACACACACACACACACACACACACACACATATTATTGTGACCAGTGACTCATCCATTTGCCTAGCCCCTGACTGTCGGTCCACTAGTCTTATAGCAACAGCCTCCTGATGTCTGAACAAGCAGTCTGGGGCCTCAGTCTTTCTATCCTCATTTCAAATCCAAAAGTCCCTCTGCTGTTTAATGGACATGCAGCACTGCAGCCTAGGTGTAGGTTTCAACAGAGCTCATGTTTCAAGATCAGTTTCAAACTCAAAGCCGTTTGAAATTCTGATTAAAGCCACATTGTCCAGAGTAGCTCGCCAAACTCATATTTTATGTTTAATATTTAAGTTGCAGCTGGGATTGATTGCCACATACAGAACTACTTCATAACGTCCAAATATTAAATGGCATTGTTAATGAAGAATGTAGCTATAAACAGGCAATGTTTGTTGCATTTCAGTCTCTAATAGCTGATGAATGGCTACGCCATTTCTATCAAATTACACTTTAATACCTCTTAAATCTTAACTACAGCACTTTTGTAACATTTTGTATAATAACAATACAAAGTGCAACTATACCGCAGACATCTCACGTTTCAAAATGTTCCCAATGGATTTAAATCGCTGTTTAGAACTAGGTCCCTACTGGAAGACGGGGTTAGGGGTCAAATGGAACAGCCGTTACCGTGAACAAAACTACCGATTTCTCCGGGTTTGAACATTGTTGGAAACAAATATAATGTAATGGATAGTGTTAGTATAGAACTCAACAAAATGTATAATATAGGTGTAGTCGTTTTTAGATATGTTCATGTGAAAATCGTACAATCATACCTTTTAAAGATCAACCGTAAGAATACAACTAGAAATGGTTACGTAACATGAATAACGGCTATTAAATCATGCTTCCTCTTTTCTTTACCACAAAGACCTCCGTTCAAACGGTAGATCTGCAAGAAGGTGAAATAACTGTCTAACCTCTTCCTCTAGAATTACAACTGAACCATTGATGTAATCATCCTTCATCCAGTCCTGTTGCAACATTGGTTTTCTCCGCTTGTGATATGAATTTCAATAAAACAATTAGGATTACAAGAATGAGGATTCTTTTGATGAAGTATTCATAATAATCGTTACTTACTAATAACATTCAAAATAAAGGATTTTGTAATAGATTATCAGGCCAATGAATGGTGAGATTAACACAACTCGCACCCAAAAACAAGTTGGCCACGAAAACGATCTAAAAACATTGTGTATATATTTGTGAAGGTATGGGGAATTTATATACTGCCATAAAAAAATCTAGAATTAAATTAAAAAATGTATTAAGGGGGAAGTTTCTTTTGGTCTGATCAAATTGCAACAATGGGAGAACAAAACTAACTTCATGGATCAGTAAGTGGAACATAAATAGTAAATTAATAACTTTTAAAGTATGGAAATAGAGAATATGCTCCTCCGCAATTAACGACTCATTCAAATTAGAAAGTCAGAAACACACATGCACGCACGCACACATGTGCACGCACGCACGCACAAACACGCACGCACAAATCGAAGGATGGCTGAGAGGTCACGGTCTCTTGATCACCATAGTAGCACTGAGTGTACGTTTGTTCTCTCCAACAAGAAAATATTGAAATGTACAAAAATAGCGTCTAGGTGACACTATGAATGTTTGGTGTGACCATGCATGTATTAGAACTGTTATTACAAGGCATCATGTCGTCACCAACCTTTGGGTTGGTGACTCAGTCACCAACATTTTGACTGTTGTGGAGCATTAACCACATTTTAGGGAAGTTAGGGTTGGGTATATATATATGGACACCAGCAGCATTTGGAGATGCAAGACCACAACGACGACCTCAACAGCTTGTTAGCCTCATATTGAGAAATCTTTGCCACTGGTAAGTTCATTCATTTTTTACTTTCATTGAGATGATCGATGACAGAAAATAAAATTGCAAACAATTATGATGCGATAGGTAATTTATTCATCCCTGAGGGGAAATGAAGGTGTTACAGCTTTATAGTTCTAATAAAGTAAGTAACAATAAATAAATACATCTGTATCAACATTTTTAACTACATTTACATTTAAATACAAGTGAACTGACCTAGGCATTTTTCAAAAGCTGGAAAGACAAACGTAGATGTAAACCAAAGCCATGACCTTGACCTGTTCCAGCAATAAGTTAGCTTCTTCATGGGGGACAAAGGAGGACGTTGTAGGCAGGCAGGTCTGTGGATCCCTCGTTCTCCATGATCCCACTTCTAGACCTGGAGGATGTAGTATGTGATCCCACTTCTAGACCTGGAGGATGTAGTATGTGATCCCACTTCTAGACCTGGAGGATATAGTATGTGATCCCACTTCTAGACCTGGAGGATGTAGTATGTGATCCCACTTCTAGACCTGGAGGATGTAGTGTGTGATCCCACTTCTAGACCTGGAGGATATAGTATGTGATCCCACTTCTAGACCTGGAGGATATAGTATGTGATCCCACTTCTAGACCTGGAGGATGTAGTATGTGATCCCACTTCTAGACCTGGAGGATGTAGTATGTGATCCCACTTCTAGACATGGAGGATGTAGTATGGAGGATGAGGGGGCTGAGACAGGTTAAAAAAAAGGTCATATAATTCAGATTTTACAGTGTTCATATCATTTTGACTACATGCATTCTTTTTTGTATTTAACCTTTATTCAGGAAGTCTCATAGATGTTAGGCACCTCTTTTGCAAGAGAGATTGTTTTGTAATGGCTTATCAAAAAGGTGTTAATTTTCTTCCTCTTTACGGCAGACTCCTAGGAAATGACTTGTTCCAATATTCGCCAGTGCTTCAGCAGTTCGACTGCACCCATTGTGAGTGAGAAGAATACCAGGGACGACATTGAGAAGCAAGCTGGAGAGAAGCTCAGCAGCAAGGAACCGTCCACCAAGAAGCCCTGTTGTAGAAAAACCCACATTGTCGCACTGTATCCATATTTGGTTCAAACGCTTTTATTTAAATTTAAAATAGGGTGAGAATGATTGCAGTCAAGAGGGTTTGATAAATAGTTTATTTTTGTACAAAATGTAAACAAAATATGAATCATTTTTAAATGTATTTAGACGTCCAGTAAAGGTTAGGTGTGCGACCGGTAAAAGTGTGTATGTTTGCATTGATGATTTGTGATATGGGCACTCAGTCGTTCTGATTCCTTGACCACGCCCTAGTATCTTTATTCTGTACGGCGCACTGCTAATAGTGCTGATGGTGAAGAACTACTACCCTGTGTCATCATCATCATCATCATCATCATCATCGTCATCAAGTGCAGACTGCCGCAAACTTCTCATGCCCATCTCCTCTAATGACATCGTTAACCAGGTATGAATCAAACCCACAGACATGCAGAACGTCAATCTAGGACAAAGGTTACTATCCACCACTATTTAGCAGGGACTTTCTTCTAAAGCTTGGAGTGAATTCAGATGCATGTCACTAAGGAGCAGGCCGGGACATTTGGGCATCTTGCTCAAGGACACCTACCGGTAGACTGCAGTGATTGAGGGTTCAAATGCAGCACCTTTCATCTGGAAAAACACCCTAAGCCCTAGACTGCCCCCCCCCCCCCAACCCCCCCCCCCCCCCTCAGATACACACATGAAACGACCTAGAGTCTTTTCTTTATCGATTTTTATAATAATAACTTGAGGAGGCTGGATTTGAGTAGAAAAACACAATTTTATGACACTATTATCTATCAGATCTTTGCTGGGAAGTGGATCCTGCAGGAGGCATACTCTAGTGACCCCATTGATCAGTATGCCCTGACCCACTCGAAGAGCTCCTGGGCAGAGTTCACCAGGGATCCCAATGGCACCATCACCCTTGACATGGCACACATGCTGAGTGTCCCGTGAGTAGAACTCTCTTTATCCTTCACTTTCAGCTCCCCTCACAGGAAGCAGAACTCTCCTCTGTTGAGTAGACCGGTGTGTAGAACATTATTTCACTTTCAGCTCCCCTCACAGGAAGCAGAACTCTCCTCTGTTGAGTAGACCGGTGTGTAGAACATTATTTCACTTTCAGCTCCCCTCACAGGAAGCAGAACTCTCCTCTGTTGAGTAGACCGGTGTGTAGAACATTATTTCACTTTCAGCTCCCCTCACAGGAAGCAGAACTCTCCTCTGTTGAGTAGACCGGTGTGTAGAACATTATTTCACTTTCAGCTCCCCTCACAGGAAGCAGAACTCTCCTCTGTTGAGTAGACCAGTGTGTAGAACATTATTTGTTAGTTTTACACGTTGTATATTGCGTTTGACGTTTTGGCCTCTACAAAACTTCACAAAACGTACAACCTAGAATGTATGATAAATCCATTGAGATGTATGACTCGATGATGGCAGCAGAATAATATTTTACGTTAAAGTGAACTGTAGTCCATTGGCTTGATGTAGCTGCTGCTTTCAAATCCCAGTAACAGCTTCTATTCCTTTCTTCATGTCACAGAAACAGGACAATATGGTGCGTCCACCACCACTTCAGGAATATTAGACTTGACAACAACACACTTTACCTCAATCTGCCAAGTAAGTAAATAAACCAACAAACACATGCATAGTCGCATAATACATTTGATATGTAAACGTGCACTATGTTGGTGTTCTACTGTAGCTATTAACTCCATTAAAAGTGAGTCCATCCATTCAGGTATTTTTTCTCCATAAATATTTTTATTCGGGTCCACTTTTGTCCCTGTGTGAAAATGAACAGTCAATGGACAGAAACATTCGATACATAAAATAGCTATAACCGTAGCTACAGCTCAGGCCACTAGAGGCTGCTAAGGGAAAGACGTTTATAGTGCTGGTTTAATGGAAATATAAGCCATGCATTGGGTCTCTATTTCAGAGTTCAACTCGTCAGCGCAGTTCCAGTTCCTCAAGGCCTGCAATGAATGTCTTGTCATGACCGCTAAAGCCTTTGTACCTGGATTTGAGGCTCTGGACTACCTGTTAGCCTATGGTGAAGCAGTACTCGTCTGTCTGTCCCTATCTCCTTCTGTCTGTCCCTATCTCTTTCTGTCTGTCCTTATCTCTTTCTGTCTGTCCTTATCTCTTTCTGTCTGGGCCTGTCCATCTGGTGCTTTTCTAGATTGAGCACTACAATGTGGGGGTTGCTTCTAGTTTGTTTCCCTAACTGTGCTACTTGTTTGTTTGCAGGTCTCCATCCAGAGTTAAACGAGTATTACATCAAACCAACCAGAGACCAGGCCTCCTGCAAACACCTGATGCCCCCACCCCCTTTCAAGTATACAGGAGCAGGTGAGAAAAGCAATACATGTGGGTGGGTGGGTGGGTGGGTGTGTGTGCGCATGCAGTGGTCTATCCAACAACCTCTTTATCTAACACTCTAGTGTCTGAACGGATCATGTTTCATATGTTCCTTGTAGGATTCTGCCCTAATGATGATGGCAATTACCAAAGTCCTGAAACACCTGACATGGACTTTAAACACATCTTGTTTCCACGGTGGTCATAGTCTACAGGAAAGTCAGGTGGCTCTATCAAAAGAAAATATTTCTCTGAATGGAAATGTTCAAGACTACAATTGTTTTCCATTTTGTGTTGCTCTTATATACATATAATACACCTGCATTTCTGCTTGATTATAGAACCTTGCTTCATCTTTTAATCCATGGCAAGTATTAATATATTGATTGGTTTAATACTTGTTACATCCTTGAATTAAAATAATCATTTGGTTGATATCTGTCACATTGTTTTCACAAGTTGTTTGTGAGTTACTCACTTACACTACCATATCTCAGACCAACATGTTCAAAGTAGTTACCAGAATGTTGATCAATCAATTTTCAGCACTTTTTGTGCTTGCTATAATATGATTGTTTGCTGTGCTTTGCAATCTAATAAATTGTTTGTCTATGATGTCATTATGTCAATGTCTTTTTTTAACTAAATCCATGCAGCTTTATTGCATGATTCACAATAATAAATGGTGGCCACAAGCACAGTTTATCTTGTTTTACAAAGAAGCTGCCATTCTTTGTTTTGAGATAATGTCATTCATAATGCAGCATTAACGTTACATTTTACCATGACCAAACCATGACAACTCAATCAAAGGGCTTTCTAAATGCTGCTTGGGTGGGAAGATAGAATGCAGAACAAAAAACAATACATTGAGTTTATGGTTTCCAAAGATTCTGGTTTACATATGACAAGGTAGCACAAGCTTTGAGCCATATTTGAGAAATATGAGAAACAATTAAGAATTGAATTAATTACCTATGTAGCAATGTCCGTTGCTACACGACACCTAGCAAGTGTGAGGTGAGGCTGCTTGAACCAGCCATCAACCACACACACCCACACTGTAGTAATTAGCTGTAAAAACAAGAATCATTGTATGTGATATAAAGGAGAGCCCATCTTGAATTATACTTTGCTAAGGAACTAACTAACATAACTTCTTGTTTGAAATCTACATAGGGGCTTCCTTTTCTGGGCATTTAATATCATTGTCAAGGCTGTAAGATGGAATGCTTTAATTTGGACTTCTGCTACGTGATGTGGATAAACCACTTGCATGTAAATCATTGAATTCACATATGAAGCAGAACGAAGCAAGCTTTGAGTGACTGCTCCAGAAAAGTGCTTCAGACAGGAGTTTCCTGAGTTCAGTGTGTGCGCTCAAGCAGAGCGATGACTGCTAACGGTAGTCTTGTGACATGCTTAGCTAGCTTGGGTGCCACATTAAAGATGTGCTCCAGTGATTTTACAACTGGCACAGAGAAGATTTAGGGGGTACACAATTATGAGAAACTGATAGAATATGAATAATTTATTTTTTCACGATAGTACAATAGTTTATTTATACCACACATTTGGTATTCTGATGGGAGTGTTCTGGTGGGCGATTGACATTCATTCAAAATGGAGATCTTTTTGAAGTGGTCACAAATGCGAACACGCTCTCTTCAGCCGGTCTGCCAAGGTGTGCAACACAACTGGCCACTGCTGCTGGGCACATCACATCATGTTAATGTCCATAAAGAGCGTTTTGGGTGAGAGGCTCAGATTCATGTCTGTATGAATATGTTAATGCTGGTTCTGGGTCTGCTTTAGAGAGCTGTTACATCATAGAATGATCCAAGCATGCGTCCTGTTGGATTATTCATCCGGACAGTATAATAGCCTGAAGAGGACTGATTCTCTTTCTGCATGGCCTGTTAAACAACTGGGGCTATTAGGCTCTGTTTCTGTTATCTGTGAGAGTGAGATTCTGCTTACTCTGCATACACAGGATGCAACATATGTACCTTTATGATGAAATAGGACACAATAAAACCCATACTTTATTTTGATGTGCACATCGTTTTGTTAAAATTTGTGTGCAACATTTGGGATTAAATCATTGAGGCATTTTCAGGTTAATTTTAATCGTGAGTATTTTGCAGTAGTTCATTTGTCAAGTTATTTTGCAGTAGTTATCAGGTGTTTTGGGGGTATAATGTTGGTTATGCTTTGGGTTATTTTGTGTTTGTGGTATAATGTGCTTGTTCTGGCTGTTTCTGGGTTAATTGCGGGATAATTATTGACCTATTTTGAGGTTTTATATTTTTGGTAGATTAGGGTGATTCTTCGGACCCTTATAATTGAAAATGCAATGCTAGTGGATCAACTTTCATAAATTTCTTTTTTCCACAAAACATTTATTGTTACTAAGCTCAGATCGATTCCTGGTTGAACTACTAATCTCAAATAATTTCAGTTTTTTCATATTGTTTGTTAAATGGAAATGAACAGACAGAGCTGATTGAACAGGTGAGGCATGTTCCAGTCTGGGGACTCTGGGTAGCAGATGTTTCCCAATGCCTGTTCCTTCAGCTCTTCCCCTGGGTTTTCTTTGAACACTTCCTAGAATATCACACAGAGACCCAGTTTGCTTTCTTCCTCCTTCCACTTCATTCACTCGGATATGAATGACATCCGCGAGAGTCGATGTGGTGTCGAAGTCATGTGTGGATTGGGAATTCTTTATTTAGGACACTGCATACAAACTGCTTATTAAATGTTAGATTGAGTTTCCAAGAATACGAGGGGAAACTAGTTAAATAGGATAAATAGGAAGTTTCTGTATTTTTAAGGTCTGATTTTCTTCTTCTCCGTGTGTGTGTGTGTGTGTGTGTGTGTGTGTGTGTGTGTGTGTATGCGTAGCTGAGTGTGTGTGTGTGTGTGTGTATGCGTAGCTGAGTGTGTGTGTGTGTGTAAACTGATATACAGTGAGGTTCAAGGCACTGACACAACATAGACATGAGTGTTTGTCGCTAATCCCCAACTCAGCAGCGTGAACGTAGGATTTATAGTGCATTTTAGCGAACAACATATATCCACACAAAGACATGGACGCACAAACACCCACGTGTGTGTGGGGGGTCGTTAAGTCCAAAACTTGAATAAAACTTGAATAACCTACAAACAGAAAACCCCACACACGGCACATCCTAATGTGCCGTGTAGAACTCGCCATAAAAGAAATGAAAATGCATCTCTAAATGAATGAAGATGCATCTCTAAATGAATGAAGATGCATCTCTAAATGAATGAAGATGCATCTCTAAATGAATGAAGATGCATCTCTAAATGAATGAAGATGCATCTCTAAATGAATGAAGATGCATCTCTAAATGAATGAAGATGCATCTCTAAATGAATGAAAATGCATCTCTAAATGAATGAAAATGCATCTCTAAATGAATGAAGATGCATCTCTAAATGAATGAAGATGCATCTCTAAATGAATGAAAATGCATCTCTAAATGAATGAAAATGCATCTCTAAATGAATGAAGATGCATCTCTAAATGAATGAAGATGCATCTCTAAATGAATGAAGATGCATCTCTAAATGAATGAAAATGCATCTCTAAATGAATGAAGATGCATCTCTAAATGAATGAAGATGCATCTCTAAATGAATGAAGATGCATCTCTAAATGAATGAAGATGCATCTCTAAATGAATGAAGATGCATCTCTAAATGAATGAAGATGCATCTCTAAATGAATGAAGATGCATCTCTAAATGAATGAAGATGCATCTCTAAATGAATGAAAATGCATCTCTAAATGAATGAAAATGCATCTCTAAATGAATGAAGATGCATCTCTAAATGAATGAAGATGCATCTCTAAATGAATGAAAATGCATCTCTAAATGAATGAAAATGCATCTCTAAATGAATGAAGATGCATCTCTAAATGAATGAAGATGCATCTCTAAATGAATGAAGATGCATCTCTAAATGAATGAAAATGCATCTCTAAATGAATGAAGATGCATCTCTAAATGAATGAAGATGCATCTCTAAATGAATGAAGATGCATCTCTAAATGAATGAAGATGTCTGGTTTTTTGTATTTAGATTCACTGTTCACAAAGAGACGAGTGACAGGTAATTATTTTGGAGAAGCTGGCATGGTGTAGTCGACCCTCACTTCCCTGGGGGAGCTTGAAGATCTCATCCACTTACTTTGGTTTTGGCTAACAAATGCTAACTCGGTTGAATCGAGCTTTTGCAACATTCAGGAACAAACAATAATAAAATGGTCTGGTATTGTAACAAAGTGTTTGTAGGGGTGCTTTGTTATACTGAGGTACTGTTCTGTCTGTGAGATAATGTTTGTTCCATGGTCATGTACTAAACCGGACTAACACAGACTACAGGACAGGTCTCAGTGTAAGGGGGTTTGGTCTGGAACGGCCGTCTGTCTCGCTCGTTGACACAGAGATGCAATCCCACTCAACCTTTCACCTTGTTCCTCCACGCTCAGCTGTCTCAACGACGACCTTAAGCGTTTTTTCATCAATCTGCATGTAGCGCTATGACTTTCCACACTCTGTTTGAAGTAAGACATTTCTACGTTACAGTGTGCGAGGAAAGAAAGTGCTTTGTTGGACATCGTTATTTGAGGTTACATATCAACTTTTTATTTGGTTTTGTCGGCTTGTCAGCATCCATGTGCTTAACCAAGCACATCTTAAACATTCAGGAACCCTGTTGTCTCTTATGTTGTTGTTGTAGTTTGTTGTTTGTTATTGTAGCTCATGCTATCATACACCATGCTATCATATTTCATGCTATCATACTATAATGCTATCATGCTATTATACTTCATGCTATCATACATGCTACCATTTGTCATACTATCATACTTCATGCTATCATGCTCACAATACAATCCATTCATGAGCTTTTGCAAATATTAAAAAAGGAAATTCCTTCACAGCTTTTATTGATTGAAGACAATTCACCTTAAGGTAAGCAAAGTAAACAATATCAACTAGCAGGCGTAGAGTTGACCTCAAATTGACTGTTGCACTGTTGCTTCAGGGCAAGAAGGTCATGGGTCAAACCTTGCTGGGACCTTTCTGTGAGGAGTTAGCGTTGACTGGCGTGGGTTTCTCCCCCACACAGAAAGACATGCGTGTTTGTTTAATACTCCTGCCATTACTCTTGACCAAGGTTTTGGCAGTAGGCCTGGATTGTGTCCCTGGGCAGTGCACTCTGGCTGCCCACTGCTCCTAGTGCTGCTAGTGAAGGGTTAAATGCTGAGATCACATTTCGTTGTGCAATGACAATAGAGGTGAAAATGTTTTGATTTGAACGTTCTTATGCCGTAGTAGCATCTTGCGTTCTCTTCAGTCCGTCTACCACTACAGATCACCAGATCACCACTTTGTGGTCAAAACTTGTTTCTCAAAGCTGGGAACCAATCCTGAAATCCAAAAGGATGGATTTATTGTGTGAAAGCTGAAAACACATTGATTCACATATGTCTTTACAACAGTGAGTTGGCTTGGTGCCATATGGACCCCAGACCAAAACCTCTCACACCATTCCATTGGATTTGTCCCAGCAGTCATTTATATGAACAAGCCCATATGCCAATAACCTTATCCTTATCCTTGAATCAACGCTAAACAATATATTGTTTCATCTGAAACCACCACTGATCCTTCAACCATTCACCATTCACTAGCCATTGACCTTATTCTTCTAGCAGCTATCTTAGTTCCATCTTGGTTCTACACCCTAGCTATGTATATATATATATATATATATATATATATATATATATATATATATATATATATATATATATAAGGATAAGGTTATTGGTTATTGGTCTGGTTTGCTGTCCTTGAGTACACTTTCTTTCACCTCCTCGTGCTGTAATATATATTGTATATTATAAACTGTAAAACAATGCCTTAAGTTCACAACCTCAAGTGAAAGATTAATGTCTGTATGGTCAATTATTAAATGGACTCAGCCCATACTTTTTTCCCCTTCAACGTTACTCCTGCACTCTGTTTCATCATGGGGACATGGGAAAAGGTCAAAAAGGAATTTCTGTGGCCAACTTACAACCACTTAGCCCTAAACGTGGAACAAGATGTATTTGTTGCTACGGTAATTGCTGTTTTGGTCAGTTTTGGCTTCTTCTGGCTATGGCTATGGCGGTAAACCTTAAAGCTCCAGTGTGTTAAATGCAGGTGGCCACTAGCGGTGAGGTTGCAGATTGCAACCTACTGAATCCCCCCCCCCACCACCACCTTCCCTTCCCATGACTAGGTTGGCCTGTACTGGCATGTATTGTAGTACCAGTAGGTACTTCCAAAATGATGCCTAGGACAGCATTGAGTAGCCAAGTGATGAGGTTCCTTGATAGAATTATGAAATAGATTTAGTTATTTAGTCGGTAAATGTACATAGGATAGGTCTTTGAATGCGATTGTTCGATTTTTTCCCCCATCAATACAATAAAAGCAAATCATGGAGCTGAATGGGACTGAACCGGACATTTAGATCGCACCAAGGTTTTTTTTTTCTGCTTTAGCCTGCGAATGAATCAGTTTAACCAATCACAATCTGCGTCCGAGAGAGTGTTAAGCTGCTAGGACACTCATAGTATAACGCCACGGCGTGTAGCACATTTCATACACAACATCGCTCATCATAATGCTCCTACACATCGACGGTACTAAAAAGGTTTCGCAAACGGGTCGTAGACATGGGGGTAACACGCCCCCCTCCTTCCTAGAACTCCTATCTTTAAACCCATTTTGTGATTGAATTAAAAACATATTCTCTATAGAGCCGTTCTGGGCTCCTGTAGAAACATGGCGGTGCAACATGGCGGCCCCCGTGGAAGAGGACCCGCTCCCTACGTAGACATAATGGGCTCATTCTAAGGTTACGAAAACAGCAATTCTTATTTTAAAGGAATTACACACGAATTAAAACATACTTTCTGCCAAGTCTGTTCCGCTAGATGCCACTAAATTCTACACACTGCACCTTTAATATGTATCTTTAATATATTATAGTTAAAGTTATAAATTGTTTGCTATTGTATTGTGAGAACTTCGAAAGAAAGAAACAAATCGGCTGTAACTGTGTAGTCATGCACTGACATAGCCTTCTTCTGTCTCTTCTAGCTTTTAACATTAAATTTATTTTCAGAGAGCGCACGCCAGTATGGTTCATTATATACAATTATTAATTTCTCTGTACGTGTGTGTGTGTGTGGGCACGTGTGTGTGGGCACGTGTGTGTGTGTGTGTATGCGTTCAGGTCCTGGTGAAAGTAGGGTGGCACTATGAATATCAATGTGCTGCAGTGTTTCATAACCACACTCAAATGTCCCTCACTCAGCCTCCTTCACCTCCCAGAGACACAGAGAGAAGGAGAGAGACACTGAGAGAAGGAGAGAGACAATGAGACACTGAGAGAAGGAGAGAGACACTGAGAGAAGGAGAGCTGACAATGAGACACTGAGAGAAGGAGAGAGACACTGAGACACTGAGAGAAGGAGAGAGACACTGAGAGAAGGAGAGAGACAATGAGACACTGAGAGAAGGAGAGAGACACTGAGAGAAGGAGAGAGACAATGAGACACTGAGAGAAGGAGAGAGACACTGAGACACTGAGAGAAGGAGAGAGACACTGAGAGAAGGAGAGAGACACAGAGACACTGAGAGAAGGAGAGAGAGGAACATAGGCATTGAGAGAAGGAGAGAGACAGACAGAGACAATGAGAAAAAGAGAAAGGAAGAGAGACACAGAGGAGAGAGAGAGAGGAAGAGACACAAAAATGGGGAAAGGGAGAGAGCGAATGGGAGACAGTGAGAGAGTGGAAGAAAGACCAATAGAAAGTGAGGGGGAGAGACAGAGGCAGAGAGATACTGAGAGAAGGGTGCAGAAAATTAGGAGGAGGAGGAGGGGAGGAGACTCGAGAGGATGGAAAGAAGGAGCAGGAGAGAGAGAACATATTGTTCTAACCGGATGAGTGCGATGGGATCAGATACAAAGAGCACGCAAATAGACACAAGACAAATATTAGAAAATAAATCAAATATAACTTCACAATGATAAAAAGGGGAGAAAGAAACAATATCTATATACATATAACATTTAATTTAATATTTGACGGCGTAACAGTTTTCTACTCGTTATGATAATCCACTCTGTCTGCTTTTAAGGTACCTTACCATACCTGAGGTCTAGTGCTTTCTCACACTGGGTGGAATAATGCAAGAATGACCTCCAGTTCAGTCCAGACAAAACAGACATGCAGGCAGGCAGGCAGACAGATAGGTGGACAGATCAACAGACAGACCGACAGACAGACTGATTGATAGCTAGAAAGATCCCATTAGCTATATAATGGTTGTTGACATTTTGCCACTAGAAGTATACTGCTCAAAAAAATAAAGGGAACACTTAAACAACACAATGTAACTCCAAGTGTTCCCTTTATTTTTTTGAGCAGTATATATAAGGGGACTAACTCTGACAGAAGGTCGGGAGCAGAGTAGAGCAATGAAGGTCGCGGTCAGTACAGACTGTGGATGAATCCAGTTTCCAATGTCATCTCCCTGAAATAGGATGACACATTATTCAACCTTGCAGCCTGACTTGAAACCCGTAGCCCAAACAAAGGAGGCATATTAAGAGACAATCTTGTGTGGAGCCGGCATTTATTTATATTCATACAATTATTATATGAAAGAACCTATTAATTTCCCCTCATAAAGGGTTTAGTTCAGGCGGTAGGCCCATGCATAACTGTACAGCTGGCATTTCTACATTTCTAATGTATTGGGCAGTCCTTTATGGTTTGGCACTTGATATATTAATTAATTCCACCCTTGGCCTGTGCCTAAAGTCAGCCTTTGTTTAGCATATAATAGCCTATTCAATTGTGAATTAAATAAGTATGCATTTGGTGTAACAATAAATCCTATCGTAAGCTTTTTTCTTACTTTCGTACTGCTGATATTCTGAGTTATTATATGGATTGTATAGGATAGGCAAAAAATAAGCCTTGGGCTTCTGCCTATTCCTCTTTCGGTCATGACTGCGTGCATTTTGATGTGAATTGGCGTAAACATGTATGATGATGTCTTGTCAGTTGCATATCCACACAATTGTTAATGTTTGTTCATCATAATGTATGACCTACTGTATGAAATAAACTATTCATTAGTTCATTCATCGTATAGTTTGTATTAAAGACACAGTTTTAAATCTGGTGCCTCTACTGTGGTTGGGATAATTTTCATACTTGGAACCAGGAACAGACAGCTGTTATATCTTGACATATTGGAGACAACTGCTCTGGATGTTTTGAATACTCGCTTCCTAGCTTAACTGGCCTTATTCACCTCTAGCGCTTCCTAGCTTAACTGGCCTTATTCACTTCTAGCGCTTCCTATCTTAACTGGCCTTATTCACCTCTAGCGCTTCCTAGCTTAACTGGCCTTATTCACCTCTAGCGCGTCCTAGCTTAACTGGCCTTATTCACCTCTAGCGCTTCCTAGCTTAACTAGCCTTATTCACCTCTAGCGCTTCCTATCTTAACTGGCCTTATTCACCTCTAGCGCTTCCTAGCTTAACTGGCCTTATTCACCTCTAGCGCTTCCTAGCTTAACTGGCCTTAGTCACCTCTAGCGCTTCCTAGCTTAACTGGCCTTATTCACCTCTAGCGATTCCTAGCTTAACTGGCCTTATTCACCTCTAGCGCTTCCTAGCTTAACTGGCCTTATTCACCTCTAGCGCTTCCTAGCTTAACTGGCCTTTTTCACCTCTAGCGCTTCCTAGCTTAACTGGCTTTATTCACCTCTAGCGCTTCCTAGCTTAACTTGCCTTATTCACCTCTAGCGGCCATCTTGGTTCTAAACGCTAGCTGGGTGGGGGAACTGAATGCTGAATCCTAATTCCTAAATTCCTAAATGCATTCATGACTCAGACCATTTATGATATCAGTTTAATATGCCTTCCACAATACTGATAAATGTGTATTCAGTAACCATTTATTCATGTGAACATACTTGGCTGGGATTGAGAACTGTATTCATGTTTGACATGTTTTAATCCTGCTGTGTTTTTAATGGTTTCTGGTTTTTGAAAAATACATATTTTGAAAAATGTGATCAACATTCATTATTATTTGTAAAACACATTTCTAATATAATATAAAAAATAATACAAATAGTATGAAATGCATATTAGGAATGTTGATTAAATATATAGAGACTATAGAGAACTCTTTTGTGGAGGAATGTACTAGGCAGAATCCCGCCAAGCCCCTGAGATGCCCACTGTCTATTATTACTGCCTACTAATGAGCTTCCATTTTTAGACCATTCATTAAAACCTTTAACTGCTCAGGTCAATCTCACTCACACACACTCACACAGATAAGCAAATGCACACGCCCGCACACACATAGAGACGCACACACACACACACACACACACACACACACCCCACACACGCACACGCCCTCACACACACACACGCCCACACAGACGCCCTCCCACACACACACACGCCCACACACACACACATCCCCCCCCCCCCCCCCCCACACACACACACACACACACACACACATCGGCATGCATGCACGTATGCCCAAACACATATACACTTACATCTATCTCCATCATTTATTCCCAGTGGAGTGCATTTCAAATTGTCTTTTTTTGTATTTTCTACCTGATGAATATGTTCTTTCCAATATAGTACTTCGTTAACGTTACGGGGAGTTCCTCTTGACCTGAACTAAAAGAGAACAGCATGAACTACCATTTGTGTTGCAGAGTAGGCCTACTTTAAGGGTCAAAATAGACACTGAGCTTTGTTGGATTATTTCACAATGTGGCAGGGGCATTTTTTAAAGCATGGTATCCAGAACACTGTTATGTATGCATGGACACAAAGACACCCTATTTACATCAGTTTGTATGTAGTTTATAATAAAGCATTGATCTCAGCATTGTAGTGAATAGAGTAGTCAAGAGGTTCCACTGAATGGAGTTATTGTATTCCTTAACATGAAATTGTAAGAGACAACCTCTTAGACAATAAAAGCTCGCTGTTTCCACCTGCTGGATATCGGGAGGTACGACTCATCCACGCAGAATTACTAACATAATAACATTACTTCATAATGATTATTAACAGTAGGCCTATATCATGTATCAATACATTCACACCAAGTTCTGAGAGTCCAAGTAGGCCTAATTCAAAATTGGAGGCCTTGATTTGGACTTTATGAATGAGTTCATTTATGAATTCATGATTTTGCAAGAGAGCCAAAGTCCCATCTTTTTTTGTCGTTGTTCTGCTCCCGAGCTCGAGCTCGATCTCGTTTCTTACTATCCTATAAAAACCTGCCGGTGTGTTTTGCTCCGTCGCCGCCACATCCTTCTCCTTGTTCACCGCGGGCGCCCCCGGCACGCAACACAGAGCACGTTTTCACACGCACACAAACACGCACACACACATGCACACACGCACACAGATCCGGAGGTGGTCTCCACATGCCACTTCCCCGGCCCTGACTCCTTTACATGCGTGCACGATTCACGAGATGGAACAAACCAGCACGCTTGGTTTAATGGTTCTTTAGATCTTTTTAAATGCCTTGTTACAGCAGATTAATTAAAACGATTGCACAGAGGAAGTTGTGTTATAAAGTTTCTCTGTGCTATTTTTGAGCGCTAAATAAACATCCTTCATCTTGTCGTGGCAATTTCTTTATGAGATATTGTGTCTAGGACAGATGAGAATTCTAAATGCAAAAAAGCTAGTAGTTGCAGAAAATGAACCTATTTAATGTAATTGTAATTTTGTAATGTAATTTTCTGCTAGAGTCTCCTCTCTAGCAGAGTGAGCCCAGAATACAGTTTCACAGAGCTATTTAACACAGCTTCACCCCCTCCTCACAATGCAATTGTCAATGATGAAATCAGGGAAACGTTTACCTGAAGGACAGAGTTGCCTGTGTTCTCATCAAGCAGATGAATGCATAAGGGGGTCACTGCCTCCTTGTGACCGGTTGACCCCAGGCAAAAGGTTATCAACAAAGGGAAGCTAGATAACACTAGTTAACAGATAGGATGGCTAGATAATACAAGGAATAGAAAACTAAGCTTAAATGATTAAAACAAACCAACATATGCATTTTTCCATTACAATCTCTTGTCCCAAATATTTTTAGACCTTACTTTCTTTTCAAGGTTTCTTCTCTGAAGCCCTTTGAGACTGAAACCGATTAAGGGCTATGCAAATAAAATGTACTTAACTTAAAAATGTACTTGATATTCCTTATAGGTCAAGCAGTAGGACAACACTGTATAGTCCTACACACTTGTCATGTGTTAGGGAATATCTGCTATGTTACGTGTATTAACTTGATTTATTTGTTGACATAACTCCCAGCACTTGGTGAGTTAATAGGAGTAAGCAGACAGGAAGTGAGGAGGCGGGACTACTGCGTCATTCTTTACCGTAACCGTGAGAAGGCTGACGTCACATCGGCAGTTGACTTCATTCATTCCATAAATGTGTGCGGCCGCATGTCTTATTGTGTATTATTCGTTCAAGCTATTTCAGTACTGATTCATGTTTCATTGTATTATCTGTGGTCTTCAATGAAAGGTTTGGGAAGAAAAAGTCACGCCAGATTACACCATTTTGGTTCCATCTCACTCTTGTTTCCTACCAAAGCGTTTGTGTGAAATATTAAGTTATTTTGGAGTTTATTTTCATTATGATGAATATAATAGTAGCCTATAATAATGGTTACTTACTCAATTGTACTATAGCCTACCAAAAAGTCCCCAGCAAATGTACAACAGAAGTGTATAAAGAAGTCTAGAAGTAGTACTTCATTGTCTTTTATTGTCTTTTGAGTCTTTCAACCAACTCTATTTCTAACCGGTAATTACCAGATTTAAAGGTACAATACATAACACTTATAATAATACTTGAACTCCTAATAACACATAACAACTTCACAAATTCCCAATGTGAACGCATCAGCCAAAAACAGCCAGCCCACTGTAGCCAGCCCTAGGCCAGCTCCGGTATAAACAAAGGTATGTTTGGGTCATTATGGAGACTTTGGAACAATGGTCCACTTTTTATTCTTAGACACACGGTCAATTATTGTAAACCTTGTGTGGACGGAAAGAACAGGTTGGTTTATTCGGGTCTGAACTAAATTGCTACTTTCACACCCCACACTCCTTTTCCCCCTAATCAAGTGTTTGCAACTGAACAGTAGGATTAGAACAATGATAGTCTTTTCTCCAGCGGTGCGAGTGTGATGATGTCACACTATGACATCATGGCATACAGGTGAAGAATCCCAAGAAGCCTTTTGATTGGCTGGAGGTTGAGGTAACCACCAAGGCATGTTTAACTTGCTACTTCATTAGAAGTCAGATGTACGGTGAGATATGATCATGTAAGATGTATTTTATTGATCACACAAAATGTGGATGTCACAGCAGAAGTACACAGAATTAAAGAGATACACAATTCAAATAATTTTATTTTAAGTTTAACATTGTCCATATGTTAATTGTTCCCGGTGTGAGGTCATCATTGGGATTCTAGTACGTCACAACACGTGTGCGCTGAATTTAGACACGCATGCTTAATAGTGATTCTTCCATTGTTTTTTTATTTAAATCCAACACAACTTTGACAAGCAGCAAGGGATTCAGACTAACATTCTTAAGGTAACAGAAAAATCAGGGGTGAAAATTGCTCTTTACTATTTATCCAACTGGCACATATAAATTACTTTGTCCATGTACAGTTCCTTGTCAAATCTTTAGTTAAAGACATTTTGTTGTCTATACCTTTTGGTGTATTTGTGTGTATGACGTTACATTTTCAACACGTAAACCCTATTCTTCTCTCTAAATGAAATCTGCAATAAACATTGCATCATAGCTACTGTTTATGATATTGTTTAGCGGGGAAGTCAGTTATATTATTTCTTTGTGACACTACAACTATAAGAACATGAATGACTATAATCTGAATCACAACAAATGACCACAGGGTATGCATGACCATTTTTAACACAATTCAGGTAACCTCATGTATTGGCACACCATGTCATGTCCAGATCTACACACGTACACGCAGGCACACACACACACACACACACACACACACACATACACACACACACACACACACACACACACACACACACACACACACACACACACAGGATGAACATCTTCTATTTTACTCATTTGGTAGATGCTTTTTGTAGTAGTATATATTTTAGTAGCTTATAGTATATTTCCATGTAGGCCTTCATGTAACATGTTTACAGTGACAGACAAATCATTAGTTTTCCTGTTTTGTCTCATGACGTTGCTGGTTCTTTGGGGATACCCACTCGGTCTTATTCCTTGGAAATGCACCATGGACCATTTAAACTCTTGTTCCCACTGCCACCAGAATGTACATTTCCCTCTGGGGAAAAATGTCCCCAGACACCAGCGTAGAGGTGTGTGAGAAACTATACACACACATACAATACGGCGTCATCCCTAAAAATGTCCCTTGTGGTTGAAATGGTAATAATAACTGTGAGCGTTGTGATTGCTATTGTATTCGCTTACATTGTCCGAGCTAATCTAATGATACACTGCCAAGATGACTTCATATTCCGTGTAGGCAAGTGGTGCAGAGTATTAGGCCTATCTCGTCTTACCTGTTGGCTACTATTCAATAGACTGTTATCCACGCTTACTAGTCCAGACAAACAAAAGCTTACATGTTAAACAATTCCTCATCTTCCTACCTTTTAATTATTTGCATATTGGCCCAATTTGTATTTACATTTTACTGTATGTACATTTTCACGTAGATGCACAAACGAGAATAGAGAGAGAGCGCGAAAGAGGGAGAAAGAGAGAAAGCGAGAGGAGTTACTCAATAATTGGTTTTACTCTGCCATCTAGTGGTAATATAGCGTATAGCTATAAATGCAATATTTATTTAATCTTGTTTGTATATTAATTGAATTATCTAAATACAGCACATAAACAAACCAAGCATAAAGTTTGTTAATATAGTTCTACTATTTCCATGTATGTATTGTCCTACAAAAACATTATGAATAAACCAAACTAATTTGCTCTGTTTTTGTGTGCGTCAGTCTACTATATGAAACCTTAAACTGGCTGTGAGACTGTCTTTTGTAAGTGTGTGTGTGTGTGTGTGTGTGTGTGTGTGTTTGTATTTGTATTTGTGTGTGTGTATGTGTGTGATTGTGTGTGTGTGTGTGTCTGTTTGTGTGGGTTCATGTGCAAAATGTATTTAAAGTTATGTATGTGTACATTCAAAGTATGTTAGCCAATTATGTAACAAATGGTGGACAAAGTACATCAACTAATAGAAACCTGTTTCTACACTAGACAGGGATGTCTGTCTGAAACCTATATATCAACTGATTTAGCAAATTTTCACTTTGCCCATTTAGTGGACATATAGGCCTTTTTCTTTATTCAAAACTCTGTACTCAGTAGTCACAAACTGTTCTTACCAACAGCAAAGTGTGGAAGTGTCCCACGGGGAGTGCCAGATAACACACCCGCCACTAGTGTTTCTTAAGACATTTAGAGGCAGGCCTCATAGGCTTACATTTAGAGGCAGGCCTCATAGGCTTACATTTAGAGGCAGGCCTCATAGGCTTACATTTAGAGGCAGGCCTCATAGGCTTACATTTAGAGACAGGCCTCATAGGCTTACATTTAGAGACAGGCCTCATAGGCTTACATTTAGAGACAGGCCTCATAGGCTTACTTAGAGGCAGGCCTCATAGGCTTACATTTAGAGACAGGCCTCATAGGCTTACATTTAGAGACAGGCCTCATAGGCTTACTTAGAGGCAGGCCTCATAGGCTTACATTTAGAGGCAGGCCTCATAGGCTTACATTTAGAGGCAGGCCTCATAGGCTTACATTTAGAGACAGGCCTCATAGGCTTACATTTAGAGGCAGGCCTCATAGGCTTACATTTAGAGGCAGGCCTCATAGGCAGATTAGACATAGACTCATAACAGAAGATGTGAGTTGTTGAAGATCATGTGATATTCTGAATACACAGAGTACCGAATACACACGGAATAAGTATGTAACAACTCACAGTAGAGTAGAATAGACTAAGATCAGATCATGTGTGAATATATAGACAGCTGTGGCGACTTCACTCAAGGGAGAGTTAGTAAAGATCAGTTGTGATTTGAAGGGTGAGTCGTAACCTATCACAGCAAATCATATTTTGTGTTTCTGCACAACCGAGGGATTATGGCTTGGATTATGGCCCGCTTCAAGGGAACCGGACTGGCAGAGGAGAACAGGTTGCATTGTGGCATCATCGACTGACTGGTCTCATTTTGACTGGTCAGACTTTCATCAAAACCTATCTCCAAAAACAGCTGATGCCCCTGGGAGGGAACCACTCAAACCACTTAAAGCAGACATGTTTGGAAAATGCAAATTGATTTTCATTTGCATTTGAATATTGTCCACTTTATAGCGGGGCATTTTTGGAAAATGAAAATTGGATGATTGCATTTTCATTTTCTTTATGACTCAAATAATGCGTTCATATTATGAAAAATAAAAAGCATTAGTGCTATTGCATTATCATTTTTAACATTGCATTTTCATTTGATTACTGTCCTAAAAATGCTTTGTTACATCACTGGCTTGGAGTTGCCTCGTCCTGCTCACCCAAGGCCAGACGCACCTTATACACATGTGATTAAAGGCTAGTTAATTAATGCCTTATAATAATAACAACAATAATAATACTAATAATAACTATATATATAACTTTTCTGAGTAGTCATAGACAAGTGAAAACCAAACAAAGTATCAATAAACAGTCACATACAAATTCAACACATACACGTTAAACACACATACAAATGAAGAGGCAGCAAGAGGGACAGGACAGAGAGGTGAGGAGAGTAAGATGTTAAAATCAGTGTGTGCATTATAAAAACCTATTTCCAAATGGGTAGAGGCTTTTCCAAGCAGTGGAAAACGGCACGTCCCTGTTAAGAGAATTCATTTTGGTAAAGTTAGGAAAAGTTGGTTCCTGCTGTCCTCACCTCAGATGACCGCAGACATTCTGTAAAGGTATAGTGTCTGAGTATCAAGCCAAACTGGATGGCTTAGGACGTGAAACTTGATTTAAGAACACCGCTGTAGTTACCACTACCCAGGCCTGGTGGAACGTGCTAAGCTGACATTGAAAACAAAACCAATTACTTTCAGTACTGTCCAATTTCACAAATTAATGGCAGGAACCGGGTTGTCATGGCTACAAGTTTTACCCCCTGGTGTTGACGTGACAACAGGACTTATCCTTCTGGGTCTTTCTGCCTGGAGGTCCGTTACACTGGACCACTGAAACCTTCTTCCAAAACAGGCCAACACAGCAGGGAGTCAAGGAAGTCATGCGTCTGAATGACATCACACATTCTGTGCTACCGTGTGTTTCTCCTATAGGGTTAGGGTTAGGGTTTAGGGCGGAGCCACCTCACCAGCCCTAAACCAGGAGACTGTTGTGGTGTCCATCAACGACCTCAGGAGGTAGAGCATAAGAACGCAGGACCAGGCCCATCCCAAGCTGACATTCAACAACATTCAGACCCTTGGATCCTCCGGGATGACACTGCAGATAAGTGGTGCACCATGAGAGGCCAACTCCACCTATGGGGTAAAGTCTGGCTCCTGACCAGCTTCTTCTTCGCAGTGTCGGCCGTAACTCTCATATGGCTTGCTATCGCTGTATGCAAGGCCCAAAGAAGGGCCCTATACAGTAGCTGCTCTGATAACAATCCCACTGGGACTTTGACTACCACCCCACCAACATGAAGTTGAAGACTAAGGCTTTGTTCAGGGGATGCTACTCTACCAAAAGGTTTTCCCTACATAAGCTAGATGATGGCTGTCTCCAAGCACCCTGTTACAATTCTACAGGGTTCTTGTAGTGGTATTCTACACATACCACTACGATTCCTAATATTCTTTGGTATGTGGTAGGAATACATATGTCTAGCTAGATTTGTTATTTCACAGTAGAATTAGACATCTATCCTATACTATACTTCTGATAGTTCTCATCCCAAACGATGGCTAGATGAAGATGGTAAGGGACTTGCTCATTCTTAAGGATACACAGCCACATATAGCTTGATGAATCTGGGATTTTAGGTGCATGTCTGTGTTTGAACATCCAGGTCCACTTTGGAAATAAGTTTCCTACACTTTCAAGTGCAATCCTCGGGGATGCTCTAGGTTTTTTGTTACCTGAAATTGAATCAAGTCAAACATATATTTTCTTCTCCTTGTTTCAGGTTTCCATATGGCTAAAGATTCAAATGAGGAAGTAGGCCCTAGTGAAGGAAAAAGGGTGCACCCTGTAGAGAGAGGCACCCTGTAGGGAGGGGTGTGGCAGCATTCTCATAAACACCCAAGATGGGAATTTGCTAATTGGTCTGGCAAAGTCAGGCTTGGGCTGACATAGTGATTGCTTTCTCATATTATCTAGAGGCAGTATCAATTACTCTGCATGCCTGGAGGCAAAACAATTCACAACACATAATGTAATAATGTATTAAGATACATGTGTCCGTACAGGTGTCTCTGTACACCTGGCCCCGCCCCCTTTGACCTGTGCTAGACCAGCCCTGAACAATCCGTACTGTAATAATGTATTAAGATACATAGCTCACATGTGTCTCTGTACACCAGGCCTGAACACTATTCCAGTCTGTATCCAATTATGTTCTTTTTGAATCTTCTCATACTGCTTAGTATATATTACTTTGCAAACTTTGTATCTTTTTTTATATGAGGGTCGATTTATTATTATTATTATTGTTTTTTTGGGATGATTGATGTTAGGTGTACTTAAAATGGAAAAGGTGAGGTTGTCACTCCAGAATATAGATGACGATAATAACAAAATACAGAAAATATATCACTATAGCCTACAAAATATGAATTTGAATTGAAATTCAAAAACGAAATGCAAATAATATGTGATGATATATGCTACATTACTGAAACTATGATCAATGATGATATTTGACTTGATTCACTTCCCTCTTGGTGGTTGTAGGCTCCAGATAAAGAGTGAGTCAGGGTGTCGTTTAGCAAGCAATGCATAACCATACACCACAACTCAACCAGTTGGTTACTATGCCACCCTCATAGAGGTAATACAATGACCTTTAGTTACTAGCTCTTAGTATCCACGTGAGAATACAAAAAGGACCATGCCAGCATGTGAGCCTTGATTTGCAGTCTCTCCGTTGTACAAGTCAAGATAACCTGGAGGAAGACCCAAACCATTTGGGCCGGCCAATAGGGCAATAGGGTGGCACTTGCTGTGATTGGGCGGATTGCTCTTGACACCAGAGCCATTTAAATAGCTCTGCTTGACATGAGTCAGAAGACTCGATGGACCACTGGCTGGCTGCAACCACAAATACACACGCAAACGGAAGTGAGGGCGCAAAACCGGTAAAGCAACGCATTGGGTCAGCACAATGTAGGCCTAACAACTTCACCATCTGGTAAATCATGACATAACTCAAAATACTAAGATAGTCACTGGCTTTTGGGACGTCGGTGTCCAAAATGTATCTCCAAAGTAGAGAGCCTGCTGATCCAAACGTCATATTAACGTTTATTTTCAAACCTTTAGTGCTAATGATGTAGCCTAGGCCTAAAACGTATTTAGCAGACATCCATATACACACTTGCCTCTTAAAGTTACCCAATCAGGCCAACTAAGAAACACTAGGCAGCAAAATAACTTTATTTTCCCCTCTCGAAAAATGTGTAGCCTCAATAACACTGAATTTGTTAATTTTCACCCTACCCGTACTTCCATATTCATAAGTGGGTAAATTATTTATATTTAAGAAGTCTGATAATACGCATACAACAGGTAAAAACTATGAGTGTGAAGAAACTACACAAAAACCACTAAATCAAAATCAAAACAAATCAAAAGGAACAATTTGAATGTACTTTTTTTTGTATTTTCATTTCAAAAACGTGATGGCCAGTCAAAGAAATCCCTTGGTTACGCTTAAAAGTCAAATAAAGTCAATGAATTCTCTTCACTAGTAAGTATATGCATATGATGTTACTACATGATTTGAGTAAATGCTATGATTACGTAAATATTATCAAAATACATATAATACTGTCAGAAGTAATCTGTTATATGGTATATTTCAGCGAGGAGATAGGGAAAGTACAGGTTGATGTTCATGTAACGATGAGCCATTTTATTTTGCAAAACGTATTGAATACAAATACTGTATAATAATCTCTGACTGATCTATTCTACTGTAGTAGTGTGTTGTTTTGGGTAAATATGCTCATTTAAACCTCTTACTACTTGCGTAGTAGCGGTCTTCCTTGTCCCAGTGTAACGTTATTGTTGTCCATCCATTTGTTCCCCCTGTTCTCTGAATATATATTTATATCTTTTTTTCACGTTGTCTAACATAGCCGCCCGGCGCTGCAATTTGGGAATCTGCCCTTGTACATGGCGGACGAAAATCCCCACTCAGGTCTGCTGCGAGAGAGCCGTGGCAGTCCAGGAATGAGGCTTGCCCGGACTACGGAAACCTCGCGGAGGCACATGCACATACGCCACGACCTTTTGTAGAAAATGTAACGGCGCTAGTGTTGACGGAAATTAAGTTGTTTGGAATTTGAACATTTTGAATTTTCTACCAACTAATTTCAAATTTGGAAGAGGCATTTGTGTGCAGCCAGCAGTCACCGCAGGTCGAAAGGGGAAGAAGCCGAGCCGCCTCGCTTCATCTTCATCGTTTCTGGAGGTAAGTCTTGGATTGAAGGCATCTTTGTCTTGTTTTTAGGTCGTGTTGTCTGAGTATTGTGAGTATTGTGAGTACTCAGAGGATCTGAGTATTGTGCAGTCGGGTTTGCGCTGAGGAGGAGGATGATGAAAATGTAGCGCGAAAGGCTCCTGGTTTAGACATCCCCAAATCCTCTCAATCTGTTGATTTGTGACCGCTTTTTGGAAATAAAGTTGACAGAAAGGCTCCATCAATTGGGGTGCATTTGCAGGCCGCCTGCCGTGTTGTGCTTGCGTTTTGGGAACATGAAGGACGCGAAGGGGTGGAACAATCTCACGAAACCTCCTGCAGCCATGTTTGGTGAAATTCCTGAAAATTTGATCAAACGTTCCTTTTTCTAAACTAATTATTAACAATTTCTATATTTGATGTTACATGATAGTTGTCATAGACTGACAGCGGTTAGCGCGTAACGTTACAGTACCTACCATATACAAATGCTTTTTTTTTAAATTAAAAGAAAATATATTTAGCAGTTGAGTTCAGTTGGATTCTAGCGCCACCTTTAGGTTGTCATTTTTAAAAATTAAGAAATTGTAATTAGCTTAGTTTGTTTTCAATGGCAATGCTTAGTCAATTGTAAAGCACAATCTCTTTTAGAAGCTGCTGTTAGGCATTCTATCATGCGTTGACCTCCATCTTTTGCATTTATTGATCATTAATGAAAACAATCACCGTGCAGGTTGAAACATCTTGATTAGATGATTACATCTAATAAAGATATTCCTATTAATAGAGACACAATTTAAACGCTTATAGGTCTACAACTATTTGATGCATGTTCCATGTATCATTCCTGTTGGTTGAGTTTATAATCAAACCTGCACAATAAACATATAAGAAGGAATTGCAACCCCTAAATGATGTAGGAGGTAATTTACGATAGTAGGTCAGTGTGAGAGGGCTGGAGTGCAAGTAAGACATGTATAGTGATGTTAGAATTGATTGATTTTGGTTTTTGTTGCATTGTTAAGAAATGGTCACTTAACTTTGCTGCAGGCATTTACTGCTCTCCTTTTAAGAATGTGGAGAATATAAATGACCCTTGACATTTTCATGTTTCGTTTGTTCTATTCCTAATTTGAATTCTGCCTTACATTATAGACCATAGTAAAATACAGGCCGATTAAGAATGGAGGTCGTTTTTATGCAAATTAAAGAAGAAGAATTTCCATGGCCACTTATCCAAAAGAGGTCACAATGGGAATCAAGCCTCCAACCTGTCAGTGTTATAGCCATGCTCTACCAATTGAGCTAAACAGGACTATCGTAATAAAGTGGACTGAACTTGCATGAGGGGAATGTTAATCTTAATGACAATGCTGAACCTGGCTCCTTAATACAAATTTTCCTTTAAAAGGCGATGATTGCAGTGACTTTATATGGCCTGTAAATGGCTCTGTTAGTGGGCTTGCAATAACAGAACAGCACGCTGATAGAGAGGCTAAGTCACTTCGTGTATCATGTCTGCACCTTTAGTAATAGAAAAAGTTTGACTCAATGGAGCTAAATAAAAATAGCTTTAGATTTTGATCTGAATCTCCATGTAACGTTCCCGGCATGGTTTGTCTCATTTAAATTGAAATTTCCACATCAAGAAATATGTCATTTCTTTAATAAAGGTCATGGGTACAAGATGTGTGAAGCCAGAAACCTGGAGTAAAGTACGGCTCAAAGAGGGAGCCACAAGCAGCAGGAGTAACTTTGACGCCGGTGTCTAGGCGATTCTATGTTTTCATATTTTACGAAATGAAAGCTTTGTAATTGAGCTCTGCTGACTCCCATACAACTTCAGTTTCCCAAGGTCCAGGCGTGATGCATGAGGTGCAAAGTCCCTTTTCCCCTCATTTAATAGTGATGCTGAGCCACGCGACAGTCAGCCCTAAGCTCAAGCCGCTGTGAACTGTGCGAGCCAAACCAGAAATGACGTCACCAGCCCTCGCTCAGGCTCAGGCGGTTTGTCGCGTACTTCGTGAATGTCGAAGCTCCTCCGTAGTGCTGACCAATGTCACTGTGAAACGGCGACTACACATTCCATGGCTGTGCGTGGACTGGCTGCAGCACAAACTGCACATCATCGTGACTATAAAGCCTGCTTCAAGCAGAATGTATAGGTTATATTGAATAAGGCAACACATATTTAGTTGTTTAGAAGATCATAAGTTATGGCCAAAGCAAATCTCTGATGTGCTACGTTCAGACTACATCTTCATAATTCAGGATTTAGGTAGCGTGTTAGTCAGACTGTCTCATACCCCGTTGTCCGTTGTTTTAGACAATTTGTAAATCACAAGCTATGGCCATACCATAGCAAACAAAGCAATCCCTCTTTGCCTTTCTCTTATTTAATCACAGTGTCGTTGTTATTGTGAAATTCCTAATAGAGCCAGGTCATATAGCCACTGCAGTCGTTTAAGGGAAATTCAAAAAAGGAGCTGGAAAATAAGAGGCTAGGTTCAGGCATCTTCATGCCTGCTGGTTATTTAAGAAACCGCAATGATATCAGCAACAATTAAAGGGTGGAGCCATCTCTTCTAAAACGTTGATTAACATAGTGGGATGGTATCCGGCGTTTTTTAAGTTGACTTGTAGGCCTTTGTTTCCTTTGTAGAAAATGTATTCTGTCGCTGTCAATGTAAGACATAGGCTAACGTTAAGCTAAGTCTGTCTCACTGCTAAGTACTATTCCAGATCAGTTTGTGTGTGTGTGTGTAATTAGTTGTAAAAGAAGCAACGAATTTCAACACAACCATAAACTGTTGTTAGGGCTTACACTTTTTAGTATTCTCCAAGGCGTGTTAGAAAATGGCATCACTTAAATTATGCTCCAGGGGAAAGGCTTTTCAGGCTTTGAGGTTGATGCATAAAAAACTGGATTCTGTGCATTCTGCACATATTGTGCCTACAGTTCCCTTTTAAAAATCAACCTTATTGCTCTCATGAATAATGCATAAGGACATTCAATTGCTGCAGCTATAAAAAAATTAGGGCTGTTTACTGGCGGTAGTTATGTACAGAGAAGCAGACAGCATTTCTTGTTTTCCTTTTTCTTTCAAAGGCTGCGCAGAACCGCCTCGCTGGTGTTTCAGAAAATACAAATTTTTCAGCAAAGCAAATCTTATTTCTCTGAGTGAAAAGGGGAGGGGGTGGTGGTGAAACTCCCAGGGGTTTAATGAATCCATAAATCACAATAGCAGCCTGGTATGCCACGGCTGCCTCAGCTCTGCAGTGTAATTTTGATTTTCATCAAAAATTTAATCGGCCAGCCTACAAGGGCTTAGCTGCAGACGGAGGAAGCTGCCCTGAATTTCTAATTTTAGGGGCCCTGATCTTTGAGGATTTTTTTTTTGGTGTAATTCAAGTCTCTGCTTTTCAATATCTCTTGTTATTAAATTTTAATTCATGTCATTAACATATAGATTGAAAAGGTTCATTTTTTTTTTAAGGCGGTGGTTCCAACGTGTAGGCGAATGGAATTTTACTGGCTGACATCTTTTTTTTCCCTCCAGAACCTTCAGTTTATTGTGTGTGTGTGTGTGTGTGTGTGTGTGTGTGTGTGTGTGTGTGTGTGTGTGTGTGTGTGTGTGTGTGTGTGTGTGTGTGTGTGTGTGTGTGTGTGTGTGTGTGTGTGTGTGTGTGTGTGTGTGTGTGTGTGTGTGTGTGCGCTTCATTGAGGGAGTCATCCATTTCCCTGCATTATTGCTTTGTGAAATGTCGTATGTTTCGTACGCACCATCTTGGGGAAGACATTTATTGCACAGGACATGAAATGTGCATTTGATTAAAAAGAGAGGTTGAAAGCAAAGCATTCAGGCTCTTTTCTTTGTCATCCCTTGACACTGACACTTCTAACTGGATATTGTGAATATGCAGTGTTACACACACACACACACACACACACACACACACACACACACACACACACACACACACACACACACACACACACACACACACACACACACACACACACACTCACAAAACAGTTGGGTGAAACTCGAAGGAACTTAAAACAACCAAGAAACTGACATAAATGGGAGTCTTTGACATGTGTCATATGGCATGAATGTCTGGTTACTTTATTACTTTAGATTTGATTCCCCTACAGGCTGATTAGAAACTCCAAAGAGATCCCAGGTTAGCAAGATTATGAAGTAAAGTAGAATGGATCAAATTACTAGCAAAGTAAAACAATTCCATATACCTCGTACCTTTGCGGCGAGGAGTAAAAATATACCGACCATATATAGGGCAATTATTATAAGTAGCACAAAAACAGCATAGAGGAGAAATGGTCTCTACCGTTTATATTTTAAGTATGCTTGGCGCAATTTTTTGCACATTGTGGTTATGCATATATCCACAAACATAACTTGGAGAAGGAAACCTTGCATATGTTAACCTAACCTCCTAATTTGATGTTTATCGATTTGAGATTATTATTTTTTTCGATCCATACGTTTACACATTTAATTTCAATTGAAATTTTCATAATTCTTTCTTACAATGGCAATATTGACAATGGAGGTGATCGATGCTTTGAACTTAATTTCATGTCTTGACTCAAGCATTTCTCCTGAGGGGGAGCACTGGGAATCTATTTTATTGGAACAGGTTCCCAGAATCTTGTTCGAGAAACGTTGTATAAAGACATGCATGGCCAAGTCATTGTTGGGGTAGACTGTTCATGTTTTCAACTTGTGATAGGATGTATAACGGAATACATCTATCCACCAGCCTATTCCAAATTTGAATTGAACTTTGTTCTTTTTCTCTGCAGACTCAGAGGAAAGTTTGGCTTTTTGTTATTAATTAATTTCTTTGTAAAGAATGTGTTAAAGAGAAACTATAAAGAAAGTAATTCAAAGCCGTCATGTAAAGCAAACGCAAACTCCATTAACATGGACAATGATAGATTTAAATGAGTACCCAAAAGTACTTTTTGGGATGGAGTTTAATCTAGGAGGTAAAAGAGAGTTAATAGGCTTAACACTCAAAATGTTATTTTTGGGAATAGGTCTAGCACTCTTGTCCTCGCTTGACTTAAAGTCAATAGTGCATCTAGTTTTAAATGTTTTAATTTATCTTTCTGCTACTCTGCCTTGAAGGAGGTGAACGGTACAAATAATACATCAATTCATGTTTCCATCGACCAGAAGAAGAGTGTATTATTCTCCTGCTCCCAACTATCGACTCGTCTAGCGAACAACAGCAAATAAACACTTTCCCTTTTGCATGGAAGCCACATCTGTCACTTTATCTTAGCTTTATCTTAGCTTTATCTTAGCTTTATCTTAGTCAGCAGAATCAGTTTTTACGGATCAATTTGACGGTCATATTTTGTCCTGTGCTACTATGCATAAAAATATATGGATGGTAGTAATTCAGTCACTTATTTATTTAATGTAACTTACATTCAACGCAGGTGTAAACATCTTGCAAGGCCTACAGATATACTGTGTGAGCATTGGGGATCAAACCCAGTACCTTTTTAGCTGGGAGCCAAACAACCTACCCATTACACTGTCCATCTAGAATCTAGATGGACAGTGTAATGGGTATCTATCATCTATCTAGATTCTAGATAGATGGTAGGATGGATGATCGTAGCAACAGGCTGGTTTTTGTATCTCTTTGGTCGACAAAGGATGTTTTTGCTGAGAGGCAATGAAAGAATGAAAATAATAGTTTTGTCCAATCTAAATTATGATATGAGCAGTGTTTTGTCTGCTGTGGTGTCTGAAGATATAACGACATGCAACAAAATGTGGAAATAAAAATATCCCGGCGTTGTGTAAAGATTTGAATGGGAATGTTATTCAACAGTAGGTTTCACATTTGCCAACACAACTAACCTTTTTTTTTTTTACTATAGAAATATATAGCTGTAGATTTTGGTATATGATGTAGCTTGTGGCTGTGCAAGATAAATACTAATTTTAAAGAGTTGTTCTTTCCCCATTTGGACCTTTACAATTCCCATGCATTAAATGTGAGGCAATTACTTTCAACCCATAGCTGCCTGGACCTTGTTTTGTTTTGTGTAATGAATTTCTGAGAAAAGGTTTGTAGCAAGCTATGAAAAACAGCACCCACATTATATGGGTGTGCTTTGTTTTTTTGTGCCGGAGACCAATTTATCTTATTTGTACAACATCATTCATTTGGCAAGCTCCATTGTGAGCACATGCCTGGCCGTTAAAGTACCAAGATGTTTAGTCAGTTTAGATGTTTTTGAAATTGGAGCACTCGTTGTGCTAGAACCAGACCACTGGTTCTGCCTGCGGAACCATAGGTCTTCTTGACATTAAAGATCACCAATCAAATATGAAACCACCACCGTGCTTCAAAGCTAATTGCATACAGAAACCATTGCTTCTTTTTATTCACTTTGCAAAGTCACCCTTTGAAGTTTTTAACGTACCCTTTCATTTCATTGGGGTAACTTTTCCTCCATTGCAAAGACTGTGTGTGTATTTGAAATACCAGGTTATATTAAGAAAAAGGTACGCTTAATTGTCTTGAAATGTGTTCACTTCTAGAATAGCATGCCGCTAGATACTATACATACGATGGTAAAAAATGCAACATAGACTCTGGGCTGTTAAATATGTGCTGTGAGATTTGGACTGTTCTGCAAAAGTTAATTGGTACAGAAATGGCTTTTAGGGTTAGTGTGGACTTGGCCTTTTCTGCTGCTCCCTTTTCAAATGCTTTGTCGTGATTGATTCAGTCATACATTGTAATGTAATTCTCTCACTCACACTCCCTCTCTCTATGCCTCTGATCACACTCTCCCTCTCTCACTCCATCACACTCTCCCTCTCTCTATGCCTCTGTTCCTCTAAACACCTCTCACTCCATCACACTCTCCCTCTCTCTATGCCTCTGTTCCTCTAAACATCTCACTCCATCACACTCTCCCTCTCTCTATGCCTCTGTTCCTCTAAACATCTCACTCCATCACACTCTCCCTCTCTCTATGCCTCTGTTCCTCTAAACATCTCTCACTCCATCACACTCTCCCTCTCTCTATGCCTCTGTTCCTCTAAACATCTCACTCCATCACACTCTCCCTCTCTCTATGCCTCTGTTCCTCTAAACATCTCACTCCATCACACTCTCCCTCTCTCTATGCCTCTGTTCCTCTAAACATCTCACTCCATCACACTCTCCCTCTCTCTATGCCTCTGTTCCTCTAAACATCTCACTCCATCACACTCTCCCTCTCTCTCTAACTCTCTCTCTACCTCTCTCTCTCTCATTTCCAGTATCAACACCCCAGACGATCCATCCGCCATGAGTGCCCAAAAGGCAGCCAATCAGGGCACAAGGCTGGCAGACGCAGGTGTGGGCGGGGCCACAGGTACCCCTGCCTCTACCTCGGCCGACGCGACCGTTGGCACGTCGTCCAAATCGCCGGTCTCGGTGAAGACGGAACCGGGCTCCACCAATGGAAAAGCGGGGGACGCCGGCGACCCTGCGGAGATCTGCGTGGTGATTGGTGGAAACGATGCGAGAGGAGGAGCTCGTGCGGCCCAGACCCAGGGTATGTTTACCCATGGTTCCCCTCCCCCAACGAAGAACACAGACTCATGCATAGGTGTGTGTGAATATATTTACATGTGTATTACCTCTTTAGAGCCGGTAGACCGACACTGATGAGGGCAGGATGGGTTAGTGACTCCCAGCTGAAAGGTACTGGGTTTGATCCTCATTGTCCAGTCTACCTTTAGGCATCCTTGTGCAAGATAACCCCTATCCTGCTGAGTGACTAAATGGTAAAAGAGGAGGCCTTGAAATGCTGAAGTCAGATATATCTATTTAATAAATTTGTATTGCATTTTATTGTATTAAATGTAGGTCAACCTGCACTATATCACTTTTTCAATGGTGCCATCGCTTTAGGTCAAAGTTGGGATTTGTTGAACTTGATTTACAGAGGAATTGAGCCTTGGATGGTTGGGTTTTTATTCTTTGAGACGTCATTTAAAATAATCGCAATTTGAAATAATTTTGAACAAAAGCCATGGCTCCAACGGAAAATAATAGTTTCATAGGGCAGGTTCCAACAGACGGTGATTAAATACAGATTGAGTGCTTTTAATAACATCTGAGATTATTCAGGGTCTATAGTGGTTCTATACATATTACATTTAAATGTATATTTTAGTCATTTAGCACAGGCTTTTATTTAAAGCGACTTGCGAGTGAGGCTGAAAATGAAAGCGTAGAATCAAAAGGTTCCCGAATGCCCCTGCCAAGGTAAAAGCATAGATTGCATGAACATGCCTTGTGTTGTCATGACCAACTTCTCTGGGAACTTTATGGCCGTCCTCTAATTAGTTTACCTACTTTTCATACTGGATGTGGGTCTTTACAGAAAACAGGCGTTATTGTCATCAAGTGCAATTTCTTTCAAAAGGTTGGAGGAAAAATGGCCAGATAAAGGTATAAACAAATGTCCCTGAAATTTGAGTCTAAGTAAGGAGAAAAGAGTGTTGCCTTTGATGAGGACGTGGATTTCTCCCACTGATTGCAGGGTGTGCTGAGGAAAAGTCAAGCTCACTTGTAGAGTATGCCTCGTTACTCTTCTGGCTCACTGACTAAATATTAGCACCAAAGTCACGCCAGCCAATAACATCTGAACATCGCTGTGTTTCCACATTCAAATGTTTGTATAAAGCCTGTATAACCAGTTCTATGGAAATATGAGTGATTCAGTTCTGTTGACTGTGGATGTATATTTTACGTTGACATGATTGTGACCTAAAATATAAATGTCAGAAATTACTCGAGGCAACTTTTTAGTATTCTATTATAATACCAATTACTAGTACTAGGCTAGGCTAGGCTAGTACTCATACATAGTAAATGATGAGAAAATACAGAGATGCTCAAACACTGTCCTCAACCTTACTCCCACTGCTTTTTGCCATCTAGGACCAATTACGTTTTCTTCCAAAAATGTCTGGATGTGGACAATTATATTTGAATTTGACTCTGAGATTCAGATTGAAATGTAAACTTTTAAAATACATACATGGTTTTCTGTTTCTAATGTCCAGGGTTGATGTTAGTCAGGGCGGGACTTAGCCACTCTATGCTTGACTTGTCCTCTTCTGTCCAATGTGAAGTCTAGGACTGACATGCAGTCTGGGTACAGTCTGTGCACGCAGTCTAGCCAGGGATCAAGTCTTGAAATACAGCCCTGAGATACAGTCTTATGGCTGAGATACAGTTTGTGTATCTTAAGCAAACAACTTGTTATATGGCGGCCTGGGGCTAAATTCCATGGCTGCCTCAGCCAATCAATGTTTGCCATCGGATTGGAAACACTTAACATTCATGTGGCTTTTTTCACTGTTGTAACTGTAAAGCAAAGCATGATTCTGGGTTTCATCCCTGATCGAAATATCATCTCTGATATATTTTTGTATCAAAATGTTCACATTGTGTTATGGGTGTAGAAAGTGTGTGTGTGTAGATGCTCTTTACGTAAGATGTTGATCATATAACATTTTCTTTCTCACTCTCCTGTAGGCTCCTATGTGTGTAGGGTATGTGGAAAAAAGTACAAGTACTACAACTGTTTTCAGACTCATGTCAGGGCACACAGAGGTAAAGCACCTGCTTTCTATCGATCTTTGTGAAAAGGCTATGGCGCAATCCAATGCACTCAGTTGATGGTCCAAAAGGATCTGACGCTAGCTGGATGGTAGATGCTTCTGTTTTGTTTAGTGTTTTTACCGAAAATCATTGGAATTCATTACCAAGTAGATCTACGCCAAATGACCAGTAGCACGTATGGCCAAAAAGAAAAAAAACCTTTTGTGCTTTGTAGACATTACATATACATCTTCGATGTATATGAATATAGTGTTTATATGAATACATATTGCCTATGTACAGTACATTTATCTTTTTAATAGCCATATTGTGATCATTCATTGGATAAACACATTGTTTTTATATCTTTAGTAAATATTCCTCTGAATAATAATATTGCTGGTACAAAATATGTGCGAGACCATTTTTCAATTACTTGAATAATTTTAACTTTTCTCATTGTAGAAACAAACACAGTGGTGGGAGATGCCTCACCGCCACCACCCAACAGTGAGTATAAAAATGTCAAACTGCAATATTACTAGCACGCTAGAACACGCCTTTCATGTCCTTTCTTCCTTGGCTCGTTCAAAGTTTGTTGTTAGTCTCTTTCATGCTTCCTAATTGGTTAGATTGAAAACTCATGTTATTTAAACGTATTCAGTAGACCCTCTTTACAGCAGACAAACTCATGTTATTTAAACGTATTCAGTAGACCCTCTTTACAGCAGACAAACTCATGTTATTTAAACGTATTCAGTAGACCCTCTTTACAGCAGACAAACAGGTGTGGTGCTTCACACTAATTATGGGTCAGATCTTTTCAAAATTTCCCTGAGCTGAAAATGAAAACTTTTCACATCTACTAGCTTGTAAAGCTAAAGAGCTTTTGAATTGTTAGTAGTACATCCAAATATAATAAACATAACCTCCTCTTTTATTTTGCAACGGGAACAGCTGGCAAGCAGTTACATTTTGGCACAATCCAATCAAATCTATCATCTTGGCACAATTAGCAATTTCTTTACTTGGAAACAGGTCATATTTGGAAAGTAAGCTGTGCTCTAAACGTTATTTCATATTATCTTCAAAGCTGTGGTAGGCCATTTGGACAAACTAGCCAGAGTAAGCCCAATTTTGAAAGTATCCAACCAAGATAATCCATCCCTCCCTTCAGGCCTCCCTCCAAAAGCATGACTAGCTAGCTAGCTTTAGCAATAGGTCTGCCCAGCCTTTTGGATACCTGTCTTTTGGAAGACCAGTAGCCGGGTAGGTAGGTAAACAGATAGTCATCCGATCATCTCATTCAGGCTGAATGAGATGATCGGACGGGCTCAACTGATGACAGACTTTTGTCCTTTTTATGTCGGAGCATTTGCTGTCGGGATGTAAATAGAATTTCAACAAATAGCTGAAAAATGTAATTGCCTACCCAAGCTTTAAGTATGACGCAGTATGATGCATGCATACATTTTCTTAGCATTCACAACCAATGTTGACATTCTCATGAACATTTAATACTTTTATTCAGACCATGATATATGGTTTTCAAAGGTGTACAATTTAAATCTGTGTGTTCACATTTGCACTAAAGAAATTCTATATCCAGTGCAAAAAATCCACTGGGTGTTCATCTAGGACACACCTAAATATACAGTTTTATTGGACTGTTGATCTAATTTGGTCTCAGCATAAAGCTCTCTTTAGGCTTTGGCTCCGTCCCGAAACGCGATCTCTTTTCACTGTGAATGTTTTAGTCACATTCAGCACATCCTCCTGGACATGGAGATGAGCAAAACTCTGATTCTCTTAGGATGTCTGCATGGTTTTACTTTGGAGAAAACGGCATGGTACGAATAAAAGCTTTTGCACTTTGAATTAAATGCGACAAGACAAGAATTAACCTAAACCATTAGGAGATTTTCTTTTCTTCTTTGAAAAAAACAAAAACAAACATATGTATATATGTATGTATGTATGTGTGTTTATTTATATATATATGTATATTATTTGAAGGATATGGGATGATGAGTGTTTATAATCCAGTGTTTTTGGGTTGGACTTCTTTTCGTGCTCCATGTCATAATTGTATTTCAAGTGATGACACAAATGCATGTGTTCTACTTAGGACTGAGTAATAGCACTCCCTCCCCCTGTCACCCTGCTTCTTGATTTTCTTCTTTTCTTAAATGTGTTTTCTGCCTGCCCACGTACACTTTAACAATAAGAAAAGGAAAAAGGATCTTGCGGCTTCCACTCACTAATTACTGCCGTCCCTGACCTGCCTTTAACAGTCTGCAGCAACAAATGCCCGTTTTGAATAATAATAATCATTTGAATACATTTAATTTTGTGTGCTTTTCTCCATACTAAAAATACACTTTACATAGATACTTCAAAAGAACATCATTAAAGTAAGAACACAATGTCGTATCTTTTGAAATTCTCTTTCAATCCTGGCAATAATCAATAAAAAAATGCTCTGACCAAAACAAGATAATAAAGATAAGTTATCTGTTGCTGTCGCAGGCCTGTAAAAGCCCCGTCCAATCATTTCATTCGGCCCGAATGACAGGCTTGCCTGTGTGTCTGTCTACCCGGCTACCTGAGCACACTCTGCCCTTGCACTCTGCAACCATTACCTGGTTACTGTTACACCATGACCGGAGTCTTCCACAAGGCTAGGCAGACCTGCTGCTAAAGCTAGCGAGCTAGTAACACATGACCGGAGTCTTCCACAAGGCTAGGCAGACCTGCTGCTAAAGCTAGCGAGCTAGTAACACATGACCGGAGTCTTCCACAAGGCTAGCAGACCTGTGGCTAAAGCTAGCGAGCTAGTAACACATGACCGGAGTCTTCCACAAGGCTAGGCAGACCTGCTGCTAAAGCTAGCGAGCTAGTAACACATGACCGGAGTCTTCCACAAGGCTAGGCAGACCTGCTGCTAAAGCTAGCGAGCTAGTAACACATGACCGGAGTCTTCCACAAGGCTAGCAGACCTGTGGCTAAAGCTAGCGAGCTAGTAACACATGACCGGAGTCTTCCACAAGGCTAGCAGACCTGTGGCTAAAGCTAGCAAGCTAGTAACACATGACCGGAGTCTTCCACAAGGCTAGCAGACCTGTGGCTAAAGCTAGCGAGCTAGTAACACATGACCGGAGTCTTCCACAAGGCTAGGCAGACCTAGTGCTAAAGCTAGCGAGCTAGTAACACATGACCGGAGTCTTTCCACAAGGCTAGGCAGACCTAGTGCTAAAGCTAGCGAGCTAGTAACACATGACCGGAGTCTTCCACAAGGCTAGGCAGACCTAGTGCTAAAGCTAGCGAGCTAGTAACACATGACCGGAGTCTTCCACAAGGCTAGGCAGACCTAGTGCTAAAGCTAGTGAGCTAGTAACACATGACCGGAGTCTTCCACAAGGCTAGGCAGACCTAGTGCTAAAGCTAGCGAGCTAGTAACACATGAACGGAGTCTTCCACAAGGCTAGGCAGACCTAGTGCTAAAGCTAGCGAGCTAGTAACACATGACCGGAGTCTTCCACAAGGCTAGGCAGACCTAGTGCTAAAGCTAGCGAGCTAGTAACACATGACCGGAATCTTCCACAAGGCTAGGCAGACCTAGTGCTAAAGCTAGCGAGCTAGTAACACATGACCGGAGTCTTCCACAAGGCTAGCAGACCTAGTGCTAAAGCTAGCGAGCTAGTAACACATGACCGGAGTCTTCCACAAGGCTAGCAGACCTGTGGCTAAAGCTAGCGAGCTAGTAACACATGACCGGAGTCTTCCACAAGGCTAGCAGACCTGCGGCTAAAGCTAGCGAGCTAGTAACACATGACCGGAGTCTTCCACAAGGCTAGGCAGACCTAGTGCTAAAGCTAGTGAGCTAGTAACACATGACCGGAGTCTTCCACAAGGCTAGCAGACCTGTGGCTAAAGCTAGCGAGCTAGTAACACATGACCGGAGTCTTCCACAAGGCTTGCAGACCTGTGGCTAAAGCTAGCGAGCTAGTAACACATGACCGGAGTCTTCCACAAGGCTAGCAGACCTGTGGCTAAAGCTAGCGACCTAGTAACACATGACCGGAGTCTTCCACAAGGCTAGCAGACCTGTGGCTAAAGCTAGCGAGCTAGTAACACATGACCGGAGTCTTCCACAAGGCTAGCAGACCTGTGGCTAAAGCTAGCGAGCTAGTAACACATGACCCGAGTCTTCCACAAGGCTAGGCAGACCTAGTGCTAAAGCTAGCGAGCTAGTAACACATGACCCGAGTCTTCCACAAGGCTAGGCAGACCTAGTGCTAAAGCTAGCGAGCTAGTAACACATGACCGGAGTCTTCCACAAGGCTAGGCAGACCTAGTGCTAAAGCTAGCGAGCTAGTAACACATGACCCGAGTCTTCCACAAGGCTAGGCAGACCTAGTGCTAAAGCTAGCGAGCTAGTAACACATGACCGGAGTCTTCCACAAGGCTAGCAGACCTAGTGCTAAAGCTAGTGAGCTAGTAACACATGACCGGAGTCTTCCACAAGGCTAGCAGACCTGTGGCTAAAGCTAGCGAGCTAGTAACACATGACCGGAGTCTTCCACAAGGCTTGCAGACCTGTGGCTAAAGCTAGCGAGCTAGTAACACATGACCGGAGTCTTCCACAAGGCTAGCAGACCTGTGGCTAAAGCTAGCGACCTAGTAACACATGACCGGAGTCTTCCACAAGGCTAGCAGACCTGCGGCTAAAGCTAGCGACCTAGTAACACATGACCCGAGTCTTCCACAAGGCTAGGCAGACCTAGTGCTAAAGCTAGCCAGCTAGTCATGTGTTTTGGGCAGTAGCTTTGGAGGGGGCCATGTGTTGCGTCAATTCCAAAATAGTTCAGTCAAAAAAGATATAACCCCATCCGACCCACCACATCTGAACCTCGTCCACCCGACACCCACCAGGGGTGCTGGGAGACGATGCATGAAGCTCCCTCTAGCGACTGTTGTGGAGGTCGCCCACTAGTTGGTGTGCAGTTGAAACCGTAGACTTGATCAGTGTTTTGTAAATATTCTGAGGGGTTCTCTCATCTTTTCTTCAAGAAAATGAAATGGAAAGGGAAGAAAGAGAGTGGTGCAGGTGGTGGTGGGAACTTTTCTGATGAAGGGGATGGTTGTGCAAACAGTGGTCAACGACAACCTTTTGGCCGATTTTAAGTTCACCCACATTGTTTTGACATACTTTGTAGAAAACTTTCAAATAAATGAAACTGTATAGGTAAAGTATAGCGCCACGTCTGTGCTTAAAAACATTGTTGACCACGTAACTTTCTTTTGGGAAGACCTACAAATCTGTGTGTAAATGTGGATTGTCTTTAGCCAGGGTCTTCAGCTCTATATCATTCAGTCCCCAGAGCCAAATATAGCACTATCCCCAACCAACCAGGAAGTCTTTCTCAACACCGCTATGAGGAATTTAGCTCGCCGTTGTTAATACCACAGCGCCATTAAAATATTCATACGACTCGCATATGGATTGTATAAGGGAGTGCGTTGCTTGAATGTGACAAGGAATAAATTAAACGTGCACTGTGGAACCTTTTCCTGCTGCCATCACTTTTTTGTTCAAGATTAGATTTCCTCGCCTTTTTTTTTTTTTTACCTTCCCGCCCTAAATAGATCTTTAGTGACGGAGGGGTAGGAGAAAAACACCCCTGGGTTGATTGAGGTGTTGGTGAATGCATTTGTATACTTTCAACATCCTCATCATGTCAAAGAATTTTATCAAAAGTGATGGCAGAGCTGACAAAGTGACTTGGTGCATATTTAAGCATATTTATTTATGAGTTGAAGTATGAAAGCCGGAGAAAACAAAACAAAACTTGGTATTAAAGAGGATTTTAAAAGTTGATTCCTAGAAACCACATAAATACGAAGGTACTTATTTTCCGTACACAAAGGTCAAAGGCCATTCTAACACGAGCTAAACATGATGTTCAACTATAAACAATTATTATTATATCATTCTCTGTCTGAAGTGTATCTAATCTGTCATTGATCATTTTTCTTATTTGCGGGTCGATTGTCATGATTTGACAGTATTGTTCACTTTAGCATTAATTAAACAATGACAGCAGATTACAAGTGTTTCCAGGGGGCTTAGTTCTGTCAGATGTTACCAACTGAGCTAGGATTTGATTAGCCAGTGATTGATTAGGCTGCTCCGTGGCTCTTCTACGAGCGTGCCTCAACAATAGCTTGTTCAGCAATGATTCACAGGCAGATTCATTCAGAGCAAAATGATAATGTAACGTAGCAAATTAGCAGCTAGCAATTAGCTAGCTTCCTCTGTCCTCCTTCCTCCTTTACCCTCTTTACAGCATCACCCAGAAACAGCCACTTTATGGAAGGTTTTTTGGTTTGTTTCAAATGTGTTCTTTAAAGTGATTCACTTTGGTCGATTTCTTTGATTACATTTGTATTCTAGTAGCAGCAGCACTGCCTGCCACATTTTAAATGGAAATGAAGGGGTACAACTTAAATACTTTTGGAATCATTTTGGAAGACCCTGCTCTTTTTGTCATTAACCGGATCAATTAGTTTGATTATTAAAACATGGCTTCCATATGTCATTCCGTATTCACATACTATTGGTTGGATTAAAACCAATGAGAAATATGTGCTATTTATCTGTTTAATCATTCTTTAACTTTGGTCTGCTACCGGCCATTGAATATACATTCCTTGTTGGCCGTCAAAGGCGAACAAAAAACCAACGTCCTGTCTCCATCTCTAGATAACTTCCGGTACTCGTGCGACATCTGTGGGAAGAAGTACAAGTACTACAGCTGTTTCCAGGAGCACCGGGACCTGCATGCAGTCGATGGTAAATACCATGCAAATCAGCCGCCATACGCTACTCCGTACGCTACTCCATGCTACTCCGTACGCTACTCCATGCTACTCCGTACGCTACTCCATGCTACTCCATACGCTACTCCATACGCTACTCCATACGCTACTCCATACATACGCTACTCCATACATACGCTACTCCATACATACACTACTCCATACGCTACTCCATACGCTACTCCATACGCTACTCCATACGCTACTCCATACGCTACTCCATACGCTACTCCATACGCTACTCCATACGCTACTCCATGCGCTACTCCATACGCTACTCCATACGCTACTCCATGCGCTACTCCATGCTACTCCATACGCTACTCCATACGCTACTCCATACGCTACTCCATACGCTACTCCATACGCTACTCCATACGCTACTCCATACGCTACTCCATACGCTACTCCATACGCTACTCCATACGCTACTCCATGCTACTCCATACGCTACTCCATACGCTACTCCATGGTCACGACCCTGAGTTTGAAAACCACTGCGCTCCACTGTAATGTTGATCTTGTCCTATGAAGAAGTGAACAGGTCCATCGAACTCCCTTGTGAGGGTCCTGTGTTTTTGCATCTTCTGGCCTCAGATCCATACGAGCAGGTGGGGTTACCTGTGGACGACATCAAGGAGGGAGAGCCCGTCGAACCCTATCAGAAGATTGGACCAAGTAAGGCCTCAATGTGGATTTGTATGTGTTGAAAGGATGCAGCTTTGTGACGTCAGGGAATACACCGTGCAGAAGAGGATCCGATCCAAAACCAAACTATACACACTCTACACTTAAAGGTGCTGTAAGGGATATTTATTGGTTGAAATAAGTGTTCAACAGCTCTTCGGACAGCCATCACTGGTACATAGTGTTTGGTCAGGGCCATGGGGCTCCCAGTTCCTCCGCACTGCAGTCAACAGAATGATGTTGTTCTGGTGTTCCCACTTTATCCAGTCAGGAGAGAGAACTCCACAAAGAGGCGGTCATCTCTGGTGTTCACCGGCAGGCAGCAGGCTTTTTGTGTTGAAAACAACTAAGAAAACAGTTTAGAGAACAGTTTAGAAAACAGCTTAAAAAACAGCTTAGAGAACAGCTAAGAAAACAGTTTAGAGGACAGCTTAGAAAACAGCTTAGAAAACAGCATAGAAAACAGTTTAGAAAACAGCTGTTTATTCCCAAACAAGAACAACCAGAGAACAATTTGTCAAGTGAGTGACTGAGTTACAGTTTGTGTAGCCCTTAATCACAGTTAGTATCACACATTATTCAACACCCCCTAATCCTAAACCATCTAAAGGGCATGTAAAAACTCAGAGGGAAGAAACCATGGGAAAGAACACAGACGAGGGATCACTCGTTCCAGGGAAGGGTAGGATTGCAGTAGATGCCAAATGGGCAGATATAGAAAGGTAGCATGAGTCAAAACCAACGTTACGTAACAATACGTCGTTAGAAAATAGTAGATAAGCAATGAGTTGCTTTTTTATTTGATTTCCCTTTCAGAAACGGGGAACTATGTGTGTGAGGTTTGCGGCAAGCAGTACAAGTACTTTAACCCGTACCAGGAACACGTGGCTCTACACACACCGTTGGGTGAGCATGTTACTGCTGTTGTATTATCAAATTCAAAGTTGCATATCAAATGATTCCATTTCTATAAGGGGCCAGGAAGGTTTAGTGGCTTGGGGAGATGTCTCCCAGCTGAAAGGTACTGGGTTCGATCCCCTATGTCCGCAGTCTAACCTGTAGCCATCCTTCAGCAAAGTTGCCCCTCCCCCTACATCTCCTCAATGGCTTGTATCTAAATATGAATAAATCAAATTCTAAATCTGTCTGCTAAATGACTAAATAGCTCTTATAAATACCATGCTTCTCATTTCTATACGATGCTTTAAGGCTGTTTGAAATTGTCTTTATTATGTTGTTAATTGACTAATTTCTATTTTGGCAAATGCAGCCTTAATGAATATGCTAAGCATAGTAGAGTGCATGCAAGGAATTACATTGTTCCTGTAAAACTATACTGCGATCATGTTTTGATATCTTATTTCCATATGCTTCCAGATGTACAGGGCATTTGATATTTTGTAGACATAAAGTTAAATCAAAACCAGTTCATTTCTGGGTTTCAAATGGGTAAACCGTGATTGACTAATTCCTTGTGTTGCCCAGTGGCTTTCAAGTCAGGGAAGGACTTCTTGAAATCCCACCAATATAAGTCCATACAGAGTGAATGCACATAAATCACACACACGAGCACGCGTACACACACTCACACACACACACAAATCTACACACACAAACAAATCTACACGCAATGTACCCAGATGGATTGTACCAGATCTTCATAAGAAAGACTTGTGCCAAAAACAGAGGAGGGGCTTGGGAAAACTTTTAGTTTTCCCAGGATTGGGTCCAGGGCGATGGGAAGCGGCTGATCATCACATTTGACAAGATGCATGATGGGTACGGGCATGTTTGACTGTGCCCGAGTCCTAGCACGCTCAGAAAACCAAAGAATAAAAATCCCTCTTAAAATCATTTTCATGTTAGATATGTTTTGACCTCGGGCTTGCTGCAGTTATGTACAAGTCTGGCAACCAAAATTAGACCCCCGAAATGTATTTATTTTAATTTTATTAAGAAGCAAACTGAAAGAGAATTATGCAGACTCCTCCTGGTTTCAGAATATTTACTATCATGCCATAATCTCTTTGGCTTATGTTTAAGAAGAAAATAATTACATGAAAAATATACTGATCAAGTATGTATATCTGGTGACCAAACTAAAGTGCCAGTGACTGGATAGATAGTACAAACTTTTACAGACATTCAATATGTTTTGTTGTTCACACCCTGTACTCTATGACAAGGGTTGTATGACCAACTTCAGTCACAGTGAACTACTTTTCCAAGTAGAGGGTCGGACACAAGTCGGCATCATTCGAGCGGTGCTCCCTTGGTTTGTTGTTCCAGGTCGTTCCTTTGACATGAAGTCCCCGAGCACACAGCAGCGAGGAAAAATTGACTCGAACAAATTTGGTCAACCGAGCAAGGAGAAAAGTAAGCATCGTCTTTCCTCTATCACGCATTCATGAAACATTGCTTTATAGGTTTTTTGGTCTTTTGTTTTTGTTTTCTTTTTTATGTTAAAAAGGTATAAGGTTATTTCCAAAAGTGAGAATAAGCATGTTAGGCAAGAGATTAGATGGAAGACAAATAAAAAAAACAATACGCTGAGAGTAGTTTTATTATTCAGCATCATTTCAATTCACGTGAGGGTTTTAGAATAAGTCAGTTAGGTATAGGTACACCACACATAATAATGATTATACAATCATCAATTATACAATAATGATGTATAATAATAAAACGACTCTTTATTTATACAGCAGCGTTTGAAACACAAAGGGCGAGGAAAAGCAGATTACATGGCGATAAATGCACAACAGTCAAAGAAAAAACGTAATCGACATTGGAAGGCGTAAGACCTCAAATGAAAAATACAAAACAAACCGTTCCCTCTTCCAGCAGTCCCTTGTGTGCTACTGCTGCTGGCTTCTGTCTTACAGCGATGGACTACAAAATATATTTTAGTACCTTAAAGGGTGTCTTTAGCTGAGGTATCGTTCACCTGATCACCCCCCCCCCCCCCCCCCCCCCCCCCTACACTTTTCTGCTATGGAGCTCTGCTTTAAAGGAACTATTTAAAGCATGACGCACACACACTTCCTTGAATTGGGTCAAAGCAAGGGAAATGAAGATGAAAAATGTGGCCCATATTTTGGATACTGTTAGAAAATGTGCATTGTATATTACATGAACACTACTACAACCATTTGGATGAAGTGCTTGGGATTGTGTGATTTAGAAAACCATTGTCCTTTGATTTAGATATAGTCACGTTAGTTTTCCTTGTTGTAATTTCCTCTTATTGTAATCTTCTGTGTTCGTAGACACTCTGTTCATTCGTAAAGCGGAAAGCACAATGCAGTCAAGTCTGGTGGACACCAACAGCTCCAAGAACTCTAGTGGTAAGCAAAGGGATGTTTCAGGAACTCTCTTATTTCATGTGTTAAAGCAGAACTCTGTCATTATGTGCGCACAGACAAACATGTCTTGCAGCACTACCCCATAATAGACATTGCTGTTAATACTTTGTTAATGAGCCATCGCTGCACTGTATCATCAATAAGGGTATTGTTAATATTTAGTACAGAACCCTGATTAAATAAACACAGATATGAATGAATATGCGTATGATCTGGCTTGGATTTTAGTTTTTAGATTTAGAGTAACCAGTGAATGAGACATTATTGATCCTGATTACTGATAAGATTATAGGAAAAATGTAATGCCTAGTCAGCCTGTCTAAATGCCTTAAGCTCGAAACTGTAACTGTAGTCCAACCAATTTGGACCACACCCAAACCAAGAAGATGTTCTGCCAATACAGACAACCACGACACTTTGAGCACACTCAAAGAGGACCCAATATGTTATACCAAATGGCCATGAAAAAGCTGCATTTATTTACTCACACCTGTTTCTGGCTTCGTCGATCAGAAAATAAAGGCCCCTACTTGAAGTCCGTGCCGAGACTGTGATGTGTGAGCATGCTGTTGTACCGCCTGCGACCTACAGAGGGCGCTGTTTCACCCACTTCTGTTCTTCTCCCCAGGAACCACAAGCCCCCTGGTGGCTAGCACGTTCTCTACAACTCAAAGTATGTCCCGACACCATCCATCACAAAGAGCACTTAGCAAGTCATTCCCTGTCTTCATGTCCTCTTCCCCATTTGATCCTCTTATCCTTTCACATATTGCTTTGTTGTTTTTTTGTTTTTGTTTTCAAGTGCCAGTGAACCCAAAATAGTTTTGAACGTCATAGTCTTAGTCTCAACATAGAAATCTGACATTTTGTCACTGTTACTAAAATAATGGCATGAAAACCAAAGTAGTTTCCTATTGTTCGAATTCGAGCTGAAACGGGGTTAACTTACACTTTAGGCAATCAGTGCAGATGAAAGTGCAGGGACAGCTTCAACGGAGTGAGTCATATCACATTTGTTTTTAAGTCATTTTTGAGTCACAAAATGTGCAGCATCTCTAAGGTCGGTTTATGTCCAGTAATCGAGCGATATACAGGACAAAGAAAAGCGATATCTTTCTTTATGTTCTGAAAGCACCGGCTCAGCCTTCCCTTGTGACGGGAGAAGTGGTCTAATCTTTTCAGTGAAGAGACTAAAGGGGAGCAGGATAGTGTAGTGGCTAGGAGGTCTGGCTCCCCACTGGAAGCCACTGGCTTCAGTCCCCCGGTCGTTGCCCAGCCTAACCTGTGGGCACCCTTGATGGCAGCCTAAGAAGCCCTAGACCCTCCCTGCTTCCTCGATGACCCGTATCTCAAATTCACTGTCCGCTGCTTTGAATAAAAGCATCCGTCCAATAGCTTGATTGGCAGTTAAAAAAAACTATCAGCAATCACGGTAATGTCAAGAGTTCTTGCGAATGCCGGTGCCAAAATTTCCCTGGCCTAACCAGAGAGGAAGTCCAACTTCTTTTGGCCCTTTTGTGATTTCCCAGAACCCTACACTTGTGGCGCCTGTGGCATCCAGTTCCAGTTCTACAACAACCTGCTGGAACACATGCAGTCCCATGCAGGTGAGTCTTTCACACCTGGGGGATGCACATGCAGTCCCATGCAGGTGAGTCTTTCACACCTGGGGGATGCACATGCAGTCCCATGCAGGTGAGTCTTTCACACCTGGGGGATGCACATGCAGTCCCATGCAGGTGAGTCTTTCACACCTGGGGGATGCACATGCAGTCCCATGCAGGTGAGTCTTTATTACCTGGGGGATGTGCATGGCTGCATGATGCCAACAAGCACATCATGCATGGAGGAAGGGGGGGAAACATGCACACATGTTTCTTTTATTTTGGCACTAAAATGTAGCCGCTCTGAAATAGTAATAAAAAATTGGTATCAGCCTGAAATAATACTAATAAGACAAAATATACAAGTGAAACTGCTAGTGAATTCTGCTGAAATGACCGAAACATTTTGGTACTAGCCTGAATGTTGTCTCTGTAGGGAAAGTTAGCTAGCTGCGTTTCTCATCTCTCCTTTTGATCTTTTGTTGCTTGATTTAATTTGGACCCACTCATAACCATTGCATTTTGTTCTAATCCCGCGCGTCATACAAAGTCACACAGCGTCATTTGGAGTTGACTGTTCGGGTGAATGTTTTCGTTATTATTCCGTCTGTGTTTCAAGCCGACAACGAGAACCACACCAAGGAGGATTCTCCCAAAACGCCCCCAGCCTCGGGCCCCCAAGAGCCACCGTGGAGGGGCCAAGGAGGGGCCCAGACCACCATCTCGGCGGTCCAGACGCCAGCCCCCCAGGCCCAGGCCCAGGCCCAGGTCCAGACTCAGAGGAACCACTCGCTCCCCAGCCGTGAGTAGGGCTAAGGGGTCAACATCGAGCTCGTAGAAGACGAGATGTACTTCCTGAATCCCAGAAGGGAGATGTTGGAGTCACAGCAGAAGTACAGGACAGTGAGGAGTATTCAAAAGAGATGCAGCTCTTAAAATATAAGTATTAAAAATAAAATAACGAACAATATAGAACATTTTTTTGGGGTGGAACTACGCTCAACAGAAATATAAACGTAACACTTTTGTTTTGGCTCTCATTTTACATGAGTGGAAATAAAAGTTTCAAGACTTTTTCTATGCACACAAAAGGCTTATTTCTCTCAATTTCTTTTGCACAAATTGGTTAGAATCCGAGTGAGTGAGCACTTCTGCTTTGCCAAGATAATCCATCCACCTGACGTGTGGCAGATCAAGATACTGATTAAACTATAGATATATAACTTTAATAGTATAGCACTTATACCGATACAGGTAACAAAGTTCTTCACAGCAGTCAATACAAAAACACACAAACATTAAAAACGCTGGAGACGGCTTGTGGTAGGGGAATGAACATCCAATTCACGGGCAACAGCTCTGGTGGACTTCCTGCAGTCAGCAGACCAACTGCACGCTCCCGGTAAAGCTCCTGACCACAAGGCCTGTGGTGTCGTGTGGTAAGATTCCCCATGCTGTTTAATCAGCATCTTGATCTGCAGGTGGATGGCTTATCTTGGAAAAGGAGAAGTGCTTACTAACACGGATTTGAAGCAATTCGTGCTGAAAATCGGAGGGAAAGGCCTTTTGTGTGCATTGAAAAAGTAATTGATCTGTTATTTCAACTCGTGAAAAATGGGAGGGAAAACAAAAGTGTTGGGTTTATGTTTTTGGTATAAATGTGTAATTAGCTGCAGAGACTGCAGTGTCGTTAAAAAAACAACACTGCAGTCTCTCGCAAACAAGTCGATCCCAGGTTCGGTTGTATTTTGTGGCCTATTCGCTGTTGCTGTTTGCTGAGATTGTTTGAGAAGATTTTCTGTTGTGTTTGCGTATCTTTAATTTATTTTTGCTTAAAAAATGTAACACCACAATGACTGGTCTGATACGCACAGTTACATTTCAATCCAACATTTCGATTACCTTTTGCACTTATTGTTGTTGCTCTCTACTGAGCTTATTGACCATTATTTTAATGGGCTGCATGATTCAAAGACAAATAATGCAGTCTAGTTATTGGATTTTGCTTTGTGTAAAATAAACGTAGGATTTTCTATAGGCCAACTTTACTTATTTCAGGCTTTACAATCGTTATAGTCCCCAATCTTTTTCAAATATGCATGAACATCGATCAACATTTTATACATATATATATGTATGTATATATGACGATTAAAATAGAGGACATTTACTTATATGTGTAAAATCAGCAAAGAATGTTTTAGGAACAATTTAACCGCTTCCACTCTATGCTTGAAACGGCGATGCATTAGGATTTGACCCTTCTCCTTTGTTTTGTATTTGCACATAAAACAGTAAAGGCATTATGTCCAGCAGTATCCAGCGCATGGGGACATGTCCACACAGCGCATGGGGACATGTCCACACAGCGCATGGGGACATGTCCACACAGCGCATGGGGACATGTCCACACAGCGCATGGGGACATGTCCACACAGCGCATGGGGACATGTCCACACAGCGCATGGGGACATGTCCACACAGCGCATGGGGACATGTCCACACAGCGCATGGGGACATGTCCACACAGCGCATGGGGACATGTCCACACAGCGCATGGGGACATGTCCACACAGCGCATGGGGACATGTCCACACAGCGCATGGGGACATGTCCACACAGCGCATGGGGACATGTCCACACAGCGCATGGGGACATGTCCACACAGCGCATGGGGACATGTCCACACAGCGCATGGGGACATGTCCACACAGCGCATGGGGACATGTCCACACAGCGCATGGGGACATGTCCACACAGCGCATGGGGACATGTCCACACAGCGCATGGGGACATGTCCACACAGCGCATCCCCCGTCAGCCTCAGGAAGCTCTATAGGTAGTATTAATGGATCCTTTGTGCCCCCCCCCGGCAGAAGGAAGCTCTATAGGTAGTATTAATGGATCCTTTGTGCCCCCCCCCCGGCAGAAGGAAGCTCTATAGGTAGTATTAATGGATCCTTTGTGCCCCCCCCCGGCAGAAGGAAGCTCTATAGGTAGTATTAATGGATCCTTTGTGCCCCCCCCGGCAGAAGGAAGCTCTATAGGTAGTATTAATGGATCCTTTGTGCCCCCCCCGGCAGAAGGAAGCTCTATAGGTAGTATTAATGGATCCTTTGTGCCCCCCCCAGCAGACGGCCTCCCGGAGAAGGAGCGGCAGCAGGTAGCAGAGCGGCTGCTGCGCGTCATGTGCTCGGACCTGAGCGCCCTCGCCGTGCTCAGCGGGAAGGACTTCCTGAAGCTGGCGCAGACGCTGGTGGATTCGGGCGCCCGCCACGGCGCCTACTCCACGCGCGACGCCCTGGGCGGCAGCATGAGCGCGCTGGCGCTGCGGCAGCTGCCCCGCATGTACAACCAGGTGAAGGTGAAGGTGACCTGCGCGCTGGGCGCCAACGCCTCGCTGGGCATCGGCGTCACGTGCCACTCGCAGGCGCGCGGGCCGGACGCCTGCTACGTGCTGACGGCCCACCAGGTGGAGGGCGCGCGGCTGCGGCGCTACGTGCTGGGCGTGCGCGAGGCGGAGCTGAAGGAGGGGCCGGAGCAGGTGCAGCAGTGGATCCAGAACGTGCTGTCGGAGTTCGTCATGTCGGACGTGCGCACGGTGTACGTGTCGGAGCCGCGGGTGGCGGGCGGCGGGGCGGGCGGGGGGTCTCCGCAGGGTGTCGGCGGCGGGGGCTGGGGCCGGGGGAGGGTGTGCCTGCGCTGCGCCGGGTGCTCGCTGGGCGCGGTGGTGCAGGCGGTGCTGGGCAAGCGCAGCCTGCAGGCGCGGGGGCTCCACGAGCTGACGGAGCTGCTGTCGGCCTGCCGCGACATCGCCTCCTCCAACAGCCTGTCGGCGCGCGAGGAGCCCGCCGCGGGGCCGGCGCCGCCCGGCGAGGAGGCTCCCTCGCCCCCCTGCTGGGACCGCACCGCCGAGGCGCTCCTCCAGGTGCACGCCCACTTTGAGCAGATCTGCGAGGCGTACGGCCGCTGCAAGGCCACGGCCCCGCTGCTGCAGGGCCTCAACAAGCACCTGCTGGCCACGCTGGCCTGCCTGCTGGCCCCCCTGCGGCTGGCGGCCCTGGAGCTCAGCAGCCAGCGCAGGCCCACCCTGCAGCAGGTGCTGCCCGTCTACCTGCGGCTGGAGAAGCTGTTCACGGCCAAGGCCGGGGAGGCCGGCGCGGGCACGGCCAGCAAGCTCTGCCACTACTTCCTGGAGGCGCTGAAGGAAAACTTCAAGGTGCTTTTTCCTTTTGGGTGGATTTGGTCCCGACCACAAATAGAAGCACAGCTCCTTCCATGCTAAATGGCTAGACCACTAGAATATTAATAACGATGCTTAAACGGTAATAGTATAGTAGTTCAAAGGAAAACATTTCTGGTTCGGTGCCCATAAAGATGTAGCCTACTTGAGCTGTACCAACCAAAACGATTGGAAACAGACGCCTTCATCCAAAGCCCCTTCCAAGTGGAGGCGGAGGACAATTGAAGCACATAATGAAAATTGGAATAACTAGACCAACTCTGTGCTGCAAGTTTGTAAAACAGCGACCTGGACAGAATCCAGAGTAGCTTTAGGATTCTGGACACGACGTGCTCTGAACATTTTGTAGTAGTGCTGTGCAGAACGCTGCAGTAGATACATAACTTTGGAAGTGCTTTCTCAATTGCCCAACGATGGAGCAGCTCAACAAGGCGCATTCTGTCTAGACTACTAGACTAAATAACAAGGCTCAAGGGCGCAAGGCAGCCAATGTTTCCTGAAGAGGTGGGTGTCGATGTGGGTTGGAGTGGGAATTTCAGGAGTCGGTGGTTCCCAGTGGCGTTCCTGCTCAATCTTTTCTTTAAAGGGTTTAACGAGATCAAATCAGCGCTTTGCTTTGAAGGGAGAAGGATGAGGAAGCTTTTCTAGAGGAGCTTCCTGCTGAAACTAGGATGGGATGTGAAAGCATGGTGGGACATCACAGATGTATAGACGACGTCGTCACGCCTCACATTTTGTTCGTTTTTTATCACACCATAGAACATAATGAATGAATAATGAATAAACCTCATTATTATCAGCCATTAAAGTCTCGAGGTTTCTTCCTCCATGATAAGGGGAGCTTCTCATCGCCCTTTGGGGGGCAAGGGTTAGGGGCTGTCATAAATGGGTCCTGTGAAGCCCTTTGAGACTAACTGGGATTAAGGGATGAACAAATAAAGTTGTAAACCAGTGAGTTTACCCATCTCCGTACCAAACTCCGCCCCCTGCGCTTCTCGGTGCCCAGCGCGGGCTCTGGGCCTTCAGAGCCCACACGGGAAGGGGCTCCCTGGAGTTCCCTTCATTGCTTTGGGTTCCGGCGGGTTGAAACAGAACATTGCTTAATTGGATTTATTAATACACTTCTCCAGGTGGAGCGCGCCCACCAGGTGGCGATGATCCTGGACCCCCAGCTGAAGCTCCGCCCCGTGCCGGCCTACCAGCACGACGACATCATCTCCCGTGCCTGCGAGATGGCGTCCGAGCCCCGGGAAGGGAGCGGGGCCGGGTCGGGACCGGAGGACCACAACAGCGACGGCTCGCCCACGCCAAAGCGCGGCCGTCTGGACTGCGGCGCCGCCCCCTCGGTGGGCAACGCCCCGTCTTCCTCCTCCTCGACCCCCTCGACCCCCTCGGGGAACGGCGTGGGCGGCGAGCACGTCCGCAAGGAGCTCTACCGGTACCTGGCGGAGCCCCCGGCCCAGGGCGCGCCGGACCTCTTCCAGTACTGGAGCTCGGCGCCGGGGGGGGGCGGGGCCGGGGAGAGGTTCCCCCGGCTGGCCCGCCTGGCCCTCTGGCTGCTGGCGGTGCCGGCGGTGGGCGTGCGCAGCGAGTGCCTGGCGCTGTGCGAGCAGAGCCTGGCCATGAAGCGACGGCAGCAGGTGACGGCCGAGGAGATGAACAAGCTCATCTTCCTGAGGTCCAACATGGCGTAGGACCGCACACGCTTTGAGATAGAGACATCTGTCTGAGGTAGGACCGCACACGCTTTGAGATAGAGACATCTGGGAGGTAGGACCGCACACGCTTTGAGATAGAGACATCTGGGAGGTAGGACCGCACACGCTTTGAGATAGAGACATCTGGGAGGTAGGACCGCACACGCTTTGAGATAGAGACATCTGGGAGGTAGGACCGCACACGCTTTGAGATAGAGACATCTGGGAGGTAGGACCGCACACGCTTTGAGATAGAGACATCTGGGAGGTAGGACCGCACACGCTTTGAGATAGAGACATCTGGGAGGTAGGACCGCACACGCTTTGAGATAGAGACATCTGGGAGGTAGGACCGCACACGCTTTGAGATAGAGACATCTGGGAGGTAGGACCGCACACGCTTTGAGATAGAGACATCTGTCTGAGGTAGGACCGGAGACTATTTCTAATGGTAGGGTTAGTGTGACAGGATGAGGAGTTGGATGTGTATAGACGCAAAGTGCTTCTGAAGAATACTTAGGATCAAAGACTAATGGCGTATTGTAGCTGGTTGGACGAACAGCGAGTTAAATATTATATCTGGCAACGGTGGGAAAAGAAAAGGACGGTATGATGATTCAAATGGTCAGTGGCCATCTTTGCACCCCTCCCTGCCCTTGGTATATATGGATCATCCACACGATATTATGTCCAACAAGCAACACAGGCATGTGTGCTATGAAGTTCACTGCCACACACCACAACAACTGTCAGTACACAATATATCGTATTGTAAGGTCGGACTTTCTGAGATTATAGACTGAATGGATAAATATGGCGTCAGTTTGAACATGCTCCCAAAACCAAGAAATCTGTCTATTTTGTAATTTGTTAAAGTTTTTATGAAATATTCCATTAACACCGGGCTTAAAGTAAGCCTACACTGACCTATACACTTCAGTGCACTGATTGAATATAAATGTTCACACGCAGATGGGCAGATCTTAGAATATAGTTACAATATAATGTTGCAACACCACTGCTGAAATCCATTTGTATTATTTCTTCTTTTTTTAAGTAAGAAAATGCTTTTCCATAGGATGGTAAAAGGAATTTCCATAAAAATTAAACAACTGTCTTCCTTCTCATATAGTTGTCCCTAGACCAAAATTAGATTTGAATGGATTTAGAAAAGTGTGTTAAAGTCATAATAAGCCCTGTGCGTGATTGCATTTCACAATTCCCTGTTATCAACGCAGAAATGACATTTCTTGTGTAGTTCCTGCAGTAGTGGAGGACATTATGATTGAGCGTTAGACATATACATGGAGTTTGTTCTCAGGAAAGCCCCCACCAAGCAGCATGTTTATTTTCCTGCTATAAAGGGACACACTACTACTTCACCTCAAGGTCATCCAGATGAGCAGGTATGGACTGAACTGTATGCTGGTAACTCCATTCAGCGGCACCAAATCAAACCGTTTGTAAACTTGTCACTTTACACACGAGGTATGTGTTATGAGTTCATGATACATGATTCTATTTCAATTCATATTTGCCTGAACAAAGGATTCAGGCCTAAAGTCTGTAAACTAGAAGGTGCCATCTTATATCATGACTTTGCATCGTTTTGCAAAAGGCTAATTGTTGCGTTCTTTCATGACGGACTGTATGCTAATGACATTTCTTTTGGACCTAACAGTGCCCTCTGCTGGTTCTTGTTCAGTATCACAACCATTTTAGTTTGATTAGGAGACAACTTTTCAAACTTGATCTGTTAAAACGTTGTTTTATTATACATTTTAAATAAAGTCTCAAGCCAATCTTTTTTTAACAATGTGCATTGATCATACAAATATCAGAGAATAAAATAAGTCAACAATGTGGACATTCTGAGAAAAAAGATCTTAAATGTATAAAGCAGGCGACTATATGACGATCATGACATTGGTTTCTCTTTATGAAATCAATATTTGTTTGGTCAGTAAATAAAAATCGGATCCATGTGCATATAGTATAACAAATCTAAACTAGACTACTGCTGACCAACTTGAATCGAATTGCTTCACAGTGTAGAAATAAAAGATCAGAGAATATCTCACATTATTAAATTAATTTTAATAACCCTAACTACTGAAACCATGCTGGTTGTCCTCAGGCCTTTCAGAGCCATCCTATCAAAGCCATCCTATCAAAGCCATCCTATCAGAACCATCCTATCAGAGCCATCCTATCAGAACCATCCTATCAGAGCATCCTATCAGAGCCATCCTATCAGAACCATCCCTAATCAAACTGGCAGACAAATGTGTGGAAAATCAGGAGAAAAAACAACTACCACTTTGAGCTAAATTAGAAACCTTAGCTTTGTCAGTCTTATGCACACACACACACACACACACACACACACACACACACACACACACACACACACACACCATCGCCCTCCTATATTTGCACGGCTGTGATCAAATGGATGAAACAAATCAAATCATGTGACTGTTTTTCAGGGATTCAGTTCATGCACTGAGTGAAACCTTTACTGTAAGGAGCTGAAGTTGGTGCAACTGGTTTGGTATTTTAAAATCTAAAGTGGAAGAATTCACATTTAATTTAGAGCAACAAAGCAGGACTTTATTCAATGTGTTTGCAGTAAAAATATTTCATTTTGGTCAGTTAAGATTTTAAGTTATCTATTTGTTTTAAAAATGACAAATGTTGAGTAAATGATTTGAAGGGTAATGAATTTGTGTCCATACTATTTATATATTTTCTTTCTTTGTTTTTCGCGCCAAATCAACTTTTAATTTCCAACTAGGAATGCTTTGATAACAAAATGCCACTTTTGAAGCGCTAAAGTCTATTTAACTAATGAATTTTACGTTGGTGAGATTAGAATTTTCTATCTGAGATATGCATGCAATGAATATAAAAAAAATCTCATGAACATGTATTATATATAATTATAATAATAGTTATATCAATAATAAGCCGGATTGTTCCTTTGACAATTGAATCGAGACTGTTGTTTGCTTGGGATAGAACCTTAGCAATTTATCCATTATGACAGCTAAAGGTGATCTAATTCCGTATCGCGTTGGTTGGTTGTTTTTGGGGTGACGTCATCTGATTTGAGCGAACATTCGAGTGTAAATAAAAGTGTACTGCTGTTTTTCTGCCACCAGGGGGCATCGTCATTACAGAAATATAGGGAGAACCGATACCACCATACCTCTTTTTTCTACACTAGCGTTTAAAAAGAAAAGTTTTGATATAGAGAACTCAACTTAGGTAACGTTATAAGAAAAGTTTTTTTTCATTTTAATTTATTCAAATATTAAGTATGAGATGGCTAACATTGAAATGTGTCATGTTTCAGAACAGCTAGTCCTAATCAGGTGGGGAGTTAACTGTTGCATCTGTCGTGTGTCGTTGACAGAAATGTCCTCCTTTTATACTCTGCTTGACAAAGAACACAATGTACCCTATTCATTTTTCATTTTTTGTCTTTTTGTTACACTTTAGTATAGTTGTGTATATTTCGATCTGAGTTCTATTAGTACAACGCCTAATTTCTACTTTTGTAGCGACACTATTTTTATAAAACACGAGAGAGAATTCAATGTTTTTCTTTCTTTAGGTTTTTTTCTGTCTTTCTGTATCATATGGCAGCGCTGTTCGGTGTTTATTGAAATACATTAACTGTAATACGTGACGTGTGAACAAACAAACCCAAATAAATACCTAATCACTGACATTGCTTTCCACCGTACGTTTATAGTGGAGAGAGAGAGAGAGAGAGAGAGAGAGAGAGAGAGAGAGAGAGAGAGAGAGAGAGAGAGAGAGAGAGAGAGAGAGAGAGAGAGAGAGAGAGAGAGAGAGAGAGAGAGAGAGAGAGAGAGAGAGAGAGAGAGAGAGAGAGCCTAGTCAATGAGCTCAACCTTGTGTTTATGTTTTATTTTCTTCTAGAAGGCCGACCCATTCACTTTCTTTTTCTTTTTTTTCAGTCAAAGAAAAAAAAGACTTCCTACTGTATCTAACCCCCAGAAGCCCCCGTGTGTGTGTGTGTGTGTGTGTGTGTGTGTGTGGGGGGGGGGGGGGGTTACCTTGCTTTGAGAGAGAAATGAAGAATGTGGTCCGCTATAAGTGATGGCATGTGAAGGAGGACCCCCCCGGCACACCCCCTGAGAGGGTGAAAAGGAAGCTGAGCTCCGACTACAGTGGCGGGAGGGGGGGGTGAGATTAAGGGCCTCCCGACATATGGATGGGGAGAAGGGGCCTTGTATAAAGGCGAAGCGATTGAAGACTCGCATATGCAGACAGGGGGAGGGAGGGAGAGGGGGGCAGGTTGGAGGTGCGTGCGAAGGGCCCCCAGGGGCCGCCAGTGGGGCAAATTAGGGAGAGAGAAAAAAAAAGGTGGGGCTGGCCTCTGCTTTGCTGTCTTTCTCCCTCCCCCTGACAACTCGTACCCGGGTCAGTGAGACCCCCCCCCCCCCCCCCCCCCCCCCCACTGCAGCCATGCAAAAACACCCGCGCACCGTCTCCTTGGTTACCCAGCCACAAGCTGCCCGCGAAACCCTAATTTGCAGCACATGCGTCGGCCTTCCTCTCTCCCTCTCTGACTCCCCCTTTTGCTTTCTCTCCCTCTCTGACTCCCCTCTATCACTCTCCCTCTCTGTCTCCCCCTTTCCATCTCTCGCTCACTCCCCTCTATCACTCTTCCTCTCTGTCTCCCCCTTTCCCTCTGTCTCCCCCTTTCCCTCTCCGACTCCCCTCTATCACTCTCCCTCTCTCTCCCCCTTTCCCTCTCTGACTCCCCTCTATCATTCTCCCTCTCTGTCTCCCCCTTTCCATCTCTCCCTCTGACTCCCCTCTATCACTCTCCCTCTCTGTCTCCCCTCGCTGTCTCCCCCTCTTTCTTTCCCTCTCTCCATCTCCTCCCCCACCCTTCGCCTCCTCCAGTACACAATCAACAGCACCTCCTCTTACCCCCCTCCCCCCCTGTCCCCCCCCCCAGCTGAAGGTGAGGTTTTCCACGTCTGCTAACCACAGAGGGATGGAGAGGTAGCTTTCAGCTCCCAGTCTGCCCTGAGCTGCAGTCATTAGAACGGCAAAATGGAGGGAAAAACAACATAATCATTGCACAATTGCTTCCGTTGCGTGCTGGCTTATGGAAAAAAGTTGCAGATCAGCTTTTTTAGTTTTTTTTGTGTGTGTGTTTTCAGAGGGGGGGGGAGGGGTTGCATTTGCTGTAGATATTTTTCATAAATTATATGTGTGTGTGGCCTGGTGTTACTTTTTTCTTATCACTGATGTTTAAGAAATAGGGTAAACAGATGTGTGTGTGTGTGTGTGTGTGTGTGTGTGTGTGTGTGTGTGTGTGTGTGTGTGCATGCATGCCTGTGTATGTGTGTGTGTGCATGTGCGTTTGTGTGTGAGTGCGTGCACACATGCATGCATGGAAGCGTGTGTTTGTGTGCATGTGAGGTTGTGGCTGTGTGTGCCCATGCATGTGTGTGTGTCTGTGTGTCTGTGTGTGTGTGCCCATGCATGTGTGTGTGTCTGTGTGTCTGTGTGTGTGTGAGAGTGTGTCTGTGTGTGTCTGTGTGTGTGTTCCCCTATCTGTACCGTCATACAAACACAAGATGGCAGTCTCTAGCTTTGTCTCAGCTTTACCTCCATGGAGGGTCCTGTATCTGCCAGCACCACTGCTTCACCTGGGAGGGGGGGGGGGGGGGGGGGGGGGGGGGGGGTGGGTACAAGGATGTAGTTATTTTATAGATAATGACATCATAGGTCAGATGAAAGTGAACAATGAGTTCCTGACTGCTGGAGCTTAGGCCTGCCAAGAGCTCCAGCTGCCCATCCACTCGTTATTGTTAGGTTAGGGTTAGGTTAACCCTAACCCCATCCACTCGTTATTGTTAGGTTAGGGTTAGGTTAACCCTAACCCCATCCACTCGTTATTGTTAGGTTAGGGTTAGGTTAACCCTAACCCCATCCACTCGTTATTGTTAGGTTAGGGTTAGGGTTAGGTTAACCCCTTAGGGTTAAGTTAACTCTAACCCCATCCACTCGTTATTGTTAGGTTAGGGTTAGGTTAACCCTTAGGGTTAGGTTAACTCTAACCCCATCCACTCGTTATTGTTAGGTTATGGTTAGGGTTAGGTTAACCCCTTAGGGTTAAGTTAACTCTAACCCCATCCACTCGTTATTGTTAGGTTAGGGTTAGGTTAACCCTTAGGGTTAGGTTAACTCTAACCCCATCCACTCGTTATTGTTAGGTTATGGTTAGGGTTAGGTTAACCCCTTAGGGTTAAGTTAACTCTAACCCCATCCACTCGTTATTGTTAGGTTAGGGTTAGGTTAACCCTAACCCCATCCACTCGTTATTGTTAGGTTAGGGTTAGGGTTAGGTTAACCCCTTAGGGTTAAGTTAACTCTAACCCCATCCACTCGTTATTGTTAGGTTAGGGTTAGGTTAGGGTTAGGGTTAGGTTAACCCTTAGGGTCAGGTTAACTCTAACCCCACCCACTCGTTATTGTTAGGTTAGGGTTAGGGTTAGGTTAACCCTTAGGGTCAGGTTAACTCTAACCCCATCCACTCGTTATTGTTAGGTTATGGTTAGGTTAGGGTTAGGGTTAGGTTAACCCCTTAGGGTTAAGTTAACTCTAACCCCATCCACTCGTTATTGTTAGGTTAGGGTTAGGTTAACCCTTAGGGTTAGGTTAACTCTAACCCCATCCACTCGTTATTGTTAGGTTATGGTTAGGGTTAGGTTAACCCCTTAGGGTTAAGTTAACTCTAACCCCATCCACTCGTTATTGTTAGGTTAGGGTTAGGTTAACCCTTAGGGTTAGGTTAACTCTAACCCCATCCACTCGTTATTGTTAGGTTATGGTTAGGGTTAGGTTAACCCCTTAGGGTTAAGTTAACTCTAACCCCATCCACTCGTTATTGTTAGGTTAGGGTTAGGTTAACCCTAACCCCATCCACTCGTTATTGTTAGGTTAGGGTTAGGGTTAGGTTAACCCCTTAGGGTTAAGTTAACTCTAACCCCATCCACTCGTTATTGTTAGGTTAGGGTTAGGTTAGGGTTAGGGTTAGGTTAACCCTTAGGGTCAGGTTAACTCTAACCCCACCCACTCGTTATTGTTAGGTTAGGGTTAGGGTTAGGTTAACCCTTAGGGTCAGGTTAACTCTAACCCCATCCACTCGTTATTGTTAGGTTAGGGTTAGGGTTAGGTTAGGGTTAGGTTAGGGTTAGGGTTAGGTTAACCCTTAGGGTCAGGTTAACTCTAACCCCACCCACTCGTTATTGTTAGGGGCCACGCTGGCCAACGCCGTGCGCCAGTGGTTCCCAACATTCGGGTCCCGACCCCATGGGGGTCGAGAACCTGTAGGCATCCCTGAACAAGATGTCTTAGCCCCTACCTGCTCCTGTAAGGAGGGAGGGAGGGAGGGAGGGAGGGAGGGAGGGTGAAAGCTTTTTCCTCAAACCACCTTTCCCTCTCCCCAGAGCGTTACCAGAAACAAACAGGGAGGGAGGGAGGGAGGGAGGGAGGGAGGGAGGAAATGGAAGTGAGGGAGGGCTGAGGTGGAGCAAGGAAAAGGCATGACATGAAAGGAAGGAGCAAAGGAAAGAACGGAGGAGGAAGGAAGGATCAAAGCGTTTATATATAATACAAATATATATATATATGTAGGTTTATATAATACATCTCTGCCCACCTGTCCCCCCCAGGTGCTGAACAGTGGCTGGTCACGGCGCTGGTCACCGTGGTTACGCCCCCGGTCTCCTGGAGGGGCTGAGTGATATCAGGAGTGACACCGACGTACAGATCTGCCAGGACGCATCGCCCCCGCCGCTGTCAGGTGTCGCCCCCGGTAACGCTCCACCTAGTCCCACCCAACACCCCTATGACCTCACATGAACCCCCGTCATGCACACACACACACACACACACACACACACACACACACACACACACACACACACACACACACACACACACACACACACACACACACACGCCTACACACACACACACACACACACACACACACACACACGCCTACACACACATTCACACACACACACACACACGCCTACACACACATTCACACACACCTACACACACACACACACACACACACACACACACACACACACACACACACACACCTACACACACATTCACACACACATACACACACACACGCCTACACACACATTCACACACACCTACACACACATTCACACACACATACACACACATGCCTACACACACATTCACACACACACACACACACACACACACATACATACACCGGTGACCGGAGGGATTTTTAATATTTCATGTCCTATTTGAGTTATGAGATGACTATGAACAGATTATGTTAGAGGTGCTCAGATTTATTTTGCTTTGAGGAGAGTGAAGACAAAAGAACGAGGAAGAGAGGTCAAGGTTGAACACAGTACACACATACACAACTTACATGTTGTGTACAACTTTTGACACACCGAAGCTAGCTAGACATCTTTGATTTGAAATTGAACAATCGGTATATTACAATATTTTGACAGCCACGTGTCCATCCTGGGCTAGGTATGAAATATTAACATTAGCAAAAACAAAAGTGGAATTTGAAATTGGAATTGAAATCTGAAATGTGTTCATTTCCTATTTCGTTTCTTATTTTGAAGCATCATTCTGATTTCACTATTTTTGATTGATTGAGAGTAGGATATTTTACTAATCTATAGTCTTACATCCGTGGGTTGATTTGCAGGTCTACACCTGTGGAGGTACCGTACATAAGTACAAATAGAAAAACAAAACAAAGTCCTCCAGACATAACCCATACCCTCACATCATGAGCTTTTACTTTGAAATGCACCCAATTTCCTCAATCCCCTTTCTATTTTTAGTCTTGCAACGTTCTTTTACACACTGCATTCTTCATCGATCATGTATGAAATCGTTAAGCCCTATTTAAACTTTAGGTCAAAGTTAGCCTAGATAAAATGCATCGGCCTACTTCAATAGGCTAACTGTATGGGCTAATGATTGTGAGTGTTTAGTGCCCAGACAGGCCAAGTGCCGTCTGCGACTACATTATTGCTCCTGTTTTGTAAATTGGATTAAAAACCTTTAGAGGATGATTAAAATCAATTGACTTTTCTACTTCCAATGTGGCAGTTGGCTGTTGCGTCCCCTCCCCCCAACTCAAGTATGGCAGTTAGTTTGTAAGTGATGACATCATGATGACGTCATCCACCCCAACAGTGCGAGAGACTGCACTAGATCTAGAGAACAGTAAAGTACGTTTTTAATCATTTACCATTGAGTGACTTTTTCATCTCATTTCAGTGATTTGTAACTAGCGGCTATCGTTAATCTTAAGGGGTGGATGTACTTCCTTCTTGGCATTGTCGGGCAGAGGCTCGACTTTGACAAACCAAAAAATACAAACTAGGCTTTTTTTATTTTTGCCAATCGTGCAGACGTTGTTTTTCTTCATATTTTCAATTCAATTTCTTTCCATAATCAGGGCTAATGGATGGTTTTCATTTGTTAAACAGAACCGTTGCAAATGGATAATAGGATAGACTAAACAGTTTAAACTCTATTGAAACATTGTTTACAGTTCCTCTCAAAGGAACTCCCCATTCTTTTATATTACATGTAGGCTTACGGAAAAAGCAAAGAGCTTTTTCCACTGATTCAAAAGATCTGGATGA